>JAIUJO010000218.1:160000-690000 GCA_023846275.1 Vanilla planifolia | reverse complement strand
AAGAAGAAGAAGATAAAAAAGATGAAGAGAAAGAAGATGAAGGAGAAGAAACGAAAGAATTAGAAGAAGAAGAAGAAGAGGAGGAGGAACAGGATGAACAAAAATTATAAGAAGAGGAAGATGATGAAGAAGAAGAAGAAGAAGTAGAGAAGAAGAAGAAGAAGAAGAAGAAGAAGAAGAAGAGGAAGAAGAAAAGGAAGAAGAGGAGGAAGAAAAAGAAGTAGAAGAAGAGGAAGAGGAAGAGGAAGAGGAAGAAGAAGATGAAGAAGAAGAAGCGGAAGAACAACAAGAAGAAGAAGAAAAAGAAGACGAAGAAGAAGATGAATTGGAAGAAGAAGAAGAAGAGGATGAATTAGAAGAAGAAGAGGAACAAGATGAACAAGAACTATAAGAAGAGGAAGAAGAAGAAGAAGAAGTTGATGAAGGAGAAGAAGAAGAAGAAGAAGAGGAAGAAGAAGAAGAAGAAGAAAAAGAAAAAAAAGTAGAAGAAGAAGAAGAGGAGGAAGAAGAAGAAGGCAAAGTAGAAGAAGAAGAACAATAAGAACAAGAAGAAGGGGAAGAAAAAGAATAGTAAGAAGAAGTGAAAGAAGAAGAAGAAAAGGAAAAAGAATATGAAGAAGAAGAAGAAGAGGAAGATGAAGTATTAAACTTTTCTTATTTCATTTTAATCTTTATGCTATTTTCGTCTTTTATTCATATTAGTATTTTTGTTATTATTATTATTATTATCATGCTTTTATTCTCCTAGTTTATTTTTGTGTTCGTGTTTTTCTTATTCATCTTCTTATGATTACTCATTTTATATTTTTTCTTGTTTAATCATATTACTCTTTTTAGGTTTTTATTGAAATTACAAAATTACAACATAAACTTTTATGAAATTAATTTAACCATATTTTCAAAAAATCACGTTAATTAATTTTTAAATTTAATAATTAATTAATTTAGCTCATCAAATATTAGTTTAAATTAGTAATTTTATAATAAGATTATAATAAGGTATAACATTATTTCCTATTTATAATGTGTTCTTTTAAATTATTACTTAATATTAATTAAATTATTCTATTTAAAAAATTGAAAAAAGATAAAATATTGAGTTATTTCTTAATTATCCTTACAATAAAAGTAGTTATTACTATTTTTAAAATTTGGTAAATAATAAAATTTGTTATTTTATGTTGTTCTTATAATACTTTAGAATTAATTTCATAATTATAAACTTAAATAGCAAGATTTATCATGAAAAGAGTGATGTTTTCTTAGTAACTATAAATTGTTCTTAAAATAATTTTCCTAGTGCATTAGTAAGAAAAATAATAGTAGTTTTGAAATAAATAATTATTAACTATTTTTGCAAGACAATTAGAGTCATAACTTATGTGCAAATAACCTTTCTATACTTAAATAATGTTTGGAGCAATTTTTATTAGTTATGGTCAATTGTTTTAAAAACAATTGTTTTTATCTCAAATTCTCAAACTATTATTCATAACAAGTTATTATTATTTATCATAATTATTTTCATTAGTACTTTTTTATAGAAATAAATAGGAATTTTATAATACCAAAAAAAAAAAATAAATCAATAAATATTTTAATTATGCTAATTAATATTGCATGTTTTGTTATTATTACTAGTAAACTAATTAACTTATTATTAAATTGTAAGAATTATTCTTAATGAAATATTTCATACTTACTAAGAGAAAGTTGAATGGATAAGAATAACTTTTATAAGAATAAAAATAATATTAATTCATAATTAATAAAAAATATTCCAAAGAAAATTAATGGTAGAAATATTTACAAAAAATATTAATAAAGATTTGTATAATGGTTATTCTTATTAAAATTTTTATTTTTGTTATAACAGCAATTAATAAATAAAAAAGACTTTTGCATAATTATTATTAAAAATATTATTTTGATATTTTATTCCCACAATAACATCACATTATATGATTATTAGTTCATTTGTCTCATTCTTCCTCTATTTTTATCTCTCCAACTTTATTCCCTCTTTCACTTTATCAATGTCCTTTTATCTATCAATTTTTATCTTTGTCCAACCCTTTATATATCTCAAAAACTATTTGTGCCTCTTTTTATCACATTATAGTAGTATTTATCCAGTTTTCCTAAAAGTTTCTTTATTTGGTCATCTCTCTCGCCCTATGACTTATGAATCACTCTCTTTGTATATCTCTCTATCTTCTATGAAGCACTTATCCCTCACTTAGTCTCTCTCTTTTTCATATCATCTTCTCTTAATGTCACTTTTTTCTCTCTTCTCAAAACTACTATTTTTTATCTCATTCTCACTGTTTATTTCTCTTTTTTTCAATTGTCTTCTCTCTAACATTTTGTATTGTCTCATACACTCTTTCTTACGTCTTTGTCCCTTTCTTCTCTCTTCTTTAATCTCCTCTATATATGTCTAATTCTTCAACTCTATTTTCTCCCATCTCTCCAGTCTCTGTCTAACTTTCCTCACTAACATTTGTTACCTTGTGCATGCTCTAACTTCTTTATCATTCTCATTCTCTTTATTTGTTTCCCTCTATCATATAATGACTTTGTCATCTCTCTTTTTATAACTCTCAACCATTCTCCCAATATCTATCTGTCTTATTTTAATAGTCTCTCAACTCCAAGCATTTGTTCTCACCCACCCTTCGTTTCTTTATCATTCTCATTCTCTTTATTTGTTTCCCTCTGTCATATAATGACCATCTCTCTTTTTATATCTCTCAACCATTCTCCTATTATCTATTTATCTTATTTTAATAGTCTCTCAACTCCAAGCATTTCTTCTCACCCACCCTTCGTGTGTTCACTCTATTATTCTTCTATCTCCAATCTACTTATTATAGCTAGGACATTCTCTTCTTACACTTCTTTATCTATCTTTTATTTTCTATCTCTATCTTCTTATTCTCTCTTCCTTTGCCACATTTTTCTCTACCTTTTTCCTTCTTACAAATTTGTTTATCTTTCTCCACCTCTCTATATTTCAATTTCTCTCCTTTCCTTTTATCTGTCTTACTCCTTACCACTTCTTTTCTTTATCTCTTCCTCACCATCACACATTTTATTTCTCACTTTGTATGCCTTTTTATTTCATTTTTTCCTCCCTTCGTGCATTGGCACTTGTCTCTTTCTCTCTCAATTCCCTAATTCACTCACCTCCCATTTTTGTCTATTGCTTTTTAACTTTCACAATCTCTCCTTTCACATTTTATTCTTATCTTTTTACTACCTATTTCTCTCCCATTGTCTCAATAATTCAAACATTATTTCTTTTGCTCATATTCTCTTTTTGTCTCCTTATCCATCACTTGTTTCAAAATTATTCTTTTTCCCCAAAAATCTACCTCAAAATAAATCTATCCTTCCTTGTTTAAAAATATATATTTATTATTTAATGATAAAAATTATTAATAGTTATTAATTATTTCTTAAAATATTACTAATTATATTAATACCAAGGTCTTGTTCTTATAAATTATTTTTTCATATAATTTTTTCTTTATCCCACTCCAACTTAGCTTCATAATCTCTTTCTATTGTCCTTTTACTCAATTTTTCTCTTTTATCTCTCTCCTTTCTATCACTTCTCTATCCCTATCTTTCTTCTTAATCACTCTAAGGCACTTTCTAATTCTTTTTATCTCTTCCTTCCTCAATCCTCTATTATAATAATTTTCCATTGTTTCTTTCATTTTCTTTCTTTGAATACTCTCTTACACTTCTCTCCTTGAGGTTCACTCTACTTCTCCACCTCTCTATCATTCTCCCTATAGTTGTTTGTATTTTTATTCTTTTTTTTAGCTCACCTAATCTTTCTCCATTTATATTCTTTTTTTAATTTTTTTATTTCTTTTTTACCTACTTATATTTTCTTCTCTCTCTGTTTCTTTTTTATCTCTTTATTTCTTCCCTACAATTTATATCTCTAGCTTTATGTATCGATGTCTTCCATTGTCTCATTTCTTTCTTTTTTCTATTATCCCTTTTCACTCTTCATTATATCACTTATCTCCTCATATTATTATATCACATATTCTCTTCCTTATTTCTCAATACTTTATTTTCTCATTCCCTTTTTGTACTGTCTTTCTCCCTCTATCAAGGGCCTTAACTTTAAATCACCTTATCTTTTTCACCCTTTTACTATTTGTCATTTTATTATCACAATCTATGGCATCTCTTTATTATAGTCTTTATCATTGTCATTTCTTCTCTCTCCCACTATTACTCCACATCTTTCTTGGTCTTCTCTCTAATTCCCCTTTCATCATTAACTTTTTATCTCTCCTCTTACGTTCTTTACTTCTACATTATTTATGTTTGCATATCTCTTCTTATATCTATCTATACCTCTTGTGCTATATCATAGCCTTTGCCCCTCCATGTGTATTTAGTTTCCTCTTTACCTCTTATTTCTATATTTTAGTTTATCTTTTTATTATTGTCTTGCTTTCACTTGTAGAATAATCATTATCCCTCAGGTCCTCTCTCTCATATCACAATCTCTTTCTATTTCACTCATTCTTTCTTATTCTGCTATATGTCACGTTATTCTTTGTCACTTTACCTTTTTGCTTCTTCTAATTACATCTATCTCATTTCTACTATCTCTTGCTTTCTATCTCTTTCTCTATCAATCATTCTTTTATCTCTTTAATAAGTTTCATAATAATTTACAACTCTCTTCTCTCTTACTTTTCCTTCTCTCTATTCTCCTATTATGACTCTTATCTCTCTTATATTTTAACCCCATTTTCTCTCTTTCCTTTTTCTCCTCTTATATCTCTTATATGCTTTCTATTGTCTCTCTCCTTGCATCTCTATTGTTTTGTCTCTCTTGATCTTTCTCATGTCTCTCTTTGTTTATCTCTCTCTTCTTGTCCTATTAAATTTGTCTCCTCTTCCATACATCTCTCTCTTAAGCACCATATCTCGCTTTTTTTACTCACTCTATCTCTTCTCCCTTTTTTATCTCACGTCTACATTTTTTTTTCTTCTTTCTTGTCTATCTTACTCTCTCTTTATTATTCTCTTATTTATTTATTATCTCATCTTATTTTATATTATATATCTCTTTTTAGTTTTACTTTTCTTAATCTTGCTTTATGTTTTCCATTTTCTTTTACTTTCTAATTGTTTTATCCTCTTTCTCTTTGTGGCATTTCCCTTTCTCTGTTCTGCCTTCCTTAAATTTCCTTGTTCTCAATCCACATTCTCACCATTTTGCATTCTTTATCCTTCTTTATTATTAATTATGTCTTTCACATTATTGATCCTTTATTCTCTTTATCTCTCCCCTCTCCCTATCATGAATTCTTTCTCACACTTTTTCTCTCTTTGCATTTTATCCTTTGTAGCAACTCTTACCCCCTTTCCTTTTTTTCCGCATTACTCTATAATTTACTTTGCTCTTTTTTGGCCTTTTTCCTTCTCTCTTCCATTCTCTCCTTTCAACATATATTTTTCTTATTTTAATATATATTTCTCTCCTATTATTTTTATATATCTATGTTTGTATGTTTCACTAATGTTCTCTCTTACTCTATTTATCTATCATTTCTTTCTTTATTTCTCTCTTTCTTCACCCTGGAATCTATCTCATGATCTAACTCTCCCACTTTTTATATAAATATCAATTATAATTATTTAAAAATAATAATTCGTAATTGAAATTATTTTTTCTTATAATATTCTTAATTATATTTATAAAATCTTCTTATTCTTACAAATTATTTTTTCTATTAGTTTTTTCTTTGCCTCTTATTAACTCGATCTCTTAATCTCTATCTCTTCCTTTATCTCTCTAATAGCTTCATCTCTTTTTTTTCTCTCCATATTTTATCCCCACTCTCTCATTTCTTCTTTCTTATCAATCTTTTAATCTCTTTAAGTCATTTTTTATTTCTATTTCTCACTTTCTTATTAGTCCTCCATCACCATAGTCTTCTATTATCTTTCAATTTCTTTCATTAGACTATATCTCACACTCTCCTTTATAGTCACTATGTTTCTCTTCCTCTCTATCATTTGTTCTCAACGTTTCTGTGTTATTTCTTTTTTAATTTTTTTCTACCTTTATCTTTCTTCAAATATCTCCTATTTATATTATTTTATATTTTTATTTTGTCTCTTTATGTTAAATCTCTTACTTCTCTCCCTACTTGTTTTCTTGCACTTGATATCTGTCTCTCTTTACACATCTATCTCTCTTATTACCTATATTCTCTCTCTTTTATTTTATCTTTCTTTTTTTAACTTTATATTTTGTCCTCAAATCTCTATCTCCTTTATTCTTTCTATTATTTCTCATATCTCTTTTTTTCTCTCACCTTTTTCACTCACTTTCTCTCTATATCTAGGATCTTTTTAATTTATATCACTTAATCGCTCTCTCATTATCTTTTTGTTTAAATCTTTATGGTCTTTTTTATCACATTTTCTGTCATAGTCTCTATCTTCTCTCTCCTCATATTATCTCTTTTTTTTCTTTTTACTTCTCTCTTTTCTCTACTCCATTTATATTCATTTATCTCTCTTTTTACACTTCTCTACCTCTCACGTTATTTATGCTTGCATGCTACTTGTATTTCTATCTCTACCTCTTATGTTATATCCTTCACTTTTTCTATCTATATGTATTTATTTGCTTCTTTACCTTATTTTAATATTTGTATTAGTCTAATTCATTATTGTTGTCTTGGTTTCTCTTTTTGGCTCTTCACTCTCCCTCGTGTCCTTACATCTTTCTCTTGCATATCAGCCTTATCATTCATGCATTCTTTTTCTTTCTTCTTGATCATTTTGCATTCTCTTTTAATTTATCATCCATTTTATCTTCTTTCTAAATTCTTCTATCTTATTTCTATAATCTTTTGCTCTCCATCTCTTTTTATTTAATCTATTCATAATTTTTTTAACTCTCTTATAATTTCATTAAATACTTTATCACTCAATTCACTCTTCCTTTCATTCTGTCTATGTCATCAACCATCAATCTTATTTATCTTATCAATGCTCTACACTTTCTCTCTTTCATCTATGTCCTCTCTTATTTCTCTCATATGCCATTTGTTTCCTCTCTTTTTACCTTTATATTTTTTCACATTTTATGACCATCTATTCCTTGCATTATTTATCTCTCTTTTTGTCCTTCTATCTTTATGTCACTTATCTCTTGCTAATTATCTTTTCTCTCGTCTAATTTGCCTTTCTCATTATCCCTATTTCCTTTCTCTTATTTATCTAACATCTTTAAATCTTTGTCTTCTCTCTTTTCTCCAACTTGTTTTATCTTTTTGTTTTTCTATTACTTATATATATTTGTCTGTATTTCTTATACATTCACTATCTCTTCGACTCTTTATTTCCAATCGTCTTCTCTGAATCTCAACCTTTCTTTATATCCCTATTACAAAACCTTTTTATTGCCATCTCTATTTCACTCCACTCACTCTTCCCTTCTTTCTTTCTTTATCTCTTTTTTAATTTCACTACTTTCTTATCATTCTCTATGTCATTATTTTTTATCTTTGATTCTCACCTACTATTTCTCTCCACTTTCCCTTCCTTAGATTCTTCTATTTTCCATTAAATTTTTTTTCTTTATAACTCTCTCTTTTTCTTATTTTCTCTCACACTCTCTCCATTAAATTTTGCTTATCACTTCCCCTTGCCCTCTTTTACCATCTCCCCTAAATATATATCCCTCAATTTTTTTCTCGTTTATATTAAACTCTTCATCTTTTCCCCCTCCTCTACTTCTATTGCAATTTATTTTCTCTATCTATTGCTCCCTTTACTACTATATCTTTTATCATACTCACTTTCACACTCTTTTCGTCCTTACATCTCTTTGTTTTGCTCTATTCCTAAGACATTTTATCTCATCTCATCAATTCTTCCCTTATCTCCTTCTTATTAATCCACCATCTTATTCTATCAATTAATGCTCCCTCCCTAAGTTTTCGATCACCCTAATCGATTACCACTTTCTTGATCTATCTCAGCCCTTTATTCTCTTTCTCTCTTTGCTTTTTTGTTTCTTTTTTCTCCCATCCTCACCATTCTTCTTATATCAATTTCTTTTATCATTTCTTTTGCTCATTTCGTCTCACCCTATTAACCATTCCCTATCTTGCTATTTATCTCCCATTATTTTTTCTCTCCTTTCTCTCATTATTCTCAATTTTTATTTAACCATATATATTCTCTACCTACATTGATTCTTGCCTTTCCCAATTTCTTAATATTTATTATCTCACTCTCTCTTTCCCATTTTTAATCATTCTTTTTATGTCTATCTTCAATATCATATTTCAAAGGAAAAATCAAGTAATAGAAAAAGAAACATGATACAAATCAAATGAAGAATAATAAGACTAGTAAATAAAAAAGAAGTATAATAAAGATAAAAATATTAATTATTATGGTATTAAAACTAGGAAAATCACTAGTACTTTTTTGGACTTGGCAAAATCAGTTGTAAATAAAAAGAATACTACTTATAAATAGTGTTTAATATTATCATAAATATTATTTCTAAATTGAAATAGTTATAACAAAGTTGTTTAGAATAAAACAATTATGTTAATTTTGAAAAAGAAAACTATTTTTAAATTATAATGAAAATAAAATTTTTACACCATTTATAATAAAAATTAATACAAAATGTTTAATTTTAAAACTATAATGTAATAAATTATTAATTAATTTTTAAATTTTTAGTCTTAATTTGTTATTGGTAAACATAAGATAGCACTAACATAAAAAGTTACTCCCTTTATTTTTTTTATTTTATTTTTATAATGCGATCTTATTCTTCGTTTCTTAACTTTTATTAGAATACTCTTTATAAAATTTATAAAAAAAAATGAACAAAATATGTTTTTTTGTTACCTCATGATTATGCTTATAATAAAATTATTTGTTATTGTCATCAAAGTTTAACAACTAAGAGACATTATTATCTCGATGTTACTCATAATAGTTTTAAGAAATAATTTTAAATAATGTTAGACTAAATTATAAGATATATCATTAATTGATTGATTATTATTATATTCATTGTAATGTAAAAAATATTCTTAAAATAAATGTTATAGCATAACATAACTACAACAATAATAGTTGTTAACATTAACAATGATTATTTATTTTAATAAAAATATTAAAGATATATTTAACCGATGAATAAGATATTTATTTGTAAAAATTATTCTTGTCTCTTACTCTTATATTATTATTATTATTATTAATTAATTATTATTAATAATAACAACACTAATTAAGAATTAGGTATATAAATAAGAAATAATTATCTAAGAAAAAGAAAGTTATTAGAATTAAATATTAATTTTACAAAAAAATATTCGTTATGAGTTATAAATTAATAGTAATTTTATTAACTTATTATTTAATATTACAAACAATTAATTAGAATGTTTATTAACAAAATTAATATAATTTCTAAGAGTAAAAATGTAAAGAGAAGAAAAATAATTGTAAGAAGAAACATTGTAATAATTCATTATTAATAAAAATAGTCAAATAAGATTATTAATACAATATATTATAGGATTTATAATTTATTCTTTATATTCTACCATTCATAATTTTTATTTGATTTTATTCTCTATTTCTCTCCTTAATTCTTTCCCTTTATCCACCACTTTTTCACTTTGGGTTACCTTTTGTCTCTCATAAAACATTTGTGCCCCTCTTTATGACATTTTTTTTTTGCCCATTCTTCTTTTTTGAAAATATTTGTTTCACTTTTTCTTTTCTTATCATACTTGTTGTTTTTATCTCTATTTCTTCTCCTTGTCCTCTTTGCCATTCTATAATTTGATGTGTGTCCCTTTTTAAAAGTCTCTTTTAATTACCTTCTGGCCACCTTTCTATTTTTCTCTCTTATAATCTTTCAAGTTGTCTCCCTCATTATCTTGTTTCTCTATCCTCTCTAAATAATAAGCTCTATGAATGACTTTTTCTTTTTATTATTCATCAATCTCTCTCACTTTCTTATCTCTTCTTATCTCCTCTCAAGCTACATATAATAAACTCAGTCTCCATTTTTCTCTTTCCCCTGTCACTCCTTTTCTTTGTGACATTTTCTCTCTTCTCATATCACTTTTATTATCTAATTCTTACTATCTCTTGCTATTCTTTGAGTTATTTCATCTCTCTTCAACTTTGTACTATCTTTATTACATTTTCTTTATCTTTTTCATCAATTTCTTCTATCAACCTTAATCTATTCTCCCAATCCCAACTTGTCTCACTATTTTCTCTCCAGTGATGCTCATCACTTTTTGAGTTCCTTTAGTTTCCTTTCTTTCTTTGTGCTTTCTATGACTTGTGTCTCTATGTTTTTACTCTCTATTTGATACAGAATCTATCAAAGAATGGATTTTTTTATCTCTCTTTGTCAGTCTTTCCATTATTGCCCTGCTTTCTAACTTCCCTTTCCAACACTCATTCTAGTCCATCTATATTTAACTATCACACTTCTTTTTTTCAATCTATCATTCCTCTCTCTTATTAATCATCATCGCTATGTCTTTCTCTTTTCACTTTTCTATATATTGGTTTATGTCTTTCATTTTTTATCATTCTTTCCTTATTCCTTGCTTCCCTTTACAACATTTCCCTTTTTCCCTACTACATTTCTACAACGTCCTCTATTTCTTAACCATCTCTCCATTCCAATCTCTTTCATTCTTTCCCTTTATCTGTTCCACGTTATCATTCCTTTACTCTCTCTATCTCTCTCATCTTTCTATCACCCATTCTACCTCTCACTTTGTTTCTCTTTCTATTTTATGTTCTATCTCTTCTCTTACTCCTGCTTTCCTTTGCACTCTCTTCGCACTCTAATTCACTCTCCTAATTTTTTTTTCTATTGTTTTCTTATTCTTGCTTTCTTTTCTTTCACTCTATTTATTTCTTTTTTTATTGTCTATTTTTCCTCTTTATCTCTATAAATCTCATTTTCTTTCTTTAACTTGTGTTCTCTTCTTGCCCCTTTCCTTATGAATTACTTCTCGATCTCTCTCTTCTCCCTTTAAATCTATCAAAAAATTTATCTCTTCTTCTCTCACTTAAAAATAAATATTTATTACATAATAGTAATTTTTATTAGTCGTAAGTTTTTTTATAATATTTTTAATTATCTTTATAGCATGAACAGATAATTATAAAGTATTATTTCTTATAACTTTTCATTATCTCTCTCCAACTCACCTCTTAATCTCCCACTTTTCCCTTTTTTCTCTCACCTCTTTATCTTTTTTCTCTCTCTCCCACCCATATCTCTTCTCTATTTTCTCCTTCTATGACACCTTTCTTCTAAATATCTCAAAAGCTTTTTCTAATTCAATTTCACTTTTCTATTCTCAATCCTTTATCACCATGGTCCTCCGTTATCTATTTCATTGAACTTTCTCTTTCAAAATCCTCTTCCATTTGTTCCTTTTGTTTCTTTTCCTCTCTATCATCCTCTCGCAACTATTTGTTTTGTCTTTCTTTTTCTCATTTCATCTCTCCTAATCATACTCCATTTATCTTATTATTTATATGCATTTTTATTTCTTTTATATCATTTTTTTTCTTTTTATCACTTTTTTGTTTATCTCTTAAATTTTATTTATCTCTCATTTCCCTCTTCACTCTATCCTTTATCTATCCATATCTCAATCTCATTCTTTCTCTCTCTCTCTCTTATTACTTCTCTTTATTCTCTTGACCTCCTTTTATACCCTTTTTCTCTCTTCATCCTTTACACATTATATCACTTTAATATTCTCACTTTTGTTCCTTGAATTTCATGTCTCAATTTATTTCTTCCTCTTTATCACATTCTTTGTCGTTATCTTTATCTTTTCTTTCCGTCTATTATATCACTTCTTTCATGATAGGCTTTTTCTTTCAGTTCTCCCTTTTTAACTTTTTATTTCTGCTCCTAATCTTGCCATCACAGGCTTTATTTATGTTTGAATGTCCTTATCTTCTAACTTTGCCCCTACCTTTTATACTACATCATACAATTTTCTTCTCCCTATGAATTTATTGGCTTATTTACCCTCCCTTTGTATTAACTTAATTCTTTGCTTTTGTTTTTCGTTTTCTTGATGAGCCTTCACTATCCTACATCTCCTTAACTCTTTTCCCTTATTATGACTTCCTTCTCATTCACTCATTATTTCTTATTCTACTATATGTCTCTTTATTCTCCATAGATTTATCCTCCCTTTTCTCTTCTCTCTAATTTATTTATCTTATTCCCACTATCCCTTGCTCTCCATGTGTCTTTATCTTTTTTATCCATTATTCTTCTATATTGATCTTAATTTCTCTCAATATTTTATGACTCTCTTCTCTTTTCCTATCTCTTCCCCTTATGACTTTTGCTATCACACTTGTCTACCTATCTTTTCCCTCATTTTCTCTCTTCCCTAAATATCCTACATTACATCTCTTATATGATATTTATTGTGTCTCACTCCTTAAGTCTATTTTTGGTCTCTTTGTCTCCCTCTTTGTTTATCGCTTTCTCATTCTCCCTCTCTCTCTATGTCTCTTCTCTATTATATTATAATTTCACCACCCATTTTTGCCTTTTTACTTCCTATCAACTTTCCCATTATGCTCTCATCTCTTTCTCCTTCTCTCTTCCTTATCAAGCACTATCTCTTTGCTTTTGTTCTCTCACTTTTCTTATTACATAGCTTTCTTATACCATCATTATCTCAAAACTTCTTCTCTAATAAGGAATATCTTTCTAACCTTCTCTATATCTTTATCAATCAGCCTCTCTCCTACCTTCTTAGTTTCAGCTTACTTTCTTTACCCCTTTATATCACACACTCTTACTCCCTTCCTAGTTACACTTCTCCTAATCATGCTTTCCCTTATTATTATCCTCTTCACAATCTCTGTCCTACTCATTTCTCTCTACACTTTCTTCCCTACTTTATTATATTGCCTATAATTTTTTTCTTTTTAACTCTTTCTTTCCATCTTCTTGCTGACTCTCTCCACTAAATCTTTTAATCACTTTCCCTTCCCTCATCTCTATTTTTTGTTCTTAATATATGTCTTTTAATTTCAATCTCATATATATAAAAGTTTTAGCTATCTTTTCACTCCATTTTTTCTCTGTTTAATTTCTCTCTCTAATGTACTATCTATTATTTTTTCTTTAACTTGCTTAATTCCACACTCTTTACTCAATATCTCTTTCTCTTTCTCTCTTTAAACCTATTATCTCTCATCTCACTCTCTCTTCCATTACCTCCTCCTTATCGACCCACCACCTTATTCTATTAATTGATGCACCTTTGACTCTTTTCCCTTACTCTCACTCTTAATTATTATCTCTTTCTTATTCTACCTCTCTCTCACTAACTTTCTCTCTCTTTAGCTCTTTATTTGTTTTTGCTCTTTACAATTACTTCTTTTAACTCCTTTTGTTATTTTATTTACACTTAAAATTTGTCATATTTAATTTTATCCTTTTTCTTATTTTCTTCTCTTACTCTAAGTTTTTTATCATTCACTTTTTGTAGTTCATTTTTGTAGTCCACATTTTCTTATTCTTGTTTTTTATCAATCATCTATTAAAATTACTTATATATTTATATCCCTTTATCCATCTTACAAAATATTTTGGCCTCTCTCCATCACATTATTTATCATAGCCTCTATCATCTTATGCCCAAAATTGTCTCTTTCTTCAATGATCTTCTCCTTAAGTCTTTCATTTATTATTATATCTACCTCCCTATTTGTACTCTTTATCCTCTGATTAGTGTGTCTTTTTTAAACAATTTTTTGCATTGCTCTCTTTTCTTCTTTGTCTCTGTCTTAATAGAAATCTCTATTAATATGTTAGTTTCTGTCTGTGACTCATTAGTCTCCCTCATCTCCTTTTATCTTTATATCTCTACTTAAGCTACATATCATTCACTAAGCCTCTCTCTTCTATATATCACTTTCTCTTTTATGCAATTTTCCCTCCCTTTTTATATCTCTCCTTTTCACCTCATTCTCATAATCTATAACACATTTGGAGTTGTATCTTCTCTGTGTAACTTTGACTATATCCATCACAATTCTCTCACATATCTATCCTTTTCTTCTCTTATCCTTAATCTCATCTCTCTATCTCTCTTTCTTATCATTTCCTCATCCATCTCTCTCCTCACTTTCTCATTTCCCTCACTTTGTTACCATGGGCATTGTCTCACTTTTTTCTTTATCTTTGTCTCTTACTCTCTTTTTTTTTTCTGTCTCTATAAGTGAATGACCTCATTTCCTTTTATTTGATCTCTCCAAAACACTCTCAAGTCGATCAATCTTTTTCTCTTATTCATTCTTCATTTTTTCACTCAATAATTCTTCGCTCTTACTAGTCAACGATAGTTACATATTTCACTTCCCACTTTTCTTTATCTTTCTTTATCTCTCAAAGCCTCCTTATTCTATTCTCTTTCTCTTCGTCTCATTTTCCTCTCCATCTTCTCCCTTCCTACAACTTAGCCTTTCTCTCTAATTTTGGAATCTTTCTCCTTCTTTCTCATTTTTTTGTTATTCACTTTGTCGATGTCATGCTCTCTTTCTCCATCTCCTCTCTCTATGACCTACTTCATCTCTAACTATGCCTCTTTATATTTTTTCTTCTCTCAATTCTCTTACCACCTCTTTCATGTTTTATCCATTCTCTCCATTTATCCATAAGTTTTTTTAATACAAAATATCCTTTTATCCATTCTCTCCTTTGACTTTGAACTCTTTGCTCTTTATTATAGATTTCTCCCCCTTTGTCCCTATAAATCTCACTTTTATTCCTTCGATTGTACTTTCTCTTTGTCTCTTCATCAATAATCTATATCTTCTTTTCTTTCCCTTTTTCCCTCTAAGAATCTTTCTCACAATCTATCTTTGTCACTCCAAATCTCAACGTCACAATCTCTTTCTCTTACCTTTTCTCTCTCACTTCTTTATCTCTTGTTTCATTCCTTCCTCTACCTCTTCTCAATCTCCTTTCCTACTTCCCCATCTTTCTTCCTCTTTAAGGAAATTTCTAATTCTAATTCTCTTTTTTTTTCTTCCTCAATCACCAAAGTCATCCACTTTAGTTATCAATTAGTTTCATTAAACTTTCTCTTACATTATTCACTTTTACTTGTTCCTCTTTTTTCTCCTCTTCCTTATCATTGTTCCTCTAGAATTTTGGCCTTTTTTTAATTATTTAACTCTTTATCTTTCTTCTTCTATCTTCAGATCTATAGTTTTTCTATTTCTTGTTTATCTCCTTATGTTCCTTGCCTCTCTCTTCTTTGTTTCTTTCTTGCACTTTATATATCTCTCTTTCTATATTTATCTTCTTAAATATCTTTTTTCTCACTATTTCTTTACTTTTATTCACTTTTTCTTTCAACTAATTTCTTCCCTCTTTTGTTTCCCACTTCTTCCTAATTTTTAACTCTCCTATTGCACTCCTTTTTATTCTCTAAGACCCTTTGACTTAATATCTCTTTATTACTCCCTCACCTTTGCTACTTTTTTTTTATTTCAATGTATATAGTATCTTTATATTGTATTCTTTACGATAGACTTTATCTTCTCTCTATTATCACAAATCTTTCTTTCTCTTCTGTCTCTTTACCTTATTTTTCATGATTGTTCTATCTCTCTACTTATATTTTTTTACTCATCAAATCTTTTATGTTTGGTTGTCCATTTAATCTCATTCGCTACCTTTTATTATATATTCTACACTTTGCTTTGCCTTTAGTATTTTTTTACCACTTTACTTCTTTGTTTCTATGTATTAGCTTAATTCTTTACCTTTAACTTTCTTTCACTTGATCACTTTTCACTCTCCTTGACCTTATTGCTTTCTATGTCATCTCAACCTTCTTCTCATTCACTCTTTCATTCTTGCTCTACTATCTCTCTATTTCCTTTTTCAATTTTTCCCATATTACTTTTCTCTTTCACATCATCAATGTCATTCCTACTATCTCTTTGTCTTAATAACTCTTCATCTACTATATCAATAATTTTTTATCTCTCTAATAATTTTTATTAACCCTTATCACTTATTTCTCTCTTCCTCTCTCTTCTTACTATCTCTTTTAATATTAATTTTTTGTTTAGTATCATTTGTGCCAAATTTCTCTCCACTCTCATCTCTTGTCTTACATCTCTTATATTAGTATCCATTGCCTTTATCTCCTTACCTTTCATTTTTCTATCTCTCCATGTCTCTCTATATTTTTCCTTATTTTTTTTCTCTTTTTTGGTCCAACTATCTCACTTTGTCTCCTCGCTCTCACACTATTTTTTCACGCATTCTAACTTCTTTTTTTTCATTTTCTCTGTCTACTTTTTATTAAACATCTGACATCTTTAGCACCTTATCTTCTTTTTTCTCGATATTGCATATTTTGTTTTTTTATCACTGATCTATTGGTTGTTTCTCTTTCTTATACCTTCAAATTCACTTCATGTTCCCATTTTTAAATACCTTTTTCTCATATGGAATCTCTTCCTAACTTTCTCTCTATTTCATTATCACTCAATCTCTCTCTTACTTTCTAAATTATTATCTAATTTATATCCAACACTTTACTTATCTTAACTTTCCATCATTTTTATCTATCTTTATTTTCCTTTTTTAAAACTTTCCTTACTTCTTGCTCTCATTATCTTACTCTCTTCTACACTTTATCCTTCTCCCTTTGTCAAAGTCTCTTAACCAATTCTAACTCAACATGATCTCTCTTTCTTTATCTCCACATTATCACTCCACAAACTTATTTTATAAATTGATGCTTCCTCCCACACTGATTCCTTCTCTAACAGTCTATGATTATCTCTTTCTTGTTTTATCCCTTACTCTCTTTGTCTTCATCTTTGCTTTTTTATTTTTTTCTCTCTCTATTTCCCTGATCTCCTTATAATAATCTCCTTTATCATTCTCTCTCATTCCTGTGCTCTCTCACTCTATCATGCACTCTCTCTATTAAATTTAGCTCCTATTATTATTTATCAATTTTCTCTTAACATTCATTATTTTTATTTACCTATGAATATTTTATGTCAACATTTTTTCTCTATTTCTTTGTTAGTCAATGTCTCTCTTTCCTTTTCTATTTCACTTTACCTTCTTAACCTCTCTATATCACATTATATCTCTTTTCCTCATTCACTTCTCTCTAATCATGCTCTCTCTCATTATTTTTCTCTCTTTGATCCTACCCGACTCAATTATCTTCACATTGTATTCCTTACTCCATTCTATTATGTATAAATCATTTTTATTCTAATGCTTTCTTTCCCTCTTTCTCTCCCTCCCCATTAAATCTTCCTAATCACATTCCTTTCGTATCTCTCTCATTCAATTCTTAATTTCTGTCTCTCAATTTCTATCTTATCAATATCAAAGTTTTAGCCATTTTTCTCTACAACATTTATCTCTCTTTAATTTCTTTCACTAAAGCACTACCTACTACATTATCTTTATCTTGCTTACTTTCACAGCCTCTCTTGCTCTATATCTCTTTGTTTGACTCTCTTTAAACCTATTCTCCTTTATCTTACTCTCTCTTTTGTTATCTCCACCTTATAAATCCATCTTCTTATCATATAAATTGATGTTCTCTCTCTTCTCACTCTCAATTATAATCCTTTTCTTCTTCTACCTCACTCCCTCACTAACTTTCTCTTTTTTCACTCTTTTATTCTTTTTCTCTCTTGCTCTCTGCTCTTCATATATTAATCTCTTCTATCATTTTCTCATACTCATTCTTGCTCCCTCACTCTATCATGCATTCTCTCTCTTACTATCTATCTATTATTATTATTTTTATCTTTTTTGTCTTCTGTATTTTTATTTTTTAGGTATATTTTGTTTTTAATTTATTTCTTACCTCTCTTACCTTTCTTTCTTTTTTATCTCTTTCTCTCTCTATCTCTTTCCTGATCATACATTGTTCACATACCAACAACATCTTGTTTCATAAGAAACTTTAGAAATAGATTTAGAAATATGATATGAATCATAATAAGAATGATAGTAACAAACTAAAGTGCAAAAACTATTAATTATTATTCTATTAAAATTTATGAAATATTTAATAACTCTTGATAATTCTAAAAACTTATTGTAATTAACAAAATAGCAACTACAAATTATTCTTACTCTTAAACAAATATTATTTATAAATTAAAGTAGATATAATAAATTTTTTTAGAATAAAATAAAAACTTTTATTAAAAAAATAACACTTATTTTACTACAATTAGAATGAATAATAAAATTTATTACACCATTTTGTTTTAAAAATTTTTATAAAATAATTAATGTTTCATAATAAATGAAGCAACACTTATATTAATTATTCTTACATTATTACCAATAATTACAATTTCAAATTATTAATATTATAAAGATAAAAAAACATAAATATTACGTTATGAATTTTGAAAAAAACTTAGGGAACAATAATAAACAATAATGTGATAATCATCAAGAGTAATATTAATAATTTAATTAAAAACAGTATTTGTTCTTATTAATTATAAATATTCTTATTCATCTTCCTTTTGTTGTTTTTGGTCGTCTTCCACCTCATTTGTTTCTTGTAACTTCATTTATTATCCTTCTTAGGCTTCAAATAATTCATATATTATTTTAACCTTTTCTTATTTCTTCTTTTATTCTAATTTTTTTTTTATTTTTATGATTCTCTTCTGGTGGTTCATTTTTGTGTTCTATATTTTTTAATCCTCATATTGTGAATCACCTTTTATAGAATTACACCTTCAAGTTTCTCTTTCTTAATCACATTATTCTTTTTAAGAATATGTAAAAGCTAGAAAGCAGAAAAGAAAATTATTGTTACTTTTTTTTACCATATCTTTTTTAAAAATAATATTAATTATATTTTTTGAAAAATTATCTTTCTCCATATTCATAAGTATTTATATTGTTTCTATTTCATCATTATCTCTTTATGTTCATTCTATCAGTGTTTTCTCTCTTTACATTTTTTGCAATATATATCTCTATTTGTGTACATATCTCTTTTATTATCTCTTTTTACTATCTTTTGCTTCAACTATCTTCTCTTTTTTCACTATATCTTTATCTCTGCATATCTTTTTTCTCCCTTTATTATCTCCCTTCTTTCTTACTTTTCTCTATTCTTCTCTTCATCGATATCATTCTATCTCTTCTCTTATTCCTCTCAACCAATCACATTACTTATCTTTATATGTCTCATTTTATGTTTATCTGTACCGCTTGTGCTATATAATACACTTTTCTTTTTCTGACGTATCTATTTCCTACTTTACCTCTTTTGCCTATTTGTATTAGTCTAATTTGTTATCTTTGTCATTCTTTTCTTTGATGACTCTTCACTCCCTATCACTTATTTACTTCTTTAGCTCTAATCTAATCTCTCATTCACACATTATTTTTTATTTTGTTATCTCTCCCATTATTCTTTATCAATTTACCATCCCTTTGCTCTTCTTTGTAATTGCATTTATCTCATTCCTATCATTTCTTGCTCTCCATCTCTCTTTATCATCTCTAACAATCATTGTTTTATCTCTCTTCAAATTTCTCTAACTTTTATCACTCTCTTCTCTCCTCCTCTCTCTTTTCTTTATTTCTCTTACTATACTATTATAAATCCTATCTTTTCTTCCCTCTATCTTCTCTTATATCTCCCCTTTGTATCTATTTCTTTTCTTCATACCACTTTATGTATGTTCTCTATTTCTCTCAATGTCTCTCTTTGCATACTTTCTTGTCATAAATCTAACTTTTTCTCTTCTCTCTCACACATTATCTATTCATCACCATGTCTTCCTTTTTTCACTCTCTTTTTTTTCTTTCTCATATTTTTTCTCAAACCATGATCTCCTTAGTTACACTCTCTTTATTTAGCTCTCTCCATAAATTATTTTATCTCAACTTGCTCTTCTTTCTTAATTTCCAACTTATCACATCACCTTCTTTTTTCATGTGTTGATGCTTCATCCCCCTCTTTCCTTTTCTTTCTTAATAATTATCTCTTAATTGCTTTAGTTGAGTCCCTAACGCTTTCATTCTCTATTCTCTTTTATTTTGTTTTTCTTCTCTGCCTCTCCTATCTCTCTATATCAATGTCTTTTATCCTTCTCTCTCTCTCATTACCACTTTGATTTATCATGCATCATCTCTCTTGCTACCTATCCCACACTATTATTTATCTCCTTTCTCTTAGTCTATTTATTTCTACTTAACTATATATATATTCTATATTTAATTTGTATATCATTTCTAAGATATTTTTATTTTTTCCTTATTTTACTCTTCCCTTTTGAGTTATTTTTGGTATGTCTATCTTCAATTCTTAATTTAAAAAGAAAACTAAAAAAAGTTATTTAAAACATGAAATGAGTAAAAAGAAGAATAATGTGATTAAAAATATTAAAATTAGTAAAATAAAAAAATAAAAAATTATTAAACACAATTCCTTTAAAATTAAGAATTTTTTTAATAATTATTAATAGTCATAAAAATTACTTGCAATTATGATGAATGTTATACTATTACTATTATAAAAAAATTAGATATAAGTTTAAATAGATATTAAATATTTTATTAGATTAAAATATTTATAATTTATTATAAAAAATTTATTTTTGTTGAAATTAAAATGAAAAATGAAATTTAGTAAAGCTCTCATAATTAAAAATTAATATAATAGAATTAATGGATAATAATATTTATAATAATATTTTATTGCAATTTTATTAATATATTAATATTAATAATTAATTTAAATTATTAATAGTATTAAAGAAATATTAAAAATAACAATTATTTTAAAAACTTAAGAAAAATATATATTGTTAATCAACATTAAAATAATTTATTAATCACTAAGATTATTGCTGTTTTTATCGAGTTTGAAGAAAAATTTATATTTAGTTATATTAACTGTTAATATTTTTTTGGACTTCTTTGTATTAATTTTCTTCTTATTATACCAAACAAATTTCTTGTAATTCTTTGCATTCTTCTAAATATATTTGAAATGTTTCTTCTTCAATTTTGTTTTCTTTATTTTATTTCTCTTATTTTTTTTTCTTATTATTATTCTCTTCTTCATGTTTATGTTTTGTTCTACTTGTTCTTATTCTTATTTTTACTAATCCACTTTTGTAGTTACACCTTCATAGTTTTACTTTCATAATCACTTTATTGTTATATTATAAGTAATTGTAAATTGTTCTTAAAATAATTTAGTAAACATAAAAAAATAGTAATAATAATAGTAATTATTAACATTAACTTATGTTGTAAGAATATTAGCTTTATAATTGACATCAAAATAGCATTTTGTCTCTTATTTTATAAATAACCTTGTCTATCAATGCATTTCTTTCTCTTTATTATTCATCAAACTCCTTTACATCCAAATTATTTTTGTCTCCTCTCAAGCTACATGTCACTCAACCTCCTTGTCCTCTATATAACAATCTCCTTATCCATTTCTTCTCTCTTTTCTCATACCATTTTTTATCATTCTTATCACTCATCGTTTTTGACATTTCTCTATTCAACATTGCACTTTCCCTCATGCCTTTGTCCTCGTCCTGACTTTTTCTTAATTCTTCTGTTAATCATAGCTCTCACCATTTTCTCCCACATTTTCCTCCTAACGTTCTCACTTCCATCATTTTCTTTTTCAACTTATGCATGCCTTTATTTGCCTCTGTATGTTTCTCACACTATTAACTTGTTTTCCCCTCTAATACACTATGCCTTTTTTGACTCTCTATATCAATCTCCTAATCATTGTCCCATCATCTCTCTACCCACTTTATCTATCTCTCAAGCCATCTCTCTTATACTCTCATGCATATTTCTTCATTTTAATCTATCATTCTTCTTTCTCTTATCTACCTTTCATCGAGACATATTTCCCTTCTCACTCTACTCATCTTGCTTTATGTCATCCTCATTTTTTTCTCATTATCTCCTTATTCTCTACACCTTCTTTATGCCTTATTTCCCTCTCCATCTTCTTCTTTCCTTAAACTTCCTTTGTTACTCTCCATCTTATCTCTTTTTTAAAATCTCTCAAATTTTTCTTTATATTTGTGTCTTTCACCCATTGCTCCTGTAATCTCTTTTTCAATCTCTTGTTTGTATCATTGATTTTATCTCTCACTTTAACTCTCTTTAGATTTTATCCTCTCACTTTTCTTTTACACCCTCTTGTCATCACTTTATAATTCACTCTTTGTACCTTCATCTCTTGCTTTTTCAATCTTCCAAGTCTCTCCTTCCACTCTATATTGTTTTATCTTTATTATTTATTTCTTTTCCATTATCTTTAAAATTCTCATTTTTTTCTTTCACTTGTATTCCCTCTATCTCCTTATGTATTTTTTTTTCTTCACTCTCTCCTGCCTATTAGAGCCTACCTCATAATCAATCTTCTATTCTATATTTTATTAATCAATATTTATTATTTAATGATAATAATTATTAATAGTCACTCATTTTTTCAAATCTTGTTAAAATTATTTTTTACAAGATCTTACTCTTATAAATTACTATTTGTGTTGCACAAGCTTCGCTTTTGATGAATCAAACCTTAAATGTTTAGCATTTGTTTAATAAGTTTGTTTAGTGTGGAATAAGTTTACATTTAACATGCAAACCATGCATTTTTAAAAATGATGGATTAGTAGCCTTCAAAGTACTTTAGAGTGTTAGTAAGTTTTAAGGATTGAAGACTTGGGCATCATATTTAAAAAAGGGTTCTTTTTGAATTGATATGTAATGTTTGCTTATTAATTGCAAGGCATATCTCCATTTATTTAACTTTGAAATCCTACCTCAAAGCATGCAATGGTTCAATCATGTCCTTGATTTAGAAAATGTAAAGGATTCCACTATGTCATTCATTCTTTTGTTTGTTTAAATCCTACTTAAACCATTCACTATTCTAAGAAATATGTGATTCCGTTTTTAGATTATGCTTTCCCTAGTTAAATCTTACTCATGTATCTTTAACAAATTTTTCATTATGTTGATTGTTAAAGCTTGATTAAATAAAAAAATAATTATGTTAAAATTTTTGTAATTGAAAAAAATTAAACCACATCCCAAGTTGTACTTGAATGCAAAGCTTTTAGGCCAAGCAAGCTCAATGGTCATTCATAATGTGCAGGGACCAAAGTTTGGAAACAAGTTCGATCAAGGCTTGATCAAGGTTTGGTGTAGTCCTGAACCCTGTTAGGGTAAGGCATATTATGTTTTAAGGGCAACATATTAGCCCTAATTAACCAATAATCCTAAAACAATATGATTGAATTAGTTATTAAATGTAGAGCACATAAGGGGATTCAGCCCTAGTTTAGCTCACATAATTCTCTTATACAAAGTTTTATAAAGTTCGAATCATTTTCCAACTGAACAATGTCGAACTAAACTTTTGATGTTTGTTTGCTTCCAAAATTAAAAGTGACTCAATATTATCCAATCATGCATTTTTGTGATCACAAGGTGGAGACCACCTATGCCCTTAAATAGGTTCTTAATCGATCCAGTCATCCATTTGATGAGCTGAACGAACAATCACTAACTCATCCACTGTGAGAGATTAATCATTGCTCCACATCCCAAGACCATGATCTTGTTTGTCTTAGTCAAATTGTTTTCTTTGTCAGATATCTATCATCTAATTTTATGGCTCTGAATAATCCATTTTGACTACTATGGATGAGATCATCTCTCGATTTTATCAATTAATATTTGAACATTCCAAATATTAACCTAAGTGATTGGATGGTCTAGATCTAATCAGTCTTGATCCAACAATGCTAAACTGTATTCTATTCTATTACATACATTTCTCTTAGTATCACATGCAGCTTACTTTTACTTGAAATTCCTAATTCTTCCAATTAAGACTTAATTCCTTTAAGCTTTTATTTTCTCAGTCTTCTTCATAATTTTGAGCACTTTGTATCTATATTAATCAATAATTATAGACAACATTTGTACATTTTTGTTAAAAATTTATTTATTGCTGTACTTTTGTTTTTATTTTTAGTTGACAGCTTAGTAATTATGAAATTCTAACTTTGCTTTGATCTTGTAAAAACTAAAGTTAGGGTTGAGATCGTAAAAGCTTGGGTTATAGTTGAACACATAAAAGCTAGTAGATTAAAGGTGAATCGTTTGAAAAAACCTTAAGTTGTAACTATTTAACAAGTAGAGTTTTTCTTAACCTTAGTTGGGATGCATGTAGGTTCTAGTTTGAATCTAGTACCTTAAAAATTTAGTGTACAATTTTAATTATTACTTTAGTTTTTTTAATTAGAAAAAGTATACATTAACATATTTACAAATAAAAATTTCCATAAAGATATTTTTTTAATAAAGAAAATTTTATTTAAAAATAAATACAATGTAAAAATTATTGCAAATGTTTTAAAACCCATAATTTACCCTCCCTTGTGAGATTTATATATACATTTTCACTTTATTTGGTATCATAGTGGGCTCTCTACACTGAGTAAAATCACTAGGTTGATAATTTATTTGTGTGCAAATTAATTTTGTTATTAAATCTAATTATTTTTTAATTTGTTTATATTATTTTTAATATTTCTATTCTTTTACTTTCAAATAAAATTTCTTGATTTTGCTAATGTGCTTATTTTATATAATTGTTTAATGATGGCTATACCTATAGTTGATAATTGTGAAATATTAGATGATAGATATTCATCAAATCATGCTCCATTATTTATTTAAGGGTGAAAATTATTTTATTTGAAAAATTCCTTTAAAACGTTTATTCAAAAGATTGATGTTAATTTGTGAGATCTTTTTATTCACTTTTTTGAACTTCTTAAATATATAAGTAACAAATCAAGAATGTTAATTCAATAAAATGATAAAAGAATAAATTTCTTATTTTGTACATTGCCTCAAGAAATTGATGTGAGAGTGTGTATCGGTACAACTTGTTTTGAGATCATGTTGAGATTAGATTGGTCGTATGGTCAGAATTAATCTAAAGATATTGGTGATGATAAGGTGATTAACCATAAAAAGAATGAAGTGAAGAAGAGAAAGAAGAAGAAACTCAATTTAGAGATAAATCATTGTGGTAAACTTGTATCAAGTACTTCTAATACTAACCATGAGTCTACTTTTGAATCTTATGATGAAATATAAAATTATTTTAGAAATTTAATTGTTGAAAAAAAAAATAAATTAATATAAACAATGAACTTAAGAAAAATTGTACAAAATATGAGTCTAGAATTGTTGAATGGCATGAACAATTTGATGCACTTAAAGGGGAAAATATTTGTTTAATTATCAAATTCATACTTATATTTCTAAAATTTCATATTTGAATGCTTTGGGAAGAGAATGCAAAAATGAATTGTCTAAATATATTGCATTCAATGATTCTTTAAAGCAAGAGAATGATATGTTGAGTAAAGAAAATTCTTTTTTCAAAGAAAAACTAGAAAAATTTGGTTCACTTGAAAAGAAAATACATGATCTGAAGATAAAGTATCCCACTTCATTTTGTCATGTATCTACTCGTAATCATTCAAATTTACTTTCATGTGGTACTTCATCCAATTATGTGAAAAATAATAATGTTTTGTTGAATGCTTTATATGTACTTAAGCATGCATCATCTTACAACCATGTGACAAAAAACAATGTATTTTTGCATGATAATTATATATTGAAAAGAACATATATGCATGTGTTCATTACATTACATGTTCCTTCTTTATGTACATCTAATTATCAAGTAAATTATAATATTTCATGTAATTATTATTTTAAATTGAGACATCTTATATTAAATTGCTCAATTTAAAAATTCATAAATCTAAAGCATAATAGATATGAGTGGATCCCTACGGTAACAAACTTTTAAAATTTCTTTGGAAAATCACAACATCCACACCCTATCACTATTGAACAAAAGATGGTTTGGGTTCCAACATTTATCGCTTAGGTAATCTATGGACATCTCTCCATATTTTAGGACCTATGGAGACAAGCCTTGTATTGTGAGTTTATGTAACTCACTTGCAAACTTGTGGTCCTTGGCTTACTTAGCTATGGTTAAAAGACTAAATCTTTTTAGATTTACTTATCATTAATCAATTTTAATCATTCAGAGCCTGTTAGCCAATGCATGTAATTATTGTATTATGAATTCAAATATTGCAACAAGTCAATACCACATTTCTTTCTTGAAATTTTTTGATGAAATATGATAGAATAATCAGATGACTTGTTATTAAAAATGAAAATTTATGAGCTTATAGTTAAATCGTACTTAAATGTTTAGTATAAAAAAGGGGCAAAGCAAAGGTATGTTATGTAGGACATTAATTTTAAATGACCTAAGAATAGAATTTTAGAGATAATTTATTTTCAACATAAAAAACATTAGCTTAGTTGTAAAGAAGCCTAAATTTGTAATTGACATTGATATTTTTAAATTTACTAGAGTTAAAGTTTTTAACAATAAAATGGTGGCCATCATAGGCTTTGTTGAATTTATTAAAAAATAAAAAAAGATAAAATAAATTTAATTTAATAAATTATAAAAGTAAGTAGCCATATGATTATTATAAGGAGTGAAAAAATATAAGATCAATTTATATCTCTCACTTAGAAAAGCATCTACAAGGGAAAATGATAAATATTACATATTTGTAGATAATTTATTTTTATTTTTTGGAAATTAATATAATAAAAAAAATGTAAAATTAGTGAACAATAATAAAGAATAATGATAATCATGGATAGTATTATTAATAATTTAAAAACACTATATTTATTCTTATTAGTAATGGATATTCTTATTCATCTTTTGTTCATTATTTTTTGTTTTCTTCCACCTCAATTGTTTCTTTTAACTACTTTTACTATCTTATTTATCCTTTAAATATTTCGTAATTAATTTTACTCATTTCTTATATTCTTCTTTTAATCTTATTTTTTTACTTTTATTATTCTCTTCATCTGGTTAATTATTATGTTCTATGTTTTCTTATTCTTCTTCTTCTTAATCGACTTTTTATAATACCCCTTCAATATTTCAATTGCTTAATCACATTATTGTTTTTAAGAATATGTTGAAAGTGAAGCAACAAAAGAAAATTATTGGTACTTTTTTACCACATTTTTCGAAAAGGGTTACTAGTTATTTTTATTGTAATTATAACTTTAAAATTTATTTTCATTAATTTAAAATATATTAGTATTTTTTAATTGCTAAGAATAAAATAATAATGAATTATAAATTTAATCCTTTTCTTTTTTAATCTTCTTTTTATTACTAGTTCTTATTCATTTTTTCTTATTTTGTATTATAATATTATTTCTATAATTGGAAAAAAAAAATTGTTGTTCTTGTAGGTAAGTTAAGAATAAATTTATTAATTACTTTCATTGGAATTTAATAACCAAAAAAATTCTTTTTTTAATTTTATTTTTACTAATATTAAGAAATACATTTTATCATTAAAATATTAAATTACAAGATACGAATAAAGTGATTATTATTTTATTCTTTGTTGTTATAATTTTTTTCTT
This sequence comes from Vanilla planifolia, assembly GCA_023846275.1. Classification (NCBI taxonomy): domain Eukaryota; kingdom Viridiplantae; phylum Streptophyta; class Magnoliopsida; order Asparagales; family Orchidaceae; genus Vanilla; species Vanilla planifolia. The sequence goes on along the minus strand of JAIUJO010000218.1, from coordinate 662,300 downwards.
AAGACATTTTTATTGATAATAATGAAAATAATAATAGCAAATGTTGAAATTTACTTACAATTATAATTCATGTGTGAACAAAGTTTTTATACCTAAATGATAGTTAGAGCAGTTGTTATTACTATTGTCAACACTATGAATAATAGTTCTCTTTTTTCTATTTCTTAAACATTTATCCAAAATAATTAATTATTTTTTATAAGAAATATAATAATCAAGAATTAGCTATTTAAATAAGTAAAACTCATTTAAGAATAAAATAATTATTAAATTTAAAAAATACGTTATGCTAATAAATATTACATCACTTCTTAATGACGAATTATAATATAATGGGCATATTTTTAAGCAGTAAGAATAATCAATTAGATTTAATCTTAACGTATTAGAATTTAAAACATTATTCTAAAGGACTACAATGGAAATTAATAATTACTACATTTGTTATGAAAAGTTGAGATAATAGTTACTCTTATTATAAAAATTGTTATAACATTAATTAATAATTTTAAAGAATTTTTAAAATTTACAATTTTTGATACTATTTTTTATATTTTCTTCACAAAATAATAGTCTTATAGGATTAATAATTGATTCTTCTTATTTTAGCTCTAACTATCTTCAATATCATTCTCTTTTTCTCCCTCTATCTATGTCCCTTTTCTCATAGTTATTCTCTCACAAAATATTTGTGCTTCACCACACATTCTTTATCGTAGCCCCTATCGACTTTTCCCAAAATTGTCTCTTGTTTTTCTTGTTCTTCTCCTCCTTAAGGCATTCTTTTTTCTATTGCTTCTTTCATAATTCCTGTCCTCATTATCATTCGATTAGTGTCTCTTTTTAAAACTATTTTTTTGCATTTCTCTCTATTCCATTTTCTCTTCCTTTTAATCATAATGTTCGTCTACCTCTTTTTATTCTTTCTCTCTCTCTAAATAAACATCTTTATTAATGAGTCATTTTTTCTCTATGGCTCATTAATCTATCTCACCTCCCTTTCTCTTTCTATCTCCTTATGAGTTACATATCATTCACTTAGTCTCTCTATCTTGTATATAACCTTCTCAAGTTTGCTATTTTCTATCCTTTCTTTTATCTTTCATTTTTATCTCATTCTCACAACATGTAGCTCTTTTTTAGTGGTATTTCTCTATGTAACTTTGCACCACCTCTCTTATAGTTCTCTCACAAATCTATCTCTTCCAATTATCTTCATTATTTTATTCTTTTTATAACTTTTTCTCTTACCATTTTCCCATCCTTCCCTCTCCTCACATTCTCACTTCTCTCACTTTCTTTGTGTTACCTTATGCATTCTCTCACTAGATTCATTAACTTTGCCACTCTTATTTTCTCCTTCTCTATCACATTATGACTTTATTGTTAGTTTTTCTTGATTAGTCCATCAATATTCAATTATCCTTTTACCCACTAAACAATATCTTAAGTTGATGTCTCCTTTGGTCTCACTAACTCTTCTTGTTTACATTCTATAAACCTACTCTCTTATCTATAAATCATAGCTATCTTTCTCTTCCTATAATTCTTTATCTTCCTCTATGTCTTTCATTTTCTCTCAGTCGCTCCTTATTTTCTTCTCCCTCTCTTCATCTCATTTACCTCCCCCTCTTCTCCATTCCAACAACTTACAATTCACTCCATCGTCCCTCTCTTTCAGAATCTTGATCAATCTCTTTTTCTCATCACTTATCTATTGCTTTGCCACTCTTTCTTATACCTACAAAATCACACAATGTCTTCATCTGTAAATGCCTTCTTTACCATGTGGAACCTCTTCTTAACATTTTATATATTCTATTATCATTCAACCCCCCTTTTTTTCTCTACTTCGTGCTTCTCTCTCTTCCCCTCTATATCTTCCTTGGTCTATTTTACTTGTTTCACTTCTCTTTCATCATCTTTTTCTTCTTCTTTCTTCCATCTTTAATCACTTTTCTCTCTCTTTCTTCTCTATTCTACTCTGCTTTAAACTTTTCTTCTTCCTGATTGGTTTTCCTTCTTTTTCTCTTTGACTCTCTCTACTTACTCTTTTATATCTCTTTCCTTTACCCTCTCTCACAATATCTTGTCTTTATATAAAGCTCAATTTTTATCTTATTTAAATCAAACTATTCATCTATGTGAACTTTCCATCATGTTTGTATATTTATTTTCTATTTATAATACTCTCTATACTACTCTCTCTTTTACCTTACTCTCTCCTAAACTCTCTTCATCTTTATTTCTTTTCTCCAAGTCTCTCACAAATTCTATCTCAACTCACTCACTCTTCTCTTATCTCTACACTACTACTCCACCATCTAATTCTATAAATTGATGCTTCCCTTTCAAGTATTCCTTATCTATTAGTCTATGATTATCTCTTTCTTACTCTACCTTTCTCGCTCAAGCTCATTCTATATCTTTCCTTTATTTATTTTTCGCTCTTCTCTTCGATATCCTTTTAACAATTTCTTCTATTTTGCTCTCTCACTTATTCCCTCCCTTGCTCTATAATGCATTCTCTATGATAAAAATTATCTTTTAAATATTATTTGTCACTTTTCTCTCAATATTATTTATTTCTATTTTACGTAAAAATATTTTTTGTCAACTTTTTGTCCTCATTTCACTCTACTTTATTTACCCTTTTTTATCATACACTATTTCTTTTCCTTATTTCACTTTTCTCTACTTCATTATTTTTTCTTTCAAACTCCATTCCATATTTTCTTTCTCTTTCTATTCTTAATTTTATCCCTAAATTTATATCTCACTTATATCAAATTTTTAGATATTTTTTCTCTCCATCATTTCTATCTCTCTTTAATTTCTCTCACTAATAAACTATGTACTATCTTCTCTTTATCTTGCCCACTTCTACACTCTCTTCTTCTCTATATGTCTTTATCATCCTCTATTTAGACGTATTATCTCTCATCTTGCTCTCTTTTTCCTTACTCTTGCACTTAATTATTATCTCTTTCTTATTCTACCTCACCTCCACACTCAATTTATCTTTCTTTTCTTCTTTAATTGTTTTTTCTATCTCTTCTCTACAACTTTTAAAATGTCAATCTCTTCTATCTGTCTCTCTTTTACACTCCCTTACTCTCTATTTCACTCTAACGTACATTCTCTCTTTTGTTATCTATCTCCCTTGATTTTCTTATTTTTTCTCTTAGTTTTTGATATTTTTTATTTGTCTAGATATACTTTTTTAACTTTGTTTCTCACCTCTCCCACCTTTCATTATTTTTTATCTCTTTCTCTCTCTATCTCTTTTTCTATCATTCATTGTATGTCTATCACCAATATCCTATTTCATAAAAATTTTACAAATAGAATTAAAAAACATGACATGAATAAAAAAAAGAATATTTAGGTAAATAAAGTAAAAGTAGTAAAATAAAATATGTAGATTATTAATTGTTATTTTATTAATTTTAGAAAATATTTAATAATTTTTAATAGTTATGAGTGATATTTGTTATTAATATAAAAAGTAATTTCAAATTATATTTAGTATTATAATAAATATTATTTACAAACTAAAATAGATATAATAAATCTATTTCGAAAAAAGTAATTACTTTATATTAAATATAATGTAATTAGTTTTAAATTAGTAATAATAATTATTATTTTAAAGTATTAATAATATAAAAAAAGGAAATATAAATTTTTTTAATGTGCTAAAATATAAACATTAATATATAACAATACAACTGTTATGGTAACCATCAATATTATTATTAATAATTTTAAAAAATTATATTTATTCTTATTAACTATAGATATTTTTTATTGTCTTTTTTTATTTATTTTTGTCTTTAGTCACCTCATTTTTTCTAACTCTTTTTATTGTCTTTTTTACACTTGAAATATTTTGATATTTAAATTTATTATTTTCTTAATTTCTTCTTTTACTATAATTTTTTTAATTAGTTTATTCATGTCATTAATTGTTGTGTTCTACTTTTTTTTATTCTCATTCTTGTCAATCACCTTTTTTAAAATTGCTCCTTCAATATTTCTCTTATTTAATCATATTATCCTTTATAAGAATATGTAAAAGCTGAAAAAAATCTAATATAAATTATTATTAATTTTTTAATATATTTTTTTTAGTAAATAACATAATTATTTTTAATTTTAATTTTAAGTTTATAATTAAGTTTATTGATTTAAAATAAAGATTTATTTTGTAATTGCTATGAAAAAAATTATAGTAAATTATAAATTTTCTTTTTTTGTACTTAATCTTATTTTTATAATTAATTATTTTTTTTTTCTTTTTTTGTATTATAATATGTTTTTTTAAAATTCAAATAAAGTTAAAAGTGTTTTTTAGTTATTTTTTTTGGGTATCTTTAAAATTAAACTATTCATTATTTTTATTGCAAATTAATAATTAGTGCAAATTAATTTTTTTTTTATTTTTACTGTCATTAAGAAATAAAGTTTGTAATTTTAGTATTTAATTACAAGATTAAGAATAAAGTGATTGTTATTTATTCATAATAGTTATAAATGTTTTCTTAAGACATTTTTTAACGTAACAATAACAATACTAATAACAAATGTTCATATTTGAAATATTTGTTATTTACTTAAGTAGATTAGAGTTATAATTAAGATTAGAATAACTTTTTATGCTTAAATGATAGTTAGACTAACTTTCATTAGTTATGGTCAATGCGATTAGTAACAGTTATTATTATCTCTAATTCTTAAACAATTATTCAAAATAATTACTTATTATTGACATAAACTATAATAATAAAGATATAGCTATTTAAATAAGTAAAACAATTTAAGAACCAAAAAACTTTCAAATTTAAGAAATAGTTATGCTACTAAAAATATTACTTTATTAGTAACAAATTGTAATTTAAATGAAACTTTTCAACAATAAGAATAGTTAATTAGAATTAATCTTAACAAAATTAAAATGAATAAAGCGTATCCCAAAGGACTATAATAGTAACTAATAATTACTACATTTATTATGAAAAGTTGATATAATAGTTATTCTTTTTAAAAAAATTTGTTTGCTATAAATTAATTAATAGCTTTAAAGAATTTTGAAATAATACTATTAATGATACAATTTTTTATATTTTCTTCTTAAAATAATATTTCCTTATAAGATTAATAATTAATTCTTGTTATTCTTCCTCCATCTCTATCCAATATTATTCTTTGTTTCTCTCACTATCACTGTCCCTTTATCTATAACTTTTTCTCTCACAAAATATTTCTTCATTTTTCATACTCTTTATCAAAGCCTCTATGAACTTTTTCCTATAATTGTCTCCCTTTCTTTCTAGCTCTTTCTTAAGTTATTCCTTTATCTATTGCTTCTTTCTCTCTTCTTATCCTTTTATCCTTCAATTAGCGTCTCTTTTTGAAATTATTTCTTTTCGTTTCTCTCTCTTCCTGTTTCTCTTCTTTTAATCCTAATGTTTTTCTACCTCTTTATCTCTCTTCTCTTCTCTCTTTAAATGAAAACCTCTCACTTTCCCTCTTCAACTCATTAATCTCTCTCGCATCCTTTTCTCTTTGTATCTCCTCTTAAGTTAGACATATTCACTTAGTATCTCCGTCCTATATATCAACTTCTCTAGTTTACAATTTTTTCTCTTGCTTATTATAACTCCCTTTGTTTATCTCATTTGCACATCCTATAACTCTTTTTCGAGTTGTAACTTTGCTACATAATTTTATATTACTTCCTTCATAATTCTCTTATAAATCTATCTTTCCCATCTCTTTTTTAACCTCATATCTCTATCTCTCTTTCTTTCACCATTTTTTCACTCATCACTCTCCTCAAACTCTCACTTCCATAACTTTTCTTCATTATCTTGTGTGTTCTTTCACTAGATTCATTATCTTTGTTACTCTAGTTTTCCCTTCTCTATCACACTCTGACTTCATTTTCTCTTTTGTCAATCTCTCTATCATTATCCGATTATCTTCTACTTTCTCAAACACTCTCTCTAGTCAGTCTCTCTTTTGCTCTTACTCACTACTCTTATTTTCAATCTATCATTGTTCTCTTTAATTTCCATCAATCATAGCTATGACTTTCTCTTCTCACTCTTCCTTATGTAACTTTTTGTCTTTTTATTATGTTACTACATCCTCATTTTATTCTCCTTCTTTTTTCCTTATTTTCTTCTCCCTTTTCTCCCTTCCAACAACTTACTATTTCTATACACAAGTTATCTGTATTTTGGAATCCAACACCATCTTTCCAATTATTTTATCTTCCACTTTGTCGATGACTTTCTCACTTTGTCCAACTTGTCCCTCTTCTGCTTATTTGTTCTCTTGTTATGCCTCTTTGTATTTTTTTTCTTCTCACTTCTTTTAACCCAATTTTCTTCTCTCTTCACACACAAATTAATGCTCCACACTTTTTTGTCTCTTACACTTTCACACATCCATTCTCTTTTTTCACTTCGTGCTTTTCACTCTTTATTGTGTATTTTTCCCCCTTTGTCTATACAAACCTCACATTTATTCTTTAACTTGTATTCTCATTTTTTTCTCTTCAAGAATCACTTGTCCCTCTTTGTTTCTTTTTTCTCTCTTAGAATCTATCTTTATCACTACTAATCATAGCCATTTAATCTCCCTCTCTTCCTTCTTCTCTCTTACCTCTGTATCTCTTTTTTCTCTCCCACTATATCTCATTTTACTCTTATTTCCTTCTTCAATATCTTTATTCTTAATCTTTCTTAGGCACTTTCTAGTTCTAATTCTCTCTTCCTTTCTTAGTGCAGAATCACAAATGTTTTCCATTTTTTTATTTCATTGAAACATCTCTCACATTATTCACTCCAACTTCTCCTTTTTTCTTCTCTCCCTTATCATTGTTCCTAGAGGTCTTGTCCTGTGTTTTTCTATTTCTATCTCTTTATCTTTCACTATGTATATCTCAATCTATTATTTTTTCTATTTCTTGTTATCTCTTTATTTTCCATCCTTCTCTTATCTTTTTTTCTTTCTTGTTATTTATATCTACATCTTTGTGTATCTACATCTATAAATATTATTTTTCTCACCCTTTGCTTATATCTCTTTTCAATTTATCTTTTATTTCATTATTTTCTCTCTCTTATTTCCTATTTCTATATATTTTCTCTCTCTTATTTTGCACCCTATTTCTCTCTTTAAGTCCCTTTCACTTAAGATCACTTTATCTGTTCCTCACTTTTGTTCCTTTTCATTTTGCCTCAATGTATCGAGTTTCTCTCTTTTTTATTGTTTCGCATAGTGTTTATCTTCTCTCTTTATTATCACTTCTCTTTCTTTGTCTTCTTCCTCTTTACATTATTCATTATCTTTTTATCTTTCGCTCTACTTATATTTCTTTAATCGTCAAATTTTTGTCGTTTTCATGTCTCTTTAATATTTATCTCCACCTTTTACTATATATTCTATACTTTCCTTCTCTCTCTATATTTATTTACATTTTTACCTCTTTTGTCACTATGTATTAGTCTAATTCTTTGTCTTTGACTTTTGTTTAATGGCTCTTCACTCTCCTTGACCACACCTCTTTATATAACATCTCAACCACCTTCTCATTCAGTCATTCATTCTTAATCCACTTCCTCACGATATTATCTACGAATTGATACTCTTTTTCCTTTTCTCTTTAATATCATCAATCCTATTCTTGATGTCTCTTGCTGCCTATCCTCTTAAACTTTTTTATCCATCATTCTTCTATTTCTCAAAGAATTTCTATCAACTCTTTATCATAGTCTTCTCTCTACCTCTATCTTCTCTTTACTTCTACTATCATGCTTGTATTTTTTATCATTTGTCCCAAATTTCTCTCTTCTTCCATCTCTTTTCTTATATTTCTTAGATGATCTCCATTGCCTTTATCTCCTTATCTCTCTACTTTTTTTCTCACTCTATATTCTTCTATATTTATTTCTCTCTTATTGTCTAATTATCTCTCAATGTCACTTCTCTCTCTTATTATTTTTTTCACCACTTTATCTTACCTTTTGACTCTCTCTCTTTGCTTTTTATTATACATCTCACATCTACATCTTCTTATCTTCTCCATCTTCTCTAAATTGCTTTATCTCATTTTCTCATCTCTCATCAATCGTTTTGCCTCTTTTCCTTATAACTTCATAATCTTTTCATGTCTCTACCTTTAAATACCTTCTTTCGCATAAGTAATCTCTTCTTAGGTTTCTCTTTATTCATCTATCACTAAACCTCCTTCTTACTTTCTTTATTTCACACTTCTCTTTCTCTCCTGCTCAAAACCTCTCTTTCTTTTCTACTAGTTTCACTTCAACTTTATCTTGCAAACTCTCTCTCTCTCTCTCTCTCTCTCTTTTCTTCCATCTCTAACCTTCTTTAATCCATTTCCTCTCTCTTTCTTACTCCATTAAGATCTCCTTTAAACTTTTCTTCTTCTTAACTCTCTCTTTTCTCTCTGACTTTCTCCATTAACTCTCTTTTCATCTCTTTCATTTCCCCTTTGACACATTATCTTCTCTATACATCTAAATCAAATTTGTATCTCATTTATATCAAACTCTTTATCTATCTTAACTTTACATCATTTGTTTCTCTTTATTTTCTCTTTACAAAACTCTCATTAGAATCTCTCTTATATCTTACTATCTCACACAAACTCTCCTTGTCCATTTCTCTTTATCTTTGTCTCTCAACCAAATTTATCTTAACATACTTTGTCTTCCCTTTTTTCCACGTTATCACTCCACCGTTTAAGCATATAAATGGATGCTTCCTCCTTTACTTATTCCTTCTCTAACATCTATGATTCTCTTTCCTACTCTATCTTACTCACTCTTTTTCTCTCAATCTTTTCTTTTTATTTCTTTTTCACTCTCTTCCTCTCTTATATCCTTGTAATCATCTCTTTTATCTTTCTCACTCACTCATTCTCTCTCTCATACTCTATCATGTACTCTCCCTCATGAAATTTATCTCTTACTATTATTTATCACTTTTCTCTCACCATTCTCCACTTCTATTTAACCATAAATATTTCAAGTGAACATTTTCTATCTATTACTTAATCTGCCAACCTCTCTTTTACCTTTTCTAATTCGTTCAGCTTTATTTATTACTCTATATGATACTCTATCTCTTTTGTTAGTTTGACTTCTGACTATTCAAACTCTTCCTCATTATTTTTCTCTCCTTGGCCATTACCCTACTCTTTTCTCTCTCCACTTTCTTCCTTACTCTATTTTATTCTCCATATTGTTTTTCTTTCTAACTCTTTCTTTACATATTTTCTCTCACTCCATCCACTACATCTTCCCAATCACTTTCGATTCCCTTCCCTTAATTTTTATTTCAACTATAACATAGCTTTAGCTATCTTTTATCTCCATCATTTTCTCTTTAATTTCTCTCTCTAACACACTGCTTACTATCTACTCTTTATTTTACTTAATTCCATACTCTCTCCTCTCTATATCTCATTCACTTACTCTCTATAAACCTATTGACTCTTATCTAACTCTCTTTTCCCTCATCTCCTCCTTTTCAATTAACATTCTTATTCTATCAGTTCATGCTTTTTACCACTCCTTTCCTTTGCCCTCACTCTCAATTATTATCTCTTTCTCATTCTACCTCACTCATTGCTCTGTCATCATTTTTTTTTTGTTTTTCTCTTCCTCTTAGCACTTCATATATAAATCTCTTCTATCTTTCTCTTTTCCTCATTCTGTGTTTCTCACTTTATCAAGCATTCACTCTCTTGCTGTCTATTTATCGCCATTATTTTACACTTTGCTCATTGTCTTCCCTACTTCTATTCATCTGGATTTATTTATTTTTTCTTTATTTCTCACATCTTCAACCTTTCTCTTTTATCTCTTCCTCTTTTTATCCATTTTTCTATCATTAATTAAATGTTAACCTGTAGTATCCTATTTTATAGGATAATTTCAAAAGAGATTTAAAGATACTATATGGATCAAAATAAGAATAATATGATAAATTATTTATAAGTGGTAAAATAAAGAATAGAAATTATTATTCATTATTCTATTAAAATTTATAATTAATTTATAATTATTAATAGTTATTAAAATGAATTGTAGTTAAGAAGAAAGTCATCTATAAATTATAGCTTTTTTTTAATTAATATTATTTATAAATTGAAATATATAAAATAAATCCCTTTAGAATAAAATAATTACTTATACAAAAAATATCTTTCTTATTGTAATTATAATGAGTAGTAAAATTTATTACATTTTTTTATTTTAAATTTCTTAAAAAAATCAATATTTTATAATAATTACAACAACACATATGTTAATAATTTTTATGTCATTAAAAATAATTACTATTTAAGTTTTTTGATGTTATCAATATAAATAATATAAATAATATAAATATTGTATTATCAATTGAAAAAAAGAAATTAATAAAATAATATTATAATAATCATCAAGTATTATTAATAGTTTAAAATTTTTATATTTGTTCTTATTAATCATAAATATTCTTATTCATCATCCATTTATTGTTTTCATTTTCTTCTACCTCTTTTGTTTTTTTCTAACTCCTTTTATTCTCTTATTTACACTTGAAATATTTCATATTTAATTTTATTCTTTTCTTATTTTTTTATTCTAATTTTTATTTGTTTATTATTCTCCTATTCTCATTCATTTTTGTTCTTCATTTTCTTATTCTTCTTCTTATCAATTATCTATGTATATTACCCATCAAGGTTTCTCTTTCTTAATCAAAACTAAATAAAAAAGATAATATTCTAAAAAGTGGAAAACAAAGCAATTTTTAATTATTTTTATCATTTTTTAAAAAATAAATTATTTATTCTAATTATAATTTTATAATTGTTTTTACTAAAAAATATACTTTTATTTTGTAATTACTAAGAATAAGATAACATTAAGTTAAAAATTCATTCCTTTCTTTCTTAATCTTTCCTTCATAAGTAGTACTTATTCATTTTTCACAAACTGTACTGTAATATTCTTTTCTAAAATTGGACAAAAAGAAGAAAGAAATTCTACTTGTTTTTTAAAATATCCTTAAAAAACAATTTATTATTTTTACTACAATATAATATTTAATAATTCTTTATTTCTTTTCGCTGTTACTAATAAATAAGATTTATAATTTTAATATTCATTTATAAGGAATTGAATAAAGTTATTATTAATTTATTCTTAGTAATTATAAACTTTTTTCTTAAAATAGCTTTAAGCATAACAATAATAATAATAATGGAAAGTTTTTACATCTATAATATTAGTTTATTATGTAAGAAGATTAAAGTTATAGTTGACATGAAATGACTTATTAATTGTTAAATGATGGTCAGAGAAGTTTTTATTAGCTATGGTCAATGCTATTAGTAGTTGTTGTTTTCTCTAATTTTTTATGATTATTCAAAATAATTAATTATAGTTGATAAGAACTATAGTAATTATGAGTTAGATTTTTAAATAAGTAGGAAATTATTTAAGAACCAAAAACATATTAAATTTGAAAATTAGTAATGCTAATAAATATCATTTTATTATTTAAGAAAGAATGGTAATTTAACTTACCTTTAAAATAGTAAGAATAAATATTTAATTATAATTATTTTTCTTAATTAGGATTAATCTTGACATAATTAGAATTAATAAAAATTATTCTAGAGGACCCTATTAAAAATAAATTAATAATTTTAAAGAAATTTAAAAAATTATTATTAAGGACACTATTTTTGATATTTTCTTCTCAAAACAATATTTCCTTATAGGATTAATAATAATTTTTTCATGTTCCTCCTCTATTTCTCTCTAAAATTATTCTCTTTCTCTCTGTCTATGCCCCTCTATCCATAATTTTTCTCTGACAAAATATTTGGACCTCTCACATTCACATTGTTTATTGTAGCCTCTATCAACTTTTTTCCAAAATTGTCTCACTTTCTTTCATGATCTTCTCCGTCTTAAGTTGTTCTTTTTTCTATTACATCTCTCTCTCCCCTTTTGTCTTTTTTGTCATTTAATTTGTGTCTCTTTTTAAAATTATTTCTTTGTATTGCTCACTTCCTTTTTGTCTCTCTCAATCATAATGCTTGACTCCTTATTTATCTTTCTTGTCTTTTTCTCTCTAAATATACATATCTATCAATGTGTTTTATTTACTCTATGACTCATCAGTCTCTCACCTAGATTTCTCTATATATTTGCTTTTGAGCTACAAATCATTTACTCAGTTTGTCTTTGTTATGTATCACCTTCTCCACTATGTAATTTTTTTCCCTTAATATATCTCTTTTTTTATCTCATTGTCACAACTATAGCTCCTTTTTTAGTTTTATCTTTTCTATGTAACTTTGTATTATGTCCCTTATAATTCTCTCACATATCAATCTTTTTTCTCTCTCCTCTTTAATATCTTTTTATCTCTCTTTTTTCTCATGATTTTCTTACACATCTCTCTTATCACCTTCTCACTTTTTCCACTTTCCTTTTTTCCTTATGGATTGTTGTACTTACTTCTTTATCTTCGTCATTATCATTATTTTTTCCATCTCTATCACACTAACTTTATTGTCTCATTTTATTGATCACTTCGTCAATATCACACTATCCCTTGATCTGCTAAAATACTCTCTAGTCTAGCTCGCTTTTGCTCTCACTCACACTTCTTGCTTAAACCCTATCCTTCTTGTTTATCTCATCAATGAATTATAGTTTTGTCTTTCTCTTTTGATTCTTCTTTATCGTCCTCTAATTCTTTCATTATCCCTCACAACCTTTTTACTGTACCCTTCATCTCTTTGTTCTCATTCCTTCTTCCTCTTCTCCCTTCTTAAGACTTACTCTTTCTCTCTCCACCTTCCCTATCTTTTGGAATCTTTCTCCTTCTTTCCCATTATTTATGACTTCCAATATGTCAATGCCTTATGCTCTTTCTCTTTCTCCTCTCTCTATAACCTATGTGATCTCTCACTTCACGTTTGTGTATTTCTCTTCTCTCACTTCTCTTACCCCTTCTTTCTTCTATCTTAACTCCCAAATCCATGCCCTTCACTTTTTTGTCTCTTGCTCTATCACTTTTTATTCTCTCTTTTCACTTCTTACTCTTCACTCATTATTGTGTATCTCTCCCCCATTGGCTTTATAAATCTCACTTCTATTCTTTCACTTGTATTATCCCTTGTCTCCTCATCCGTCATCCATATCTCTAGTTCTTTCTCTTTTCCTTCTAAGAATTTATCTCTATCACTCTTAGTCTTAGCCTCTTAATCTGATTCTTTTCCTTTTTCACTTCCTCTTCTCTACCACTTTCTCTCTCCTCTTTCTATCTCTTCATGCTTCTCTTTCCTTCTTCCCAATCTTTCTTCTTATTTTCTATAAGCCACTTTCTTATTCTATTTCTATCTTCCATTTTCATTGCTCAATCACTGAAGTTTTCAATTTTTCCTTTTGATTTATTTCATTAAATTCTCTACATTGTTCACTCTTCTTCCCTTTTTTCTCTTCTCTATCATTGTTCCTCTAAGGTTTCTTGCTTTCCTTTTTTATTTTTATTTCTTTATCTTTCTCTATTTGTCTCCTAATCCACATTTTTCCAGTTTTTGTTTATCTCTTTATATTTCTTGTCTATCTTCTCTAACATCCTTTACTGTACCTCATATCTCTCTCTCTCTCTCTGTATAACCATCTATAAATATTTTTTTCTCACCCATTTCTTTTATCTCTTTTCATTTTACCTTCTATCACATTGTTTCTCTTTTTTTCTACTTCTCTTTATTCTCTCTCTCTCTCTTTCTCTCTCGTTTTTAGACACCCTTTGTCTCTCGAAGTTCCTTTAACATAATACCTCTTTAACCCATGCTCAATTTTGCACCTTTTCTTTTTTGTGACGATGTATTTAGTTATTCTTTATTGTATTCTTTGTCATAGTCTTTAATTTCTCTCTCTATTATCACTCTTCTTATTTGCACTTTTCTCTTTTTACCTTGTTCATCATTTTCTTTCTATTTCTCAACTTATACTTCTTTACTCATTAAATTTTTTATGTTAAGATGTCTCATTAATCTATATCTCTACCTTTTGTTATATATTCTACACTTTGCTTCTCCTTATGTATTTATTTACACTTTACCCCTTTTGTCTGTTTCTATTGGTCAAATTTTTTATCTTTTATTTTCATTCTCTTGATAATTCTTCACTCTCCTTCCCCTTACCTATTTCTATATCATCTCAACCTCCTTTTGATTCACTCATTCTATCTCATTCTATTTTCTCTATATATTCTCTATTAATTTTTACACCCATCGCTCTTCTATTTAATATCATCAATCTCTTTCTTACTATCTCTTGCTCTTTACCTCTTTTCATCCTCTATATTCATTATTCTTTTATTTGTCTAATAATTTTTTTCAACCCTTTAGCTCTCTTCTCTTTTTCTTTTTCTTCTCTCTATTTTTTTGTCTCTCTATCTCTCTCTATGTTCTTCTTCAATTATTTTTCTTTTGTTATCCAACTATCTTTCAATTTCTTTTCTCTATCACTCTCTCTTTTCACCATTCTATCTTGCCCTTTTCGCTCATTATCTATTTTTCGTTACATATCTCACATCTCCATATCCTTATCCTCTCTCGCTTTTATATATTTCTCTATTTTATTGTCTGATCACTCATCCATCGCTATGCCTCTCTTTCTTATGCTTTTATAATTGCTTCATGTATCCATCTTTAAATGCCCTCTTTCCCATAAGAAATATCTTCCTAACACTCAGTTTATTTTATAATCACTTGACCTCTCTCTTGCTTTTTTTATTTCACACAAATGTCTCTTCCCCACTATGTCTCTCTTCGTCTATTTTACTAGTTTTTCTTCTCTTTTATCATGCTGACTCTCTTTATTCTACTTTCTTACATCTCTAATCCTCTCTAATCTATTATCAGTCTCATTCTTTATTGTATTCTCCTTTAAACATTTTCTCTTCTTAACTATTTTGCTTTGTTTTCTCTTTCACTCTTTCTATTAACTCTTTTATATCTCATACCTTTCCCATCACTCACATTATCTTCTATGTATATTTACCTAAATTGTTATCTTATTTATATAAAACACTTTATCTACCTAAATGTTCCATCAATTTTGTCTCTCTTTTTTTTCTTTATAATATTCTCCATACTAGTCTCTCTTTTATCTTACTCTTTCCAACACTCCCTCTTTCTCCATTTCTCTTTGTCAAGATGTTTTAACCAATTATATCTCAACTCACCTCTTCTTCTCATATCTCCACATTATCAGTTCATCATGTAATCTATTAGTTGATACTTCCTCACTTATTCCTTCTTTAATAGTCTGTAATTATCTCTTTCTTGCTTTGCCATACTCATTCACTCTCTTTCTCTGTCTCTACTTCTTTGTTTCTTTTTCTATCTCTTCCCATACCATCTCCATATAATAATCACTTTTATCTTTTCAATGTAACTTTGTACTATGTCCCTTATAATTCTTTCACATTTCAATCTTTTTTCTCTCTCTTCTTTAATATCTTTTTTATCTCTCTTTTTTGCATAATCTTCTTACACATTTCTCTTATCACCTTCTCATTTTATTGCACTTTTTTTTTTGTCTTATGGATTCTTGTACTTCTTTATCTTTTTCATTATCATTATTTTTTCCATCTCTATCAGACTAACTTTATTGTCACATGATCCCTCGACTTGCTCAAATACAATCTCTAGTCTGGCTCGCCTTTGCTCTCACTCACACTTCTTGCTTTAAACCTATCCTTCTTGTCTCTCTCATCAATTAATTATAGCTATGTCTTTCTCTTCTGAATCTTCTTTATCTTCCTCTAATTCCTTCATTAACCCTCACAACCATCTTACTGTATCCTTCTTTTCTTTGCCATCCTTCTTCCTCTTCTCCCTTCTCACAACTTACTCTTTCTCTCTCCACCTTCTCTATCTTTTGGAATCTTTCTCCTTCTTTCCCATTATTTATGACTTCCATTATGTCAATGCCATATGCTCTTTCTCTTTCTCCTCTCTCTATAACCTATGTGATCTCTCACTTCACCTCTTTGTATTTCTCTTCTCTCACTTCTCTTACCCCTTCTTTCTTCTATCTTAACTCCCAAATTCATGCCCTTCCCTTTTTGTCTCTTGCTCTCTCACTTTTTCATTCTTTCTTTTCACTTCTTACTCTTCACTCGTTGTTGTGTATCTCTCCCCCTTTGTCTCTATAAATCTCACTTCTATTCTTTCACTTGTATTATCCCTTGTCTCCTCATCCATCATCTATATCTCTAGTTCTTTCTCTTTTCCTTCTAAGAATTTATCTCGATTAACGTCTTAACCTCTTAATCTACTTCTTTTCCTTTCTCTCTACCTCTTATCTATTTTTTCTCTCTCCTCTTTCTATCCCTTCTAGCTTCTCTTTCCTTCTTCCTAATCATTCTTCTTATTCTCTATAAGTCACTTTCTTATTATATTTCTCTCTTCCTTTCTCATTGCTTAGTCACTAAAGTTTTCAATTTTTCCTTTTGATTTATTTCATTAAACTCTCTACATTGTTCACTCTTCTTCCCTTTTTTCTCTTCTCTATCATTGTTCCTCTAGGATTTCTTGCTTTTCTTTTCTATTTTTATTTCTTTATCTTTCTCTGTTTGCCTCCTAATCCACATTTTTCCATTTTTTGCTTATCTCTTTATATTTCTTGTCTCTCTTCTCTGACATCCTTTACTGTACCTTATCTCTCTCTCTCTTTGTATAAGCATTTATAAATATTTTTTCTCACCCATTTCTTTTATCTATTTTCATTTTATCTTCTATCACATTGTTTCTCTTTTTCCTACCTCTCTTTATTCTTTATCTCTCTCTCTCTTCTTTTTAGACACCCTTTGTCTCTCGAAGTTCCTTTAACATAATACCTCTTTATCCCACCCTCAATTTTGCACCTTTTCTTTTTTGTCACAATGTATTTAGTCTATCTTTAATGTATTCTTTGTCATAGTCTTTAACTTCTCTCTTTATTATCACTCTTCTTTTTTGCACTTTTCTCTCTTTAGGTTGTTCATCATTTTCTTTCTATTTCTCTACTTATACTTCTTTACTCATTAAATTTTTTACGTCAAGATGTCTCATTAATCTATATCTCTACCTTTTATTATATATTCTACACTGTGCTTCTCCCTCTATATTTATTTACTCTTTACCCCTTTTGACACTTTCTATTGGTCAAATTTTTTATCTTTTACTTTTATTCTCTTGATAACTCTTCACTCTCCTTGACCTTACCAGTTTCTATATCATCTCAACCTCCTTTTGATTCACTCATTCTATTATCTCTATATATTCTCTATTAATTTTTACACCCATCACTCTTCTCTTTAATATCATTAATCCCATTCTTATTATCTCTTGCTCTTTATCTCTTTTCATCCTCTTTATCCATCATTCTTTTATTTCTCTAATTACTTTTGTCAACCCTTTAGCTCCCTCTTCTCTTTTTCTCTTTCTTCTCTCTATTTGTTTCTCTCTATCTCTCTCTATGTTCTTCTTTACTTATTTTTATTTTGTTATCCAACTATCTTTCAATTTCTCTTCTCTATCACTCTCTCTTTTCACCATTCTATCTCGCTCTTTTCAGTCATTATCTACTTTTCTTCTCACATCTCTCCTTCCTTATCTTATCTCCCTTCTGTATATTTCTCTATTTTATTGTCTCATCACTCATCCATCGCTATGCCTCTGTTTCTTATGCCTTTATAATTGTTTCATGTATCCATCTTTAAATGGCCTATTCACATAAGAAATCTCTTCCTAACTATCTCTTTCTCTCACAATCACTCAACCTCTCTCTTGCTTTCTCTATTTTACACATATGTCTCTTCCCCACTATGTCTCTCTTCATCTATTTTATTTGTTTTACTTCTCTTCCATCATGCTCACTCTCTTTATTCTACTTTCTTGCATCTCTAATCCTCTCTAATCTATGACCAGTCTCATTCTTTATTCTATTCTACTTTAAACATTTTTTCTTCTTAACTATGTTGCTTTGTTTTCTTTTTCACACTTTCTATTAACTCTTTTATATCTTATACCTTTCCCATCACTCACATATCTTCAATGTATATTTACCGAAATTGTTATCTTATTTATATAAAACACTTTATCGACCTAAATGTTCCATCAATTTTGTCTCTCTTTTTTCTTTATAATATTCTCCATACTAGTCCCTCTTTTATCTTACTCTCTCCAACACTCTCTCGTTCTCCATTTCTCTTTGTCAAGATGTTTTAACCAATTATATCTCAACTCACCTCTTCCTCTCATATCTCCACATTATCAATTCATCATGTAACCTATTAGTTGATGCTTCCTTACTTATTCCTTCTTTAATAGTCTATAATAATCTCTTTCTTGCTTTGTCATACTCATTCACTCTCTTTCTCACTGTCTCTACTTCTTTGTTTCTTTTTTGATCTCTTCCCCAACCATCTCCATATAATAATCACTTCTATCTTTCTTTCTCACTCATTCTCTCTCTTACTTAGTATGCATTCTAATGCAATTTATCTCATATTATGTTTTATCATTTTTTAGCATTCCATATTTCTATTTACCTATAAATACTTCATATAATTGTTTTTGTCACCATTTCCACTTTTATACCTCTTCTTTATCATTATCTTTCCCTTTTTTGTAATAATTTCAAAGTTTACCCTAAAAATACTATTTGATAAAAAAATAAAAAAAGAAATAAGAAACATGACATGAATGTAAATAAGTCGATATGATTAACAAACTAATTGTACTAAACTAATGAATGAAAGTTGTTATATTAAATTTAGAAAATTTTTAATATGTTTTAATAGTTATCAAAGTAACTTGTAAATAAGAAGAACAACTATAAATTATGCTTTGTATCAGAATAGATATTAGCAATGAATTGAAATAGATAAAACATTTTTTCGATTAAAATATTAACATTGTATTGTTAAAATGAAATTTTTTATAATTGTAGATACAATTAATAATTAAATTTGTTGCAATATTTATAATTAAAAGCTATTATAAAATGATTAATGCATTGTAATATTATAAGAATTATTTAATTATGTTATTATTTTTTTATTATTAGTAATTGTGTTATCATTTTATAAATATGATAAATTTAGTAAAATGATATCATGATCATCATAAACATTATTATTATTATTATCATTAATCAAAATTTATATTTCTTCATATTAATTCTAAATATTCAATTTTTCCTTCCTCATATTTGTTTTCTTATTTCACCACATATGTTTCTTCTACTTCTTTTTATTCTCATGTTTATTTTTCGAAACTTTTCCTATTTTATTTTAGTGTTAATCTTATTTTCCTCTTTTACTCCCTTTTTTTCTTATTACTATTCCCTTGTTGTATTACATTTTTGTGCTAAACATTTTCTCATTCTTTGTTCTTGTGAATCATCCTTTTATATTTTTCCATTACCATAGTTTCTCTTTTTTAAACATATTGTTCATTAAAACAATATGTAAATTAGTAAAAAGGCAAAAAGAAACTATTTAGTAAATAATTTGTATATATCTGAAATAAAAATTTAAATATTACTATTTTAATTGAATAATTAATTATATGATTTTATTGAAAATTTTTCTTAATGAGTAATTTCTAATAATAAGGTGATTGTAAGTTATTAAATTATTCTTTTTCTTCTAAATCTTATATTTATAATGAATTCTCATTCAATTTTTCTAAATGTTTGTCATCATAATCACTTTAGAATTAGAAAAAATGGAAAACAAAATATTTTTATTTGTTATTCTATGTTTTCCTTAGAAACTTCTTTATTAGTATTATTATAATTGAATAATCAATTAATTTTTTTTTATTTTGATGTTCTATTACTATTCTTAAGGATTTACTTTTTATAGTTATAAGATGCAATTAAAAGAATAATCATGAATATAGTAATTATTAAAATACTTTTTTTAATTATAAATTATTTTTCTTAAAAAAGATATATCATAACAATAATAATAATAGTAATTTTATAAGTTATTGGTGTAGGCAAATTATAATTATAATTAACATGAGAATAAAAGTTTTATTCTTATAATTTGGCCATAGAAATTTTTATTAGTTATGGTCAATGGTAATAAAATTAAATATTCTTGTCCACATTTCTTAAACAGTAATTAATTAGTTTTTTAATGGATTATAATAAGTAAAAATTATCAAATTTAAATATTAATTCTATAATTAAATATTACATTGCATAATATTAATTAATAAAAATTTTATTAACATATTATATATAGTAAGAAAACCTAATTAAAATTTTAACAAGCATAATTAAATATAACTTTTAAGAGGACATAAAAAGGAAATAAAAAATTATTATAGGAATTAAAATTATTATATTCATAAATAGTAAAAAATATTCTAATGCATTGCAATTGTAATTAATAACTGCTACAATTATCAAGAAAAATTTATATAAAAGTTATTCTTATTAAAATAATTATTTTTTTTCCAATAATAATTGATAATTTCATATAAGTTTTAATAATTATCACTAAAAAAATAAATTTTTATATTTATTTCCCACAACAATTTTTATGTTTGCTATAATAATTAATGATAATTTCATATAAGTTTTAATAATTATCACTAAAAAAATAAATTTTTAACTAATCATAATTACTGTTACAAAAAAATATATAATATTGATGGAGATAAGTATACAATAAGATAGGAGTGATTAGTAGATGTGAAAGATAAAGATGAAAATGGTAAAAGAATGTTATGAGATCGATGATTAAATAAAGAGAGAGAAGGAATGAGAAGAGGCAAATTTCAGAGGTGATAAGGAGAATAAATAACACATGATAGAGAAAGAGATATTAGAAAATGGATAGTGATAGAGTAGAGAGAGGGTGAGGGCAAAGAAAGGTGATAAAAGTAGGGGAGATGATATGAAAGTAATAACGATAGAGAGAAGAAAGTGACACAAACTTAGAGTTTTTTTAGATAAAGTGACAGAAGTGTGACAAATATTTAAATGGAAATTAAATCTTAATAATGTAACTTATAATATTTATTAATATTAACATGTTAAACACTTGAAATACTCCAGATTGATTAAAGACAACAAATATTTAAGGTTTTGTTGTATTTTAGTATATTAAAAAATTTTAAAGTATATGCTAATTATTAATTTAATATCATTTTATAAAAATTTAGTAATTTAAAATCTTAATTGGATAATAAATATTATCATTAATTTAAGATATTATCTTCATTTCACATAATATTGATGATAAGTATAACTAATATGTTATATTTATGACATAATTTAAGGTAGCTTTTTTGTAGTATATTATTATTATATTTTAAAACTTTTACACATAGTTTGTATATACTTTTATAAATATATATTAATTATACATAATTTATGTTGCACAACATTAAATTATTTTAAAGGTATTATTTCATTATATTCCTTGAAGTGTAATTATTTAATACTATATGAAACTCATCAAAATCTTATAAATTTACTTTTAATAAGACATAATAAAAAAAATAATAAATTATCATTCAAAAATATGTTATTTATAAATATTAACATATTATTAAATTCAATACTCACTCATTAATAAAATGAATTTTGTGAAAACAATATGTGCTATACAAGGATTTCCAAAAGTGTCCCCATCTTAATACTACTCTTACATAGGCAATCTTAACTTTGGAGTTCTAGAACGATCATATGTCGTTATGCTGGTGTGATCACAATTTCATATAATTGTAGGACATTGTAATTGTGTGTTTTTTTTCCTAAAAATGATTAACTATTGAAGAAATTTTCTAAATTATCATGAATAAAAATTTCAAAAAATATATTTGTTTTATTTTATAATTTTTAATATATTTAAGTAATAATACCTTAGCTAATTTAGTTAATAAGAAGTTATGTTTGTCATTATTTCTTTTTAAGTAAACATTCATACATAAGAGTTAGTTTCACTAAATCATAGTTCTTATAAAAAAATTAAAAATATTTGTTAATGTATACATATATATATAATTTAAAATATATATTAAAATGTGTAACTTGAGAGCTTTTTTATCTAGTATTAAATAATAGTTTCACTTAATGGTTTTTTTAATGATATAAGTTTAGGTAGCTTATGTTATATCATATATTGTTTTTGTATTAAAAAGCTTTTATAAACAGAAGCCACATATAATGTTAAATATATATTAATTTTACATTTCTATAGCTAATCTATGTTATGTTTCATATATTTAAATTATATTATAGTTATTATTATATTATATCAATTGAAGTGTTATATTTAATACTTTTGAAATAATAAAGAGGTTATTAAGTTAATATTAGTAATAATAACTAAAATAAAAAGTATGAAATATCATTCATAATTATGTTTTTTTATGAATATGAATTAAAATTTTATATTGAATGTATTCTTGAAATATGCTTTCATTCATTACAAAATGAGTGTTTTGAATAATTATGTCTAACATGACACTTGAAGAGATAAGTCATCCCAATACTACTCTCATCGAAGGATGCCTAACCTTTGTATTCTAATGAGTTCTATTCCTATAACAATGTTGAGGTCAAAGATGCATACAAGAGAAAGAGAACTACATTTGACATATTAAATGATATTAAATTTTTTATTTTGTTATAATCCAAGAATAGCTAATTTAAATTTATATGAAAATGAAAACAATTTTATAAAGTACATTTTAATAAATAATTATTAAAATAGAAATTATAAATTACAATTTATAATTATTTTATTTATATGAGATAACATCTTATTAAAATCAATTGTTGTTTATTAACAAGATGAATGCTATGTAGAAGTTGTGTAGTTAGAGGTCTTCTCAAAAGGTATCCCATCCCAATACTAAACACCCTAATCATACTTAATCTTTTAGTTCTAATGATATCTAGTGCTGGAATGCTTGCTTGGTGACTTGCATTAAAAAACAAGAAAATTGTTCATATGTGATTATTGGTTTGAAAATAAAAAACTATTAAAGAAAGTTTTGAAATGATCATACATAAACACTTTCAAAAAGGATTTAATTTTTTTATAAATGTCATAATTGATTCATATATTAAATTTTAGTTATATTAAATTATTAGAAATTATGTATTAATATTTTTATTCCATTTAAAGTAAATATTCATACATAAGAATTATTTTCAAAATATTATAGTAATAAAAATTAAAAATAAATATATTTTCCTAGAAGAAAATAAGAAAATATATATTTATTATTTAAAATATTAATTAAAGTGTGTAATGCAAGTTACTTTTAAATTAATACTAATTGATGGAGCAAAAGAAAAGTAGACGTGAAAGACATAAGTATAACAAATGTGAGAGGAAGTGTTAAACTATTAATAAACTTAAAACTTAAGTTCCATTTAATAATATTTAAAGCTAGATATTTAATAAGTTAAAATTAATAAATATTATATGTTAAATTATTATGATATAACTTTTATATAACTACTTTGCTCACTTCTTTCTCATCTTAGTAGCTCTAACTTTCTTTTCTTTCTATTAACAATTTTCTTATTTATTTTTCTTTTGCTATCTTTTTGTCTTCTCATCACCTTTTCTCTACTCTATCTTTATTTTCTTATTTTTTATGTCCCTTTTATTTTATTATATATCCTCTTTAACTACTTTATCTTCTCTTTCTTCCTTCTCTCTTTTTGTCTTTCTCTTCATTCAATCATCTCCATGACTTCCTCTCATTTCTAGTATAATTATTACAAATAATATTTCTTATTCATAGTATAATTTAGGTAGATTATGCACTTTAATATATTATTATAAAATTAAACACTTTGATACATAATATTTATGCATAATTTTTAATATATATTGATTTAACATAATTATATTAACATAAGTTATGTTAAGAAATATTAAATTATATAAAATAAATATTTTTTATTCAATGTAATGTTATATTTATTACTATATGAAAATGATAACAATGCTACAAAGTGTAAATTAATAAGAAATAACTAAAATAAAATTATTAAATAATATTAAAATTTATTTTATTTATAATTATTGCCTCAAAAAGTAAATTATTATTTATTAAATAACTAAATACTCTGAAAAATAATATGCAACATGAAGACATCCCATGATGTCATCTAACCCAATACAACTCCTACCAATGCACGCAACAAGAAGAGAGAGATAAGATGGGGAGAGAAGAAAGAGAATGATTATCATAGAGAAGAAAATCAGAGAATGATTATAGTATTTGTTAATATTAAAATATTAAATTTATATGAAATTAACTAATATTAAAATATATAAAAAAAGTTAGCTTTTTTTTTATTTTTTAGTATATTACACAAATTTAAAGCATATTTGAACTACTAATTTAATATTATTTTTATTATGTATATTTTGAATAGTTAATTAAATAATAACATTATTCTATGATATTATAATCATATGATATAATATAAAAAATATTTCATGTTCATGAAATAACTTTGTCTTTTTTATGTTATAAATTTTATTATTTTATTGAAAAACCTTTAACATAATATGTATATGCCGTTATAAACATATATTAATTCTAGTTTATTATGGATGATATTCTTTATGTTGCCCGAAATTAAATTATGTTATAGTTATTATTTTATTATATGACCTGTTCTATTGTATTTAATATTATACAAAAATAATAACTATGTCATAAAGCTAATATTAATCAATAACAGCAAAAATGGATATAATAAAAAATACCATTTATAATTATATTACTTATAAATATTAACTTATTACTAAAAGCATTGCCTATTTGCTAGAAAAACCAATGCTTTGAAAAAACTATCCTACTTGTGAACTTCTCAAATGGTCATCAATCCAAATAATCCCAAAAATACTCTCGCCATAGCATGCTTAACTTTTGAGTTCTAACAACATCGTATGACGTATCGCTAGTGTGGCTAGACATGCTTACAAAACCAAAACATCATACTTGTCTCATTATTATAACCAAAATAATGAACTATTTTAGGAATTTTTTAAATTATCATGAATATATTCTTTGAAAAATAATTTTCCTTTTATTATACATGTAAAAATATATTCTAATATTAACACTTCAGTTATATTGAATTAATATGTTATTATTAAGTAATATTTCCCTTAAAGTAAATATTCCTCCATAAAAAGTATTTCCAAAAAATTATAATTCTAATAAATAAGAACAATTAAATTATTTATTAATTATAAATAATAAATATATATTTATTATTTAAAATATATATTAGATTGATAACTTGAGTGATTTCTTAATTTATATTTATTAGTTGAGCTAAAAAAGAAAATAATAGAGATTGAGATAATTATATTGGAAGATAATTATCATGAGTATGTAAGTGAGAGAACAACAAATAATAATAAAAAGAGAAAAAAGTGGTGACTGAGTGAATGGAAGAGGAAAGATAGAAAATAAAGAGAATTAGAGATAAAAAACAAATAACAATATAAAATTAATTTTTAAAAAATATTTAAATAATAGTTAATATCATTATTCTATGATATATTCTTCTTATGACATAATTTAAATAGTTAATATAAGTGATATTTAACATTCATTATATGTTTTGACACATTTTATGTTATACAATAGTTTTTATTATATTAAAGAACTTGTTTATTATTTTAAATATGTTAATTATACATTATTGTTGTTGATGTAAGTTGTACTTGTCAAATAAATTAAATTATAACATAGTTATAATTTTATTATATCATTTGAAGTACTTTATTTAATAGTATATCAAAAAAATAATTATGTTGTAAAGTTAATATTATTAAGTAAAGCCAAAAGAGGAAATTCTAAAAAGTCATTCATAATTATGTTACTTATGAATATTAATATATTATTAAAATTAGCTTTGGTTAATTATAATAACCAATGCAATGAAAGCATATGTGTAATATGACTTCACAACTTGTTACCCATCCTAATAATTATCATACCAAACCGTGCTTAACGTTTGTTATTATGTATAAAATGACAAGAAGATCATATTATTTTTATTATTATGAACAAAATAATTATCTGAATAAGGCATTTTCTAAATTTTTATGAATATTTATCTCAAAAGATAATTTTATTTTTATTTTTTATATTATATTCTAATATTAATGGTTTAATATATAATTAATAAAAAATAATTTAAATTATTTTTTTCATTAATGTAAAAATTAAAAAAAAGTAATTCTTTGAACAAAATTATTTCTTTCATAAAAAATTAAATTAATTGTTAATTTTAATTAATATAAAAACATATATTAAATTGTATAACAAGAAATTTCTTCGTTAATATTAATTGATGGAGCTACAAAGAAAGATAACAGATGATTAAATTATATATATTAGAAGAGAGGAGTATTCGATGTAGTAGAGAGTGATAAAGAGAAAAATATTAAAGAGAGAAATAAGAAAGATGATTGAGTGGTGGGAAAGAGAAATATAGAAGAAAGATTAGACAAATAAGATAGAGAGAACAAACAAATAACTAAAAGAGAGAGAGATGAGAAAATAGAGAGAGATAATGAGAGAGGGTGAGGGGAACACTGAGAAATTGAAGAGTTAGATAAATAACTAATGATATAGATGAGAAAAGGAACTTAAAGAACATTAGAGCAACTAAGATTAAAAGAAATAAGTGAGAGAAATCATTAAAAAAATTATATCTTAATACTTTGACTAATAGTATTTGTTAATATTAACATATATATATATATATATATAAATATTTTTAGAATACAATAAAGTAAATATTTGTTGACTATTAATTTAATCTCTTTTATAAATATGTATTATTTAAAATGTTAATTAAATAAAAAATAACAAAATTATTCTAAGATGTTATCTTCATATGATAATATAAGTAAGCAATATATGTAATATTTCATATTAATTATATACTTTTACATAGTTTATTTCATATAATATATTATTGATATATTAAAAATATTTTATACATAGAATCTATATACTACTATAAATATTTATTAGTTTCTACTCATTATTGTTAATAAAAGTTATCTTATTAATAATAAAATAATATTATGGCTATTATAATATTTTATCTGATGAAGTGTTGTATTTAATGCTATATTAAAATGATAATAATCTTTTAAATTTATTAATAATGAATAATAACTAAAATTGAAATACTAAAATATCATTTATAATTTTTTTTATTTGTGAATACTTGTATTTTACCTAATTCAACTTTCATTCAACATAAAAACTAATGTAACGAAAATTATGTGAACCTTGAAGAGCTCTTAATGGGTCCCACATTCAAATATTACTGTTGTCAAATCATGAATAACTTTTGAGTTTTAATGAGATTCAATTGTATAATTCAAGTGTGGTAGCATTGCATGCAACAGCTAGAGGATCATACTTGTTTATTATTTTTCCAAAAAAAATAAACTATTCATCCAATTTTTTAAATTATCATGAATACCTACTTTCATAAATAACTTAAATTTTTATATATATCATAAATCATTTTTATTTTAATACTTTGATTATATTAAATTAATAATAATTTTTTTAATATTATTCCTTTTAAATTAAACCTTCAATCAAAATAATTATTTTAAATACATTATAGTTCTTATAAGTAAAAAACCTTATCTATTTATTACAAATAATGAATACATATTTTTTATTAAAAATGAATATCAAATTACATAAAAAAGAGAATTCATAATTAAAGTTTATTGATGGAAATAAAAAAGAAATAACATAGATCAAGTTAAATATATTAGAAGGGAGTGTCATCGACAAATAAAGGAGAGACAAATGGGAAAATAGTAGGATATAGAAAATAAAGAGATGATTGAATTAAGAGAAAGAATAGATAGAAGATAATGAAGATAATATAAAATATGAAAGAGGGAGTGAAATTGAAAAAAGAGAGATAAAGGAGACATTAGGTGATGGGAAATGAAGAGATAGAGGAGAGACAAACATAGGAACAATAATTAAATAAAAGTTATATCTTAATAATTTAATATATAATATCTAGTAATATAAACACATTAAACATACCTATTGTTAACCATTTTGTAGTATTAATATATTGCAAATGTCTAATGTATATGTTGATTATTAATTTAATATTATTTTACTGTAGTGAATAACTTAAATATTTAATTAAATATAAAATAATATCATTATTATGACATTGTATCTTCAAATGAAAAAATATAAATAATAAATGTAAATTATATGGAATATTAATAATATATTTTAGGGAGTTTATGTTCAATAATATATTATTATTACATTCAAAATAGTTTTTTGCATACCATATATATTCAATAATAAATATATATTAATTCTACTTTATTATCATTTGTATAACTTATATACCCAGCATTAAAGTATATTTAGTTATTATTTTACTAGGCTATAAGAAATGTTATAATTATTACTTTATGAAAATGATAATGATGTCGTAGCATTCATATTTTTAAGAAAATAGAAAAAAAAGAAATTATAAGATATTATTAATAGTAATCTAAGTTATTAATGTTAAAATATTATTAGAATCAAGTATCATTCATTAGGAAATGAATGTTATCAATAAAATGGTTAACATCAGGACTTCTCAAGAGGACACTGATCCAAATCCTCCTTTAACCCAAGCATACTTATTTTGGTGTTCAAATGAGACCCAATGCTACAGTTTTGGTGTGATTGCACATGTGTACAAAAACTAAAAAAATCATATTTGTGTTATTATTTTAAAAAATAATGAACTATTTAAAGAAGTTTTCTAAATTATAATTTTATTTTCTTATATATGTCATAATATATTCAAATAAAAATTTATGTTTTTTATTATTTCACTTAAACTAAATATTAATTCATAAGAATTATTTTCACTAAATGATAATTCATATAAATAACAAAATTAATTTTTTTCTTATTAAAAGTAATAATTAAATATATTTATTTTTCAAAAGATATATCAATTTGCATAATATGATATATTACTTAATTAATGTTAATTGATGGAAATAAAACTAGTGATAATTGTGATTGAGCATAATACGCTAGAAGAGAGTGGAGTCATGGAATGTTAAATGAGAGATAAAAAAAATTAGTAAAGAAAGAAGAGAGAGATGATTCAATGAAGAGAAAGAGAAAAAATGAAACACAGTAGTAGATAGAGGAGATAGAGAGAATAAAGTGAAAAGCAGAAGGATGATAAAATAGGGAGTGTTATAGGAGAGAGAGTTTGTTTGGCATAGAAGTGGTAGAGAAGGTACAGAAAAATTTGAGAAACAAAATGCTCAAAAAAGAAAGTGAGAGAATGTGAGAGTTATCTGGATAAAAAAGAAAGGGAGAGAAATAATTAAATAAATATTATATTTCAAATTTTAACTTATAATATTTACTACTATTAATATATAAAATATATAAAAAATTTACTATTAATAAAAAAACAATTCAATGTTTATTATTATTTTAATTTATTTAATTATTTAAAATATATGTTAACTATTAATTTAAAATTATTTTTTAAATATTTATAATTTATAATTTTAACAAAATAATAAATGATATTATTACCTAATATTTACTTTGATGTCACATAATATAGATAATAATATAAAACATATTTTACTCATGATATTATTTTAAGTAGTTTACTTATCTAATATATTATTTTACATTAAAAGACATTGATGGACACCAAATTTATATGCTATTATAAATATATGCTACATCTATTGTTTTATGGTTGATATTAGTTATGTTGTTTGCAGTTAAATTATAATTATTATTTGATTATATTATATGATGCAATATATTTAATAACTCTTGCATTCTTTTACTATTTTCTTTCCCATTTTCATTCTCTTATTCATCTTCTCTTTTTCTAAATCTTTGTATAGCCCACACCTTCTTTCTCTCTTATCAATCTTGATTTTCTCAACTCTCCCTCTTTCATTTTGTTATTTATCCTCTCCACCATTTTATCTTCTCTCTCTTCTCTCTTTTTCTCTTTTCTTTCATTCAATCATCTCTCTCTTCTCTCTCAATTAATATTTTCTCTATCACTCTCTTATCGCACCTTGACTCCTCTCTTATGATGAACTTATTTCCATCATGAATATTTTTTATCTAAATTAATTAAGAAATCTCTTATGTTGCATACATTATTGTGTAATTAAAAAATAAATCAATTTTTATTATTTATAATGAATAAATAATATCATTTGTGTATTTATAAGAATTATTATTTAGAGCAAAATAATTCTTAAGTATTAAAGTTTACTCTAAGAGAAATAATTAATATAAATAATTTATTATTAATTTGATATAATTAAAGTATTAATTATGGAATATTCCTTCACATATATAATACAAATAAAATTACAATATGATGTGTATGTGGGTCATAATTTAGAAACTTTTTTGAACAATTCCTTATTTTTGATGCAATAAACTATTGCACATAATTTTTCATATGATCGCTTTTTTAATAAAATCATAGTTCATTTTAACAATATTCTAATATTCATAAGTAACATAATTATGAATTTTATTTTATAATTTATATTTTAGTATTTATTTATTAATATAAAATTTATAACACCATTGTTAATTTAAGAATGTTTTAAGCATGGTGCTTCATTTGATGTTAAAAAAGAATAACTTATACAAAATTCAATAATGGGCAAGATAACTTATATGAACTATGATAAAGTAGAATTAACAAATGTTTATAATTATGCATGTAGAATTTTTATATAAGTAGTTTTAATTATGAAATCTCTTGGGTTGTTCTTTAACATATAGTTTTCAAAATAATATTTATTTTATTTTTTATAATTCAAAATTAACTTAAATGTTTTATAAGAACTATAATTTAGTAAAAATAATTCATCTATATGAATGTTTCTTTTAAGGGAAACAATAAAAAAAATTATTATTAGCTAAAACTAAATAAAGTGTTAATATTTGAATATATTATGACATATATAATTATTATAAAAGTATTTTGAATGTTTATGCACATGATAATTCTTTATTATTCTTGGGCAATTCACTAACTTTTGGCAAACAATTGCATCAGTATGATTTTTTGATATCTATATGCATGCATAACCACACCAGCCATTTAGCACTTCATCACATTAGAACTCTAAATTTAAGTGTGCTTTCATAAGAGTAGTATAGCAGTGGTTGAACTTTTTAAAAGTCATTGTCGTTCATATATGTTTTGATATCATTTGAATTTCAAATGAAAGATAGCTTGTTATCATAATATATTAATATTCATATAAAAAAATTTAATTATAATTACTAATTTTAATTTTAGTTATCATATATTAATATTAACTTTTCAAATTAAATTCACTACTAAAATGGATGTTATATTAAAAGTCAAAAAAATCTAAAACATGCTAAACTAAATAGAACATAAAATTTTTGTTATATTTTAATAATATTTAATATTATATGAGACTAACATGTTAATACTAACAAATACTAGATGCTAAATTATAATGATATAAAAACAATAACCAAGAGTAATGATGTTATTTATTATTTAGTTAATCTTTTAAGTTTTATGTATTAAAATACTACGAAACATAGAATATTTTTATATTAAAATAATTTTAAAACTTTTGGATGTTTCACAAATTAATTTTAATAAATACTAAAATTTAAATTAGTGGTATATAATTTTTATTGAATTATTTTTGCTATTTTTCTCTTTATCTTAATAACTAACATAATCTTTCACTTTCTCTTCTCTCTTGATATAATTCTATTATTTGTGTCCCCTTCTCTATCTCTTTGACTTCCCCTCACCCTCTTTTTCCTGTATTTCCCTCAAATTTATCCATTCTATCACTTTCATATTGTTACATACACATTCTATAACTTTTTTCTTCTCTCTCCATTCTCTCTTTTTCTCTTTCTCTCTAAATCTATCTTATCTATCCATGACTCCCCCTTATTTCAAACACTTATCTTTATGAAATACATTAAAACATATATAGTAAAATTATCAAAATTTTTAAAATTTAATATCTATGATAATTTTGAAAACTTTATGAATAGTTCATTTTTTTTAAAAATAATAATAATACAATTATAATTTTCTAAGTTTTGTATTCATATGTGACCACACTAGCATTATATGTTAGGATCTCTTTAGAACTGCAAAGTAAAACAAGCTTTTACTAGAGTACTATTGGCATGGGTAACCTCTTTAAAAGTCCTTATGTTACACATTTTTTGATAATATTTATTTTACTAATGAATGATAATTTATTTTCATTGAATTTTAAAATCAATAGAAAAGGATAACTTTTAATTTCATTTTATAATTTCCATATTAGTTATTATTTACTAATAGTAACATTTTAAATAATGTGTATTATTAGAATATTATACTAATAGTCAACATATATTTTTAATATTTGTAATATATTAAAATACTACAAAATAATTGTCATATTGTAATAATATTTTGTATTACATGTGTTTAACATGTTAATAATAATAAATACTAGATGTTAAAGTGTTATGATATATAACTTTCTTTTTATTATTTCTTTCACCTCTTTCTCTTTATCTCAAAAGTTTTCACCTTCCATAAATTTTTTATCTTGCATTAAAACTCTCTTATTTGTCTCTATATTCTATCACTCTTTGTCTTTCCCTCACCCCATCCCTTCTTTATCTCTCTATTTTTTTCATATCTCTCTATATTTTACTTTCTTATTTATCTCTCTATCTCTTTTGTCTTCCCACTCTTCTTGGTTTTCTAATTCACTTCATTTAATTATCTTTTTTTTCTCTCTATTAATATGATCGTTGTCAACCCTCTCTAATCTGTCCATGACTCTCTCCCTCTCAAAGTATATCTCAATAACCATTATTACCTTTTTTTAATTGTATCATTTAATATTAGTTAACAAATCACTCATGTTTCAAATTTTATTATGTATTTTAAATAATAAATATGTATTTTTGTATTTATAATTAAAAAATAATTTAAATTTCTATTTTCAAGTACCATAATTTAGTAAAAATAATTCTTTTTTTGAACGTTAACTTTAAGGGAAATAATCATATACATATTTTCCCTCTAATTCAATATAACTATAGTATTAAAATTATGATATATTATGACATATATATTATTCACACAAGTATGATTGTTCAATTTTTGCATGCATTTCGACCACACCACCATCGTAGCACTGAATCTCATTAGAAATTCAAAATTAAGTATGCTTGGGATAGTTTAGTATTTGGTAGGTGATCTCTTGAGAACTCATCAAGTAGCCATATTTTTTTATAGCAATTGTTACTCTAATGAATGACATTTGATTTCGTGATACAGTTATATTAATAAATAACATAATTAGGAATGATATTCTATATCAACTATAATAAAGTAGAATTACTATGCATTCGTAATAGTATATATGTTATCTATAAGTGATTCTTAATATACCAATAATAATATATTTTTTTAACTTAAACTACAAAAAATAATATCATAAACATGAAATATTATTTATAATTACTATAAATATTATGTCATATGATGATGATATCAAAGATTAATGACATTAATTATTATTTTATTAATGATATAATTCATAATTATTAATAAATAATATTAAATTTAAAATTAACATATATTTTTAACATTTGTAATATACTTAAACACTACAAGACTTTGAATTTTTATTATATTGAAATAAAATTTAAAATGATGTGTTGTAAGTTAATATTAATAAATCTTTTTAATTAAATTAATGAGATATAACTTTTATTCAATTGTTTTTTTTTGCTTTACCTCCATAACTCACAAATTGTGTTAATTTTTATCTATCACTATCATTCTCCTATTTATCTTCCTTCATCCATCTCTTTGTCTATCATTCACCCTCTTTTTCTTCTATTTCTCTCTATTTTATCATTTCTCCATCTTTGGTATTATCATTTACACCTTTTATCTCCTTTTTTTTCTCTCTTCTCACTTTTTTGCTTCCACTTCAATCAATCACCTCTCTTCTCTCTTTCTATTATAATTTTAATATTTATTTCTTTCTTATTTATCAGTGAGTTGCTTTTTTATAAAATGATTATCTCTATCACCACAATCCTTTTTTGCTCCATTAATTAAGATTAATTAAGAAATCATTTTGTGTTATTTACTATAATATATATATATATATTTAAGATAATAAATATTTTTTTTATTTATTATTAACAATATTTTAAATTTTATTATAATTTTAATGAATGAAAATTTAATTTAAATAAATAATAATAAAAGCAATCTATTATTATCCTAATATAATAAAAATATTAATATTTTAATAATTTATGGCATAAATAATAAAATTAACATAACTTTTTAAAGTGCATATCCAAGGTACTTTTTTGATCAATTCATTACTTTTTAGATAATAGTCACATAAGTTCGATTTTCTTACTTATTCATGCATGCATAACAACCCCAGTATTATAGCAAAAGGATCGCTTTGGAATAAAATAGTTAAGCATGCTTTGGCCAAAGTAGTTCAAAGATGAGTGACCTTTTGTGAAATACTCTTGTTAGACAAATTTTTGTCATAGTTTTGGTTTATTTAATGAAAGAAGTTGATTTTAATAATGTGTTCTTATTCATAAAAAATATAATTATAATGATAATTTATAATTTCCATTTTTGTTATTATTCATTAACATTAACTTTAAAATATAAATATCATTTTCATATAATATTAAAATCATCATTTCATATGATATAATAAATTAATAAATATAATATAATTTAATGTTGTGTAACATAACTTATATATTTATAATAATGTAGAAATGTTGTTTACAAAACTTTTTAAGACAATGATAATTTAATAAATTGGACAAACTACCTTAACTTATATTAGTAATATAAAATATTATTTATATTTATTATAAATATTATGTCACATGGAGATAATATCTTAGACTTATGCCATTATTTATTATTTAATTTACATTTTAATTTTATTATAAATATATATATATATATTTATGTTAATTTTTAAAAATATGTTAACTTAAATTTTTTAAATATAACTTTTACTTAATGAATTTTCCCACTTCTCTTGATCTTAATAGCTTTCTTTTTCTCACACTTTCTTTTTTCTTTTATCATCATTCTCTTATTTGTCTCTGTTTGTCTTTCACTTTTTTTCATTACTCTATCTCCTCTATCTCTCTATTTTTCTTTCTTCCATTTTATTTCTCTTTAACTCCTTTATCTTCTCTTTTTTTTCACTTTTAATCTTTCTCTTCATGCAAACATCTTTGTCTTCTCTCTTTTAATATTTTTCCCTCTATTCCTCTTATATCTATCTATGGCTCTTTCTATCTTTAATTATACTTATCATTATCACCACTACTTTTTTATTTAACGCAATCAATTAACATTATATAAGAAATTTCTCATGTTACAAATGATGATATATTATCTAAATAATAAATATATTTATTATAATTTTCAAATTAATAAATAATTTAAATTTTTTATTTATAAGAACTAAAATTTTGTGAAATAATTCTTTTGTACAAATGATTATTTTCAAGGAAATAATAGAATAAATAATTGCTTATTTATTCAATATAATTAAATTATTATTGTTCAATATATTCATTACATATATAATAAAGATAATTTTTTTAAAAGTTTTCATGATAAATTAGAAGAAGTCTTGAATAGTTCATTATTTTTGGGTTCACACAAATATGTTTTTTAAACTTTTTTGTCAATGTGCATCCAAAAAATGCTTGGGCAATAGCAATGTCAGGACGGGTGTCCACTTGAAAACTCGTTGTATTGCACAAATGTTTTCATACAATTTATTTTTCCAAGAATGATAGTTAATTTTGTTAATTTATTAATACTTATAAAGAACATAATTATGAATAACATTTTATAATTTTCATTTCTTATATTTGTTATCAATATGAACTTTATAACATTGTTATCAATTTCATATAGTATTAAATATAACACTTCATAAAATATAATAAAATAATACCTTTATTGTAACTTATTATAAGGAAACATGACATATATGAATTATAATAAGGTACAATTAACATAATCTTATGTTGATGTAGTCACTAGTGCATACCAAAGCTAGAAAATCATACTTTTGTGATTTTTAAATTAAATAGTTAGGATTGGTATTTTATAATTATTATTTTAGTTATTCTTCATTAATATTAACTTGATAACATTATTATCATTTTTATATAGTAATAAGTGTAGCACTTATTTGATATAATAAAATAATAATTTTAACACAATTTAGTAAATGGCGATAAAACTTGTATTACCTATAATAAAGTATAATAAATACTATTTATAATATTATGTACATGTTGTGTATAAATATTTTTTACATAATAATATGTTATACAAAATTAACAAAGTAAACGTATGCCATGAATATGAAATATTATTGATGTTTATTGTTTTTGTTATGTCATATGAAGATAATATATTAAAATAATGATATTACTTATTTGTTAACTAGCTCTTCAAATTATACATATTAATAAAGAAATATTATATAGTCAACATATACTTTAAACTTTTGTAGTATAATAAAATCTAAGAAACCTTCAATTTTCTATTATATTTTAATAATATTTAATATTATATATGTTTGATATGTTAATATTAATAACTATTATATGATATTGAGATTAACTTTTATTTAATTATTTCTCTCACTTCTTTCTTATTTTCTCAATAGAACTTGTTCTTTTAATTTCAATTTTCTTGAATGTCATTCTCTTATTTTTCTAATCCTTTATCTCTTAGCCCTCATCTCACTCTCTCTACTCTCTTTCTCTTTTTTTCAAATTTTTCCAATTCAATTATTTATTTAGCCTCTCTAGCTCCTCTATGTTCTCTCCATTCAAATTTTTTTCCTCTTTCCTTCATTCAATCATCTCTCTCATACCTCTTCTTTATTTGTCCATGACTATCTCTCTCTTTTAGTATACTTATATCAGTTAGCTTTATCTCTTTTTTTTTAATCTATCAACTAATATTAATAAAAAATGATTGTTATTTAACACATTAAATTATATTTTAAATAATTATTATGTTATTTTTTATAACTAGTAAACAATTTAACTCTATAAGAACTAAAATTTAGTCCAAATAATTCTTATATATGAATTTAAGGAAACAATCTAGAAAGTTTCCTAAATAATTCATTATTTTTAGGGGGGCAATCATAGAGATACAATTGTTTTTCTTTTGCATGAACGTATGACCACAATAACATTATGATGTCACATAACCAAACTAAAAGGATGTAAATATCACAAGAAGGGGGATTTAGAGTTACAATATATTATAATAATATAAAAGTGAAAAATTTAAACAAATAAGAAAAAATATTCAAAAATGTTGCATTCCAATGTTCTAAATAATTCACAAAGTATGCATAAATATAAGAAACTAAAATTTTTAAAAATATAAAATTGTTATTAAGTTGCATAAAGCATGCTGGGATAAGCTTAATGAATATTATTTTATTTTATTGGAGTTCATGTTGAATTTCAATGAATTATCAGAGTAAATATTAATGAATAATAATAAATCAATATTTTAATGTTGATTAGTTATACAATAAAGATTACATAAGAAAAGATTTAAAGTTACATAATAGTATCACCATATCAAATCAAAAAAGTTTAAAAAATAATATAAATCATACAAGAAAGTTGCATTCTAAAATACTAAGAAGATCGCGTGTAACTTACTCATTCATCATAAGAGGTACAAATTGAAATGTTTCAAAAAATGTGCAAAAATCACAAGAAGAATGTTTATCATTATAAAAATGGATATTCAATTCCACATAGATCACTAAGTGATGCGCAATGACATTATTTTTCTCTCAATCAAACTTAGTTTGAACCTACCATGAATGACATCCATAAATAAGCATAAATAATAACAAATTATCATTTTTTTATGAAGTAAATAGTATCAAAACTAAAATTAGATAAATAATAGGTATGTAAGATGACAAAATTATGTGATGTCATTAGATAAGATTTAGAGTTAAATAGTAATATAACCAAATCATGAAAAAAATTGAAGTAATGGTATAAATTTTTTTAGAGTGTTCCACACATGGATACCAAGAAGCTCAAGCAATAGATCGACGATTGTCAAATTAGATACAAATCAAACTGTCAGGTAAAACATATAAAGACTAATAAAAATAAAATACATAAAAATGTAATAATGAATAATTAATTGATAGAGCTCGTAGAGACAACCTCAACAATAGTTGTTAACTCTCAATCGAGCCTCGTTTGAAAATATTATCAACTACAAAAAAACATATATAATTCCAAATTATTATTTTACAATTATATATATATATATATATATATATATATTAAAGTTAAAATTTAATCGAAATAACATATTACAACAAAAAAAACACACTTGAAAAGGTCACATTTGAGGAGATTTAAGGTTTTATTATAACATGATAAATAGAAATAAAAAAATTAAATAAATGAGATAAATTTTATGGGAAAGTTATATTCCAAGATAAAAGAGAGATCAAGTGCAACATCTTTAATCATCAAATATGGTATGAATTGAATGATCTCTTAACGTATGCATAAATCCAATGTAATAAACCATTTAAGCATGTAAAAATGAATATTTAATTATGTCCAAAATATAGAGACTACTCTAATGACATTTCTTTTATCTAGATCAAATCTCGCTTAGAATTATTGCAACTTAACAAAGTAATTAAGCATAAAGAATTATATAATATTCCAAAACTAATGTGAAGTAAAAGTCACATGAGAGTAGATTTAGATTGCTTTTTAACACAATAAAATCATAACAAAAAGTGTGAAAAAATGACAAATTTTATAGAAAAGTTGAATTCTAAAACACAAATGAAATATAGTGAAACATCATTGATCATCAAAGCTTGTAAAATTCAAAATGCCTAGGAAACGGTTCCAAAACTCAACAAAATTAAACATTTACAAATACAAAAATGAATATTTAATTATCTTTAGCTAATTAATATCAATCAAGTGGCTTCTATTTCATCTTGATTGAAGCCCAATTGGAATATTACAAAATTAAATAAGCAAAAATATTGAAGAATTTATTGTTTTTAATATTAAGTAAAAATATAAAATGGTTAGAATGAGAAAGTTTGAAAGAATGTAATATAACAAAATCAAGGATATGTAAAGATCATCTGAGAGGATAATTGAAGTTTAAAAAAAATATCACCAAATCAAAGAAAACTATTTAAACAAATTGGATAAATTGTAATGAAAAGTTGCATTCAAAGATACTTAGTGGTTTAAGTACAATGTCCTTGATTGTAAAATTAGGTATGAATTGAAATAACTCTTAAAGCTTGCAAAAATCTTGGAAAAAAAATTTTTGAAACTATAAAAATGAATATTTAGAGTGACAAAATTAATTGAAACATGTTCAATGATAATTTTTTCATCTCAATTAAACCTTGTTTTAGAATACAATAAATTAGCATTGTAAATAAGCATAAATAAAAATATAATATAACCAATTCAAACTAATATAAAGGTTAAATGAGATGAAATTTAGAGTTGTATTATAATATTAGCTATTCATGTGGAATTATTTGAATAATTGAGATAAGTTGTATGAATAATTAGGTTTCAAAGATAGTAAGAAAATCATGTGTAACATCTTGATCATTAAATCAAGTTTGAATTACAATGAATGACAACATGAGGAAAAATCCTAAAAACATATTTAAAAATATAAAATAAATATTTCATTTAATTGAGTAAGTTAATACATTTCAAATGATATTTGTTTCATCTCAATCAAACCTCATTTGGAATTCTTTTGAATTACCAAAACTAACAAGCTTATTTAGAAGAGGTTGTTTAAAGTTTCATAATAGAATAACCAAATCAAAGTAAAAGATTTAAAAAAATAAGATAAATTATCCAAAAAGTTCCATTAGAAAATACTGACGAGATTGAGTGTAACATTCTTTATTATTAATTAAGATGAGTCAAATGACCATTATTTTGATTTGATCATACCTCATTTTGAGTTAATATGAATTAATATAGCAAAACAAGCTTAAATAATAGTAAACTATTGTTGTAATATTAAGAAAATAATTATCAAAGATAAAATAAGATAAATTAAAAAGATATAATATAACAAAAGACAAGTAATATAATGGTCATAAATGAGTATATTTATCATTATAATGTAATATAAACAAGTGAAAAATAAAACATTTGAAGAAATGAGAACAATTATATAAAAATCTGGCATTCGAAAAGACTAAGGTGTCATGTGTGAGATTTAAGATCGTGCAACAAAATATGATTTTAAATGCCTCCAAAAATATACCAAAGCACTAGAAAAGAAATTTTTTGAAATTTTCAAATGATTATTAATTAAATAAAGCTCATGGAGATGAGTTGAATGACATTTGTTTTCTATTGATTAAACATAGTTTGGAAATATTATAAATTACTAATATAAATAAGCTTGAATTATAATAAATTATAATTTCAATAAAAATTAAAAATATGTTGAGGCTTAAATAAGAAAAAATGAGTTATTACAATATAACCAAATTAATGCTATATATAGGTAACATGATAAGATATGTACAGTTACATAGTAATACAATCAATTCAAAAAAAAAACTTCAAGGAAATATGAAAAAGTTTACATAAAATTTGCATTCCAATATACTAATTAGATTATACTTAACATTCCCGAACATCAAATATCGTACAATTCAAAAAGTCTCATAAAATATCTAAAAACCCTAGAAAATAATTGTTTTAAATTATTATAATTAATATTCAATTAGAGAAAGTGTGTTTAGATGAGTTTGTTTCATCTTGATAAAAACTTGTTTGCATTTAATGCCCATCACCAAAGTAATTAATGATAAACAATAAGAAAATATAACCAAATCAAAGTGATGTAAAGGATAAAGAAGGAGGGATTTACCTATACATTATAATATACCTAAATAAAGCAAAAATGAATAATTGACATAAGTTGTAAAAAATTCATACATTCTAAGATATTAAGGATATTGACAGTAACATCTTTAAATGTTAGACTAGGTATGAATCACAATTCCTAGAAATGGTGCCAAAATTCAAGAAAAAAATAGTTAGAAATTTAAAAATGAATAGTTATCTTTATAATGTTTGTCATGATGAGTGTAATGATGTTTTCTCGATCTTTATTAGGCACCATTTTGAGTAAAGTGAATTACGAAAGAAGACTATCAAAAATAATAATGTAACATAACAAAAGCAAAGTGATGTAAAGGCAAAATAAGAGAGAAGTTTGCTTTAGAATATAACATAATAAAATCAAACCAAAAAATTTGAATAACTTAGGCAAAATCTAATGTAATAACTACATTCCAACATACTGAGTTGAGAGTGTAATATTCTTAATTATCAAATCATGCTTGAATTCAAATATCTCTTAAAATATATCAAAAAAATAAAATTAAATTATCTTAAAATAATAAAAAAATTCAAATTTAATAGAACCCATTGAGATAAGTTTAATGACACTTATTTGTTCTCAATCTAAACTCATTTGAAATTAATATAGAGGTCACATGAGAGCTATTTAGCAATGCATTTGAATGTAATCAAATCAAAGCAAAATATAAATATTTGTTATAAATTGTTTGAAAACATTACACACCATGATATTAAGAAGATAATCAAATGGGCTATGAATAAAAGATGTAATAATTAATATTTTAATATTAAGTTGACATACGATAAAGCTGAAATAAGAACAATTGAATAAGTGTAATATAACCAAATGAAACCAAAAAAGAGATGTGATAAGGGGAGAACATGAGTTTCATTTTAATTAACCAAATAAAAGCAAAAAAATTGAAGAAAATTAGATAAATTGTATAGTAAAACTACACTAAAAGATATTAAAGAGATTGAGTTGAAATCCTGGATTATCAAATTAGCTATGAATCAAGAAGCCTCATAAAATATATAAAAATCTTGTATAACAAAATATTCAAATATATAAAAATAAATCTTTATTTAGATAGAGCTCATTGAGTTGAGTGCAACAACATTTGTTTCATCCCAAACAAAATCGATTTGAAATTACTACATATTAAAAAAATTAAGTAAACATAAGTAGTGATAAATTATTTTTTCAACATAAAGTGGATATTTATTAAAGATTAAATCAGATAATTTGAAGCAAAGAAAAATAACCAAATTAAAGAAATATGAATATGAGATGAGAAGATAATGAGAGTTATATTGAAATATAACCATATCAATGAAAAAATTTGAAAAATTTGAAAACTTACACTAGAGAATTGCATTCCAAGAAAAAAAAAGAGATTGAGCATAACATCCTCGATGATCAATTCATTTATTTTATAATTTCATAACAAAGCATTCCAAAGAATTAAAAATTAAAAAATAAATTAAATATAAAAAATGAATATATGATAGGATAGTGTTCATTCGACTGAGTTTAAAGATGTTTGTGTCATCACTATTGGACATTGTTTGGCATTATCATGATTTAAAAAGCAAACAAGCACAAATAATAATAACATTAAGTAATTTGTATTAAAGATGAAATGAGATAAATTTAACTAATATAATATATGAAAATCAAAGTGAATTTTTTGAAGAAATTGATAAATTATTTGGGAAAGTTTCTTTCCAAGGTATGAAGGTGATTTAGTGTGGCAACCCATATCGTTAAATAAGGTGAGAATGAAAATGTCCTATAATTCCTTCCAAAACCCAAAAAAATAAAATTTTTAGAATAGAAGAAACAAATATTTAAGTAGATATAGATATTTGAGACTTATGCAGTGTTATTTGTTGTCTTAATCAGATCCTATTTCAAATTACCATAATTTAACAAATTAAATAATCATAAAAAATAAAAAAGATATTATGTTAATAATTAAGTGAATATATGTTTAAGCTAAAAAGTTATTGAATTGAAGCATTTAATACAATAAAATTAAAGACATTAAAAGATCACCTGAGAATAGAATTAGAGTTTTAAAGACATATAAGCAAATTAAAATTTTTTTTTTGAAGAAATGAGATAAACTACATAGGAATGTTACAATTCAAGAGAGTAAGGAGATGAAGCTTAACATCTTTGATCATCAATTCAAATGTGAAATAAAATGCCCCATAAAACATCCCAAAACATTAAAGAATAAAACATAAAAATATATAAAAAAAATATTCACTTGGATAAAACTTGTAAGAATAAGTCTGTTGATGTTTGTGTCTTCTCTACCTGATATCATTTTTAATTTCTATGAATTAGAATGCAAATGAACACAAATAATAATGATAATATTAATAAATATATTTTGAAATTAAAATTATATAAATTGAAGAAATGAAATATAACAAAATTAAGGCAAAGCATTTAATGAAATATGAAAAATTGTTCGAGAAAGCTCCTTTCTAAGTACTAAGGAGATTGAGTGTAAAGACCTTTATCATCAAATAAGGTACGAATTGAAGTGCCTTCTAAAGCCTATTCAAATCTAATAACCTTTTTTTAAACTATAAAAAATTAATATTTATCAGAGATAACTAGTTAAGCTAAGAACAACATCATTTGTTTTGTCAAAATTGGACCTCTTTTTTATTAATATGATTTTTTAAAGTTAATAATAATAAATAATACAAAATTATTAATTACATATTAAGTAGATATATATACTAATGCTAAAATGAGTAAAATAAAAGAATTGAGTTATACTTAAACATAAGAAATATGATGCTTACATAAGAGCAAAATTATAATTACAAAGCCATATAATTAAATCAAAGCAAAACACTTGAGGAAATGAGAAAGTGCATGGAAAAGTTGAATTCTAAGATATAATGGTGATCAAGCATAACATCCTTGATCATCCATTAAGGTATGAATCCAAATGTCTAATAAACTACAAAACTTGCAATAAATGAAGCAATTAAAAAAATTAAAAAATTAGTACTTAGTTTCATGGAGCTAATCGAGATAAGTATAATGACATTTCTTGATTTGACTTAATTTTAAATTATTAGGAATTAAAAAAGAAAATATTCATAAATAATAGTAAATCTTAATGAAACTAAGAATGGAAAACTTAATTTGATTGAGCCGATCAGTACAAGTCCAATGAGCTTTGTTTTGTCTTGATTGTTAATCTGAGAATGAATCAAAATGCATTGTAAAATATGTTGAAACACTAGATTATAAAAAATTCAGAAACAAATAAAAATTAATATTAAAATGCATATATCCTAGTAAGATGAGACTAGTGATGTTTGTTTCATTTTAATAAAACCTAGTTTGGACTTTTTGTGAAATAAAAAATTAAATTAGCACAAATAATAATAGTATACTATTTTAATATCAAGTAACTATGTATTTTAACCATAATGAGATAAATTAAACACATATAATGCAACCAATTTAAAGGAAGTTTAATAGCACATGAGAGTAGATTTATAGTTACACTACAACATAACTTAATAAAAATGAAATTTTTTAAGAAATGAGATAGTTTTTGCAAAACTTGCATTCTAGGATTCTAAGGAGTTGGAGTGTACATCAATGATCATAAAATTAAGTAGGAATCAAAAGATCTCATAATGTATGCAAAAATTGAAAAAAATAGAAATATTTAACAATCTAAAATTGAATATTTAATTAAATGGTGCTCTAAGAGAT
Organism: Vanilla planifolia; assembly: GCA_023846275.1. Taxonomy (NCBI): domain Eukaryota; kingdom Viridiplantae; phylum Streptophyta; class Magnoliopsida; order Asparagales; family Orchidaceae; genus Vanilla; species Vanilla planifolia. The sequence goes on along the minus strand of JAIUJO010000218.1, from coordinate 617,322 downwards.
GAGACCAATGAAGTTTATTTCATTTTGATTGAACCTCATTTGAAATTACTATGAATTAAAAATTCAAATATGCCTAAATAATACTAAACTATTATTTCAATATTAAGTGTTGATATACTAAAGCTAAAATCTTATTACTTGAAGAAATATAATATAAAAAATAAAATTAATGTAAAAGTTAGACATTAGAAGATCTTTAGATACCTAGTAATATAACTAAATCAAAGAAAAAAAATTTCAAGAGATGAGATAAGTTGTAAGAAAAAGTTGTATTGCAAGGTACTAAGGAGAACATGTGTAACATCCTTGATCATTAAATCAAATGCAAATCAAAATTACCTGTGAAGCATACCAAAACCATAGAAAATAAAATATTAAAAAAATATAGAAATGAATATTGAATTTGATTAGGTTGTTGAGTTATGCTCAATGGCTATTACGGGGTTATTATGGGTTAGACTTTGACCTAGTTTGGAGTTATTATAAATTATATAAGTAAGCATAAACAAAAACAAAATAATTTTTAAATATTAGGTATATCTATAAGCTAAAATAACATAAATTAAAACAATATAATATACCCAAGTCAAAGTGATTTGGAGATCACATAAGAAGATATTGGTATTTGCATAGTAATATAAATAAATCAAATCCAAACTCGTGATGAATAAGATAAATTATATAAAAAATTTGTATTCGAAGATATGAAGAAGATCAAGTGTGAAGCTTTTATCATTAAATATGGTACCAGTTAAAATACAACATAAAACATTCCAAAATATAAAATAATAATATATTCAAATGCATATAATGGAATATTTTGTGAGATATAGATTTTGGAGTTGAGCCCAATGAAGTATTTATCATCTTGATCAAACCTCGTTTGGAATTATCATGACATACCAAAGTAAAAAAGAACATAAAAAACTTTAAATCTTTATTATAATTTTTATTAGCTCTAACAATTTTTGTTTTGTCTTGATGGATCCTTGATATTAGTTAATTACCAAATTAAATAATAATAAATATTATTTAAATATCATTTTAATATTAACTAAATATATAATAAATCTAAATTGAGATAAGTTAAATGAATGAAATATAACCAATCAAAACTGAAGTACTATAACAAAAACAAAGGGAGAAACTAAAAGAAAAGAGATGAATTGTATGAGAACATTTGCATTCTACGATATTGAAGCGATCAAGTGCAAAGGCTTCAATGCCATATCATGCATGAATGGAAACGGCTAGCAAAACATTGTAAAATCTTAGAAAATTAAAAATTTAATAATATAAAAATAAATATTTAATTAAATATAGAGATTATCAAGATAAGTCCAAGGAAGTTTGTTCTTCTTTATTGGGCCTCATATTGAATTACTGTGAATCACAATAATAAAATAGCATAAATAATAAAAAAAATTAATATCTAACAATTATAAATCAAAATAAAAAATGGAGATAAATTGAAGAAACATAATTTAAGCAAATAATTGTAATGCGAAGGTCACGCCATTAGAGAGTTGGAGCAACATAGTAATATAACAATATCAAAGAAAAACATTTGATGAAATGAAATAAATTATGTGGGAATGTTTGCATAAGATCAATAAATTAATCTATGAATTGAAATACATAATATAAGTATGCCAAAATTTCAGAAACTAAAATACTTAAATATCTATGAAAGAATATTTTATTTCATAGGCCTTGTGGAGAAAAGTTTGTTGAATTTTGCCTCTTCTTTAAATAATGTCATTTATAAACACTACAAATTTTGAAAGTTAGGTAACTTAAATAATAATAAATTATTGCTTTAATACATGATAAATATATTTAAGAATTGAAAGAAGATAAATTATCCTAGTGTAATCACACCAAATGAAAGCTTGGATGTCTTAAGAGAGGAGAAATTACATTCTTGGAAACTGAAGAGATTGTGAGTAACATCCTTAACAATTAAATTCGATAAAATAAAAATATTTCTCAAAGGTTGCCTAAAAATGAAAATAAAAACTTCCAAAATATGTTACAAGAATATTTAATAGATTGGAGCTCGTTGAGATGAGTGGAATGCTGTTTTTTTGGTCTTGATTAATCTTCTTTTAAAATTTTTACAAAATACTAAAGTAAACAAGCTTAAGTAATAATAAAGTATTTTTTAATTTTAGGTAAATTTATTTAAAGCTTAAATGAGATAAATGGAAAAAATATAATATAATCAAATGAAAATGTTGTAAATGTCAAATAAGTAGAAAATTTGAGTTTCATAGGAATATAACCAAGTGAAAGTAAAAAATTTAAATAATTTAGATAAACTGTATGTCAATGTTGCATTCCATGTTAATAAACAGATCAAGTGTAATATCATTCATCATCAAATTAGGTATGAATAAAAATTCTTACAAACCCTTCCAAACCAAAGAAAATAAAATATTTACAAATGTAAAAATGAATACTTAATTGGATGGAGCCCTTTGTGATTAATCAAATGTCTTTTATTCCATTTTTATCAAACCACATACAGAATTACTAGAAATTATGAAAGTGAAAAAAGAATAAACAAATGTAAATTGTTATTTTATTTTTAAAGCTTAAATAAGATAAATTTAAGCAATATAATGTAACCAAATCATACTAATGGAAAGGTCACATATGAAAAGATTAAGAGTTACATAGTATTATAACAAAAAAAATAAAATATTTAAAGAAATGAGATAAATTATATTAAAAAGTTAAATTTCTAAGGTAATAAAGTGGCTTAGTTTAACTTTTTAGATTATCGAATCAGCTATGAACTACAATGTATTACAAAGCATGCAAAAGCCTTAAAAGATATTTTAAAATATAAAAATAGAATAATTAATTAGGAAATGCCCATCAAGGTATGTTTAACCTACCTCTCAATTAAACCTTATGTGAAATTATTATGAATTGTGAAAGTAATTAAATATAAATAAAAATTAATTATTATTTTATTATTTGTAAACATATATTAAAGTTCAAATAAGATAAATTAAAGTGATGTAATATGACTAAATCAAAGTGTAAAATTAGAATAATAGTGATAAATCATATAGGACAGTTCTATTACAAGATACAAAAGAGTTCGATTGTGACATCCTCAATCAATAAATTAGATTTGACTCAAAATAAGTCATAAAACATGGAATAACTTCAGAAAAACATTATATTTTAAAATAAAAATTGGCTATTAAATTGGACAAAGGATATTGAGAAGAGGGAAATAGTTTTTGTTTCGACTCAATAAAAACTTTGGAATAATTATGAATTGAAAATTTAAATAAGCATAAATAATAATAAGTTATTACTTTAATTTTAAGCCAATATATAATTAAGTTGGATTGAGATAAATTGAAGTAATAGAATATAATTTAATAAAACTCATGTAAAGGTCACAAAAGAGCAGATTTAGAGTTATACAACAATATAATGAAATCAAATTGAAATATTTAAAGAAATTATATAAATCGTACATGAAACTTAGAATCTTAGATATTAAGGAGATCAAGTGTAATTTCATCAATTGTTGTATCATGTACGAAAAAAAAAATCTTATAAAACATACCAAAACCTTGAAAATAAAATATTTGAAGAATATAAAAACTTTTTTTTATTTGTGTATAGCAAGTTTAGACAAATCCAAGGGCATATTTCCTCTCAAACATACCTCGTTAAGAATTACTGTGAGTTACCAAACTAACTAATCATAAATAATGATAAATAATGATTTTTTTAATTACAAAATATAATTAATAACTAAAAAGAGATAAATTGAAGTAATGTTTTATAACCAAATCAAGGAAATTTAAAGGTCATAGAAGAAGAGGTTTGGATTTAAATAGTAATATAAAATATTCAAAAAAAAATTTAAAGAGATGAGATCAATTGAATGGGAAACTTATGCTCAACATGCTAAAGAGAACGAATGTAATATCTTCAAAAATTAGATAAGGTGCAAGTCCAAATTTCTCATAGAAGAAGCCAAAATGATAGATTATAAAATATTTAGAAACTTGAAATGGATTTTTTTATAAAATAGAGATAATTAAGATGATTCAAGAAAAGTATTTTTTTTATCTCAATCAGACATCTTACAAATTATTTTAAGTTTCCAATGTAGAATTAAGTATAAGTGACTATAAATTTTTAATTTAAGATTAAGATATATTAAATCTATAATGAGATAAATTTATGCAATGTAATCCAACAAAATACAAGCAATGTGAAGGTTATACTCAAAAGAATTAGTATTGGATAGTAATGTAAGCAAATCAAAGCAAAACTTTTGTTTAATGATATAAATTACATAGGAAAGTTGTTGTCCAAATTATTAGAGTGATTGAATGTAACATCATCAATCACAAAATCAGATATAATTAAAAATATGTTTCAAATCATGTAAAAATAATATACTTAAATATAAAAAAATTTAATTGAATAGAACTCATCGATGTGTATCCAAAAACTTATGTTTCCTCTTAAGCACACTTCTTTCAGAATTATAATGTATTACCAATCTAATCATAAACAATAATAAGTTATTATTTTAATATTAAAAAAATAAATTAAAATTTAAAATGTTAAATATAAAAATATAAATGTGAATCTTTATTTTGATAGGGCATGTCAAGATGAATTAGCAAACTTGTTTTGGTCTCCACAAGAAATAATATAGAATTAGTAAAAAATTAAAAAACTACATAAATAACTATAAATTATTATCTAGATATTCATAAAAAATATATTAAATGAATAATGAAAGAAATTAGAGTAATGTAATATAAATAAATCCAAGAGACATAGAGGGAATTAGTGAGCAGATTTATTGTTTCATAATAATATAACCAAATCAAGCTAAACAACTGATGAGATGATATAGATTGTATTGGAAATTTTCATTTTAAGATATTACAAAGATTAACTGCAACATCGTCGGTTATCGGATAAGTTACAAATAAAAATATCTGATAAATTATATATATAAAAAAAAAGTTTAATAATATAAAATAAAATAATAAATTGAATGTCCCATCATCGAGGTGAGCCCAACTTCATTCATTTCATCTTAATTGAATGACGTTTGGAATTACTAGAAATTATTATCTGAATCTTAATTAAAATGATTATAAAGCTAAAATGATGTAAATGAAAGAAATGTAAACAAACCAAATCAAAGTAACGTAAATATTATAAGAGAGAAGAATTAGATTGAATGCAATAAAATGAAAGCTAAACATTTGGAGTCACGAAATAAATCATACTTGATTTTTTCATTCTAAGTACAAAGAAAATTCAGTATAACATCCTTAACCATCAAATAAGTTATAGATTAGAATATCTCTTTAAGAATAAAAAAATAAAAAAATATTTAAAAAATAAATATAACAATTAATATTTAATTTTGTAGACATCATTGAGATGAGTCCAACGACATTTGTTTTGTCACGATTGGATCATATTTTGAATTAATGTGCATTACGAAAGTACTTAAGCATAAATAATAAAATATTTATTATTTAATAATAAATAAAGTTTTATTAAAGACGAAATGATGTATATTGATGCATTGTAATAAAATCAAATCAAGGCATTACAAATGTTACAAGGAAGTAGAAGTTTATTTTCATTAAAATATAATCCAATAAAATAAAAACATTTAAAGAAATGTTGTCTATTATATAAGAAGCACCACAAGATAATATGAAGATTAATTGTAATATTTTTCAATGTTAAATCATGTATTACTCAAAATGCCTGACAAGCTTGCCAAAAGCCTAGAAATTGTTTTTAAGAAATATAGAAATGAATATTTAATTAAATGGTGCTCATGGACATGAGTCATATGACCTTTATATTATCTTGATTAAAGTTCATTTAGAATTTTGACAAATTCAATAGTGAAGTAGAGCACACAACAATAAATTATTATTTTAATATTAAATAAGTACATATTAAAGTTGAAATGAGTTATACTGAAGCAATTCAATGTAACCAAATCAAAGCCAGTTAACACAAGTTGAACAACATTGTTATCAACTCGACCAAACCACATTTTGAATTATAGTGAATTAGAAAATTAAATAAACATAAATAATAATAAATAAATAATATTAATATAATTTAATATATATTAAATCCAAAATGATATAAATTGAAGCAAGGTAACATAAGTAATTTAATGTCAAACAATAGGACAAAATAAGAAAAATTGTCATGAAAAGTTGGATTCTAAGATAACAAGGAGACTTAGTGTAAAAACCTCAAACGTGAAATCATGTATGAATAGAAAGGTCTAGAAAAGCATGACAAAACTAAAAAAAATAAAATATTTAATAATCAAAGATGGACATTTAATTGGATAGAGCTAACTAAGAATTTTCAAAAAATATTTGTTTTGTCTTAATAGAGAGGTTTAGAATAATTAGCAATTGAAAAAAAAGAATATGCATAAATAAAGATAAATTTTTATTTTAATGTTAAGTAAATGGATATTAAAGCAAAAATGATATAAATTGAAGCATGTAATTTAATAAAATCAAAGAAAAATTTTTAGAGTGGCATAGTAATATAACAAAAATGGAGAGAAATTTTTGAAAAATGTGATAAATTGCACAAGAAAATTCCACTATAGGTTTCTAAAATGAATGAAACGTAAGCCACACCAAAATCCCCAAAAACCAACATTTAAAGACCTTGAAATGTGTACTAATTAGAAAAATCTCATAGAGGTAAGTTTGAAAACATTTGCTTCATCTCACTGACACTTAGAATGTAATTAACACTAATTACAAAAGTAATTAATTATAAATAATGATAAATTAATTTTTAAATATTAAGTAGTTATGTATTAAAACTAAAATAAGATAAATTGTAGCAACATAATTTAACTGAATGAAGGATACGTAAATATCATATAGGAGAAAATTTTAAGTTTTATAGTAATATTATCAAATCGAAGTAAAAAACTTAAATAAATGAGATAAATTGTTTGACAAACCTACATTTCAAGTAAATACATAGTTAAAGTATTTTATCATCAATTATTAAATTAGGAATGAATCAAATCGTTTAACAAAATATTCCAAAATCGAAGAAAATGAAATATTCAAAAATTTGGAAATAAATATTTAGTTTAATGGAGCTCATTGAGATGAGTCAAATGAATTTTGTTGCATCTTGATCAAACCTCATTCAAAATTATTACAAATTAAAAACTTAAAAAAAGTATAAATAAAAATAAATTTTTATTTTAATATATAAGCTTATAAAAGTTAATTTGAAGCAATATAATATAACAAAATCAATGCTACGAAAACGTAACACAAGAGGAGAGTTAGAGTAAAATAATAATATATAAAATGAAAGTAAAAATCTTGAAGAAATAAGGTCAATTTTACTAAAGAGTAATATTCTAAGATACTAAAATGGTTTGATGTATCTTTCTCGACCATCAAATGTGTTGTAAATGATAATGTCTTATAATGAATGCCAAAACCTTAGAAAACATAATATTTTAAAATATGAAAATAATTATTTATTTAGTTAAGGCTTATCGAGACTAGTACAATAACATATTTCTTCTTTCGATTCCATCTCATTTAGAATTACTGTAAATTATCAACGTAATTAAATATAAATAATAATATATTAACATATTATTACAAAGTAAATATATGTTAAAAATGGATTGAGACAAATTAGAGAACTATAATTTAAGAAATTCAAAGTGTAAGACTTTAATAAATGAGATAAATTGTATTAAAAAATTCCATTCAAAGATACATAAGACATTGACTTTAAAATTCTTGAGTATCAAATTTGTTATAAATCAAAATATGTCATAAAATGTGTCATAATCTTGAAAAATTAAATTTTTAAGAATAAAAAAATAAATATTAAATTGCATAAAGCTAGTAAATACGAGTCTAAAAATATGTATTTACTCCAAATTGAACCTCATTTTACATTATAATGAATAAAAAATTTAAATAACAATAAATAGTAATCAATTAGTTTTTAATATTTGAAAAATATTTAATAAATATGAAATTAAATAATTTGAATTAATGTAATATAACCAAATGAAATTAATGTGAATGTAAAACAATAAGATATTCAGTATTGCATAGTCATATAACCATATCAAAGTGAAACTTTTAGATAAATGTTACAAATTTCATATTGTAGTTATATTCCAACATACTAAGAAGATTGTTATGACATAAATGATCTTCATATCATGTACAAAATAAAAAGTCTTATAAAAGTTTTTTTAACTAGATAGAGCTTGTTGACACAAACTCAATGAAGCATGTTTCATCTTAAGTGGATATTGTTTTGTAATTAAAATGAATTCTAGAAGTAGATAAACATAAAAATAATGAACTTTTTTTTTGCTAGGCATAAATAATAATAAATTAATAAATTAATATAATGAAAATATATATGATTGAAAAAATGAGACAAATTGAACCAATGTAATATAACAAAAATAAACAAATTCAATGGTCACAAAAGTAGATGATAAGTGTTAATAGTAATATAACTAAAAGAAATGGAAGATTTTGAAAGAATGGGATAAATTAATAGGAAAGTTATATTATGATATACTAAGGAGATTAAGTGTAACATACTTGATAATTAAATTAGGCATAAATCAAATTTCTTAGTAAAATGTGCCAAGATGCCTTATAATAAAACATTCAAATATTTAAAATTGAATATTTAATAGGATAGAACTCATCAAAATGTGTCTAACGATGTTTATTTTATCTTGATAAAAATTTACTTGGAATTATTGTTAATTAACAAAAAGAAGTAGAACAAACAATTATAAAGTTTTTAAATATTAATTAAGTGTATAATAAGTTGAAATGAGATAAATTGAAATAATGATTTAACAAAATAAAAGAAATGTAATGGTTAAATAAATGAGAATTAGAGTTTCATAGTAAAATAATCAAATCAAAGCAAGAAATTCAAAATAATGATATAAATTGTGTTGGAAAGTGGCATTCCAAGGTGCTAAAGGTTACATGTAATATTATCAATCATCAAATTAGGTATGAATTAAAATATCATGAAAAATATGTAAAAACCTAAGAAATTTTATTTTTTTAACAAAAGGAATATTTAATAACAAAGAACTCAACAAGGTGAATCAAATAACGTTCTTTTGATCTTCATAAAAAATCATTCAGAATTACTGCGAGTTATAAATTTAAAAAAACATAAAAAATAATTTCTTTTTTTAACATAAATAAAATATATATTAAATTTAAAATAAGTGAAATCAAGGTAATCTAATATAACAAAATTATTATTATCTAATGGTTATATGAGATGAGATTTAGAGCTATATAACTATATGACCAAATCAAAATAAAAAATTCAAATAAATGGTACACATTTTTTAAAAATATTGTATTCGAAGATACTAAAGAGATCAAGGCTCATAAGTTAGGAATCAAAATATCTCATAAAGTAGACAAATTCATAAAAAAAATGTTTTAAAAAATAAAAATGAATATTTATTTAGATAGAGTTACTTGGGATGACACCAATAATGTATGTTTTGACGCCATTGAACCTTGTTTTGGAACACTATGAATTATTAAAATAAAAAAACAAATAAAAATAATAATAAATTGAAGGGAGAAGTTGTAGTTTTAGATACTAAAGAGATCAAGTGTAACACTATAAACTATCAATCCATATATGGATGATAATATTTGATAAAGTATACAACATCTATACTAAAAATATTAAAAAAATATATAAAAATAAATATTTAATTAGATAGAGCACGTCAAGATAAGTCCAAGCTGTTTTTTGTCCACGTTGAATCATGCTTGGACTTACTGTGAATTAATAAAGTAATTAAACTTAAATAATAATAAATAATTATTTCAATATTAAGTTAATATATATTAATATTAAAAAAATATAAATTAAAGCAATACAATATAATGATATTAACTGATGCAAAAAATTGAATCAAAATATTTAAAGAAACGAGATAAATTACACAAGAAATATGTTTTCCTTTTAAATGAATTATATAAAGATATAAAAATTATTTTTAATTGGGTAAGGCTTGCCAAGATGAGACAAATTGCATTTGTTTCATACCATATAACCATGTCTAGAAGTACTGTGCATTTTTAAAATAAATAATCATAAAATATGATAAATATTATTTTAATATTAAGTTGAAATAACTTGAAGTTGAAACATATTCAAAGTAATGTAATACAATAAAAACAAAGTATTGTATAACTCAGAAGAAGGAGAATTAGAGTTTCATGGTTATATAGCAAAATGAAAGAAAAATATTTAAAGAACTGAGATAATTTGTATTGCAAAACCACAGTGCATGATACTAAGGAGATTGAGTTAGTATCCTTAATAGTAAAATCTCGTACTAACCAAAATATCTCCCAAAGCATGCCAAAATACTCAAAAATTAAATGTCTTAGAACATAAAAATGATTATTTAATTAGATAGAGCTTGTCTAGAAAGTTCAATCAAGTTTTTGTTACATCTTAATCAAAAGTTGTGCATAATTACTATGCAATAGCAAAGAAATTAAACATAAAAAATAATAAACTATTGTTGAAGTATTAAATAAATAAATCTTAAAGCCATGATGAGAAAAATTGAAGAAATGTAAAACAACCAAAGCAAAGCAATGTTAAGATCACAAAAGATGAGAATTATAGTTTTGTTGTAATATGACCAAATTAATACAAAACATTTTAAAAAAGATAATTTTCATTAAAAAGATACATTCAAAGATAGTATGGATATTAAGGATAATATCTTTGATCATCAATTAAACTATCAAAATGAAATGTCTCATGAGACTTATTGAACACCAAAATAATAAAATATTTAAATCATATAAAAATGAATAATTTAATGGAACTTTCTGAGATAATTCCAACGATATTTATATTATCTCCATCGGATCTCATTTGGAATTACTTTAAATTGTCAAAGTAATTAATCATAAATAATAATAAATTATTATTTTAATTTGATTGTGTACATGTTAAAAGTAAAATTGGTTAGATTGAAGCTATATTGCAAAACAAAATCAAAGCATTATCGGAGTTAAATCAGAAAAGATTGAGAGTCATATTGTAATAAAAAAGTAAAAGAAAAATGTTTGAAGAATGAACAAAGTTGTATGACAAAATAGCATTCCAACACATTAAGGGGATTGAGTGTAACATCATTAATGATAAAATGAAGTATGAATTAAAATGTTTCATAAGATAGCTAAAACTCTTCTAAATAAAATAATTAAATATATTAAAATATATATTTAAATGGAAAAAATATGTCGAGGTGTGCCTTATGATGTATGTTTCTTCTCCAACAAAACATTTTTTGAAATATTGTTAAAATAAATAAACATAAATAATAATAAATTATTATTTTCCCATTAAGTAGATATATATTAAAACTAAAATACAACAATTGATGTAATGTAATATGACAAAGTCAAAGTGATATAATTGTCATGCTAGAGGAGAATAAGGATTCCATTATAATAAGAAAAAAATAAAATAAAAAATTTAAAGAAATGAAATAAATTATAAGACAAAACTACATTCCAAGTTACTATGAAGATCACGAGTAACATCAACATTACTCAAATTTGGTACAAATCAAAATGTCCCCTAATGTGTGATAATTTCCAATAAAATAATATTAAAAAATTAAAAAATGTGTAATTAAGATAATAGAGCCTCTTAAGAGCTATCTAATAATTTTCTTTTTGTGTCCAACTAACCAATATGGGAATTATTATGAATTATTAAAGATAATAAGAAGAAATAATAATAATTTATTTTTTTAATATTAAATAAATATTTATAAGATTTGAAATGAGATAAATTGAAGCAATATGATATTACCAAATGAAGGTGTTATGAATATAACATGAGAAAAGATTAGAGCAATATACTAATATAACAAATTCAAAGAACAAAATTACAAGAAAGTGTGATAAAATGTCCTACAATTTGCTCTCCAAGATACTAAGGAGATCGGGTGTACATTCTTAATTATCAAATCAAGACAAATTGAAATATCTTATAAAGCAAGATAAACTACTATAAAAAAAAATATTTAGAAATACAAAATTAATATTTAATTGTATATAACTCGCTAAGAATATTCATACTGTATTTATCTCATTTCCATTAGACTTACTTAGAGTTATTATGAATTACCATTGTAATTAAATATGAGTAGTAATGAATTATAATTTTAATATTAAATAATTATATTTTAATTAAAATAAGTTAAATTAAAGTAATGCAATATAATGAAATTAAAGTGATGCATGTGTCACACAAGAGAAAATTTAGAATAACATATTATTATAAAAACTTGGAGGAAAAATGTAATGAAATGAGGTAAATTTTAGGGGAAAATTGAATTACAAGATGCAAATGAAATGAAGTGGAATATCCTTAATTGTAAAATCATTATTGAATTTAAAATGGCTAGTAAATGTGCCAAAACTATATTAAATAAAACATTGAAAATATATATATGCTAATATTTAAATGAATAAAGCTCGTTAAGGTGAGATCAATGTTGTATGCTTTGTCTCCATGAAGCATTGTTAATAAACATTGCGGATTATTAACTTAAATAAACATAAAAAAAATTAATGTTTTATATTACATAATTATATATTAAATCTGTAGAAGGATAATTGAAATAGTATAATATAAGTAAATGAAAATGATGTATAGGTTACATAAGAGGTGAATTAAAGTTTTAGAGAAAATTAAAACATGCAAAAAAATTAGAAAAGTAAATATTTTAAAATATTAAAATGAACATTAACTGGGAAAGAGCTCTTCAAGAAGACACCAATTAAAGTTTTCTCATCTTCATAACATTTTGTATGGAATTACAACAAAAAGAGAAGAAATTAAATTAAACATAAATAATAATAAACTAATTTTTAAATATTTAGTAAATACATGTTAAAGACAAAATTACATAAATTGAAGAAATACATTATAACAAGATGAAAGACCTGTAAAGATTGCACGAGAGAAACAATTTTCAAAAAATGTGATAAATTTTATAAAGAAAGTAGTTTTCCAAAAATTAAGAAGATTAAGTGTAACATCCACAATCGAGAGATCTGGTAGAAAATATATATCTCATAAAAAGCAAAAAACATGTATGAGATAACACAATTAAGTTTGTTAAAATTATTATAATATTTGATAGAGCTCATCGAGACTTGTCCAACAACATTTGTTTTATGCCCATTAAGCCTCATTTGTGAATACTACAAATTACAAATATAAATAGACATAAATACTTATAAATTATTATTTATGTAATGTAATATAACTAAATGAAAATGATGTAAATGTCAATGCAATGAGAATTATGATTTAGTAGTTTTATAATAATATCAATGTGAAAGATTTGTAAAAATTAGGTAAATTGAATTGTAAAGTTGCACTCAAAGATTATGAAGAGGTCTAGTATAAAATTTCCAATCTTAAATTCAAGAATGAAATAAAATTTTTAATAAATAATGCAAAACACTACAAAATTTTTTTTAGAAATATAGAAATAAATATTTATTCAAAAATAGCTCCTCAAGATAAATCTAATGCCATTTGTCTCCATCACAGTTCATTTGGAATTACTATGAATAAGAAAAGAAATTAAACATAAATAATGATAAATTGTTTTTTTAATATTAAGTAAATATATATTAAAGCTAAAATAAGATAAATTGAAACAATCAAGTTTAATAAAATTAAAACAATGTGAAGTACACATCGCACTAGAGTTTTGTAGTAATGTAACCAAGTTAAAGCAAAAAATTAAAACAAATAAGAATACTTTCATAAGAAAGTTACATTTCAATATATTAAGCAAATAGAATGTATTATCATTGATCATAAAAATTTTTACAATTAAAAACTCTTATAAAACCTGTGAAATGATAAAAAAATAAAATAATTAACAAAACAAGAATAAATATTTAATTTTGTAGAGCTCACGATAAGAGGCCAACAATGTTTATTCCTCTCCATTTGGTCTCATTTGGAAATACTATGAAGTACAAAAATAAACAAATATGTAAAAATATATTAATAACTTAATATTAACTCGATATATATGTGTGTTTAATAAAGATAAGTTGAAGAAATGTAATATAACCAAATGAATTACAAAAGAAGTTTGGTTTTTTTTTTGTGATATAACCAAATCAAAGAAAAGAATTTTTAGAAATTAAGTAAACTGTGTAGTATTACTACACTCAAAGGAATTAAGGAGATGAAAGGTAACATCCTCGATTGCTAAATCGTGAATTAGAATGACTCATGAAATATGCCAAAATCTTTTAAATGTAAACATTTAAAATTATTAAAAGGAATATTTGTTGGATAAGGCTTACTAAGATAAATGTAATGATGATTATTTTGTCTCCATTGAAATATTTTAGGAATTGTTATGAATAATAAAATTAAATAAACAAAAATAATAATAAATTATTATTTGAATATTCAGTTTACATATTTTAAAGCTAAAATAAGATAAATAAAAGCAATGTAAAATATTCAAATCAAAGCCATACAAATGTCACTTTAGAGAAAATTTAGGGCTATGTAGTAATACATCAAAATAAAAGAAAACATTTATGGAAATAAGATAAATTGTATCGAAAACTTGCATTCAAAGAAGCTAAGGATGTTAAGTTTAATGTTCTTGGCCATTAAACTCATTCATGAATCAAAATGTATAATAAGGCATTACAAAATTCTAAAAAAATAAACAGTTAATTATATAAAAATGAATATTTAGTTAGATAGAGGTTACAAGGATGAGACAGATTTAACACTTTAAAATACAAAAATTAAAAATTTAATTAGACACAGGTAGTTAACATGAGTCTTATTGCATTTGTTTCATCTTCATAAGACCTATTTTTGAATTACTGTGATTTACCAAAGTAGACAATCATAAATTATAATAAATTATTATTTAAATATTACATAAATGTATAATAAATAAAAATGAGTTAAATTGTAACCATTTAATATAACCAAATATTTCAATGTATGAATGATTTTGTTTAACTTTTCCAACAAGTCCTAAGAATGGATTCTACCTAAACATCGAACACAAAGATTCAAAAATTATAACCAAACGGGATTGATTAAGAAAGATTAAGGATGGCATTAAGATGAAGGGCTCAACTATAACCCTAGGATCAATCAAATGATAGATTAATGTCAATTAACCCTAGATAAATGCAAGTAAAAGAAAACTTATATTAGTAAGATGGTTCTCTTTGATGATTATGTAGGCTACAATGTAATGGTCTCTAGTTAATGGGATCCTCAAAAAAAGTAATGTATGATAGCAATAACAAATAGTAGAACTTGCATCAAGTATAGAGGTTGCATAGTACTTTACAATGACAACATAAGAGACTTGATGTGCATAATTTTGTAGTGATGAAAAACCATGCACTGTTAAGAGTACTTTAGCAATAAAGGGTTATCCATATGATTAACAAAGCTCTAAGAACTTTTGTGAGAGTTAACTCCTAGACAAAAGAATAAAAGTATAACTAGAATAAAATGGGATTTTAGCAACAAACTAGATGAAAATGGAAACATAATTAGGAACAATGTAAGATAAGTTGCAAAAGGTTATAGTCATATTGAAGACTTAAATAGTGAATAAATCTTGGCATCTAAAGCTAGCTTATGGCAATAAGAATTTTGTTAGCTTATGTTTACTACAAGAAGTTCAAACTATATCAAATGGGTAATAAAAGTGATTTTTAAATGGTTATATCAATAAATAAGTTTATATAACAAAGATCCCAATAATTAAAGTTCATAATAAATTAAATCAAGTATATAAATTACAAAAAGCTTTGTAAGGCTTTAAGGAAGCACCTAAAGCTTGGTATGATTTACTACAATTTTCTAGTTTCAAGTGGTTTGACCACAAGTAAAAAAATAACACATTATTTATTAAAAACAATGGAGAACATGAGATTTTATTTTAAATATACTAACATGATATAGTGTTTGGAGCTGGCAATGAAGAGTTGAGTAATGCATTTTTAGATTTAATGAAAATAGAATTTGAAAAGAGTTTAATAGGTAGCTTACATTCCTCTAACTCCCTCAAGTTAAATAAACATCAAATGGAATTTTAATATCACAAACTAAATATACTGTAGAATTATTAAAGAATTATGGTTTCTTTAACATTAAATCTATAGACATGCTTATGGCCACTTACACACATTTAGATAAAGATAAATAGAGAAAGCCAATAAATAATAAAATGTATATTGGTTCACTATTTGACAATTTAACAAGTACTCTTCATATTTTTTATAGTGTTTGTGTATGTTCTTGATTTTAAATTTATTTGAAAGAATTCATTTAGTAGCTATAAAATACATATTTAGATGTTTAGTTGAAACAAGAAAATTAAAGCATTGGTGTCCAATAGAAGATCAAAATTATTAATTAAGAGCATTCTCAGATATAGATTTTGCTAGAACAAGAATAGATAGAGAGAAAGTACAAGTGGAACATGCAAATTTTTATAAAATTCTCTAATTTCATAGAGTACTAAGAAAAAAATTATATTGTACTATCTAATATAGAATCAAAATATATACTAGATGTAGTTGTATAACACAGTCCTACGAATCAAACAATAGCTAGTAGGTTATGGTTTTATTTTAGGACCAATTCTCATTTATTGTGATCATTTAAGTGTAATAAGTTTAAGTAAAAAAACGACTAATTATTATAAAACATAACATATTGATATAAGATATAATTTTTTAAGAGGACATGTTGAACTTAAATATATGCCTACTAATGATCAATTGGTTGATATTTTTACAAAACTCTTATGTCGTGAACAATTTACAAAGCTTAGATTGAGTTTAAGTGTGTGAAATCTATTTGATTGACAACAAAAGAAGGAAGAAATTCAAAATTAAAACAAAATTATGGGGTAGATGTATCAATTAAGGCAAAGTCTTATTCAAGTGTTGGAAAACATGCATGGGGAGTCCACCTTTCATTTTTTATGTAACTTTTATAAATATTTCATATTTTTATCAATTTTATTAGAGGTTTTATTTTTATCAAAAGGGACAGATGGTTAAGGTATTGATCTTTAGCACAGTTCCTTTATTTGATGATAACAACCTTAAGTATTTCTAGTGAATTTCTATTGGTGAAGTTTTAGATTTTAGACAACTAATGTGTTAGTTTATGAGTGAACTCAAGGAAGAAGAGTAGCAAATGTTGGATCCTATGAAGATCTTCTAGGTTGGAGTCATAGACTATTAAGTGATGTATTTTTGTAGTACTTTGAGTTATTTTAATTTTTTTAGATTGTTAAGAATGATTTAAATTTTTAAAATAAATTAGAAATTCCATTTCTAATTTCTTTGATAATTAAATATAATATCCTTGATTCAGTGTCCCTACTCTTCACATTTTAAGAGTTATTTATTCAATATCCTCAAAATTTTAATTTAAAAAATAATTAATTTTAATAAAAAAATAAAAAATATAGTTATAACTTACTTAAACCTATATGTAATTAATAGAACCAAATTGTTATAGTAGTTGGTTTAAGGAATGACTCTTGATCCCCTTTCAAATAATTTTAGATCTAAACAATATCCTCTAAATCTAGAATTTATTCCATAATATGTTACTATCAGTGTGAGAGTGACGTTAGCCTCTGATCATCTATTTTGCACTTGAAAGGTCATCTCCTTATTCAATTTCTCAAAAGTGTTAATTCTATCAATTGTCTCATCACATAATTTTCTGATCACACTATCTGAACATAATCTATGCATGAAAAATTAAAACTTATGCTTAGATCATTATTTAGATGTAATGGCTTAGATCAATTCATAATTCTAGAATTTTCTAGTGAAACTACATCCATGCAATTGCATAGTTGTCTTTATCGAATAGTCTTCAATGATTCTAATTCTTCTACTCCAACACAATTACTCTTTTAGTAGTTATTAAAATCCATTGGAATATTTTATTTAAATAAAAACCTTTAACTTTAAAAACTAACATGAACAAGAGCTAAAACGATTAATTTTCAGATTTATTTTGTTATTTTAGCCATTACAAAACGTTTATAAATCGTTTAATTATTGAGTAAATTTTATTGATGAAACTTTTAAAAATATTCTAAAGAAAATGTTTCAAGTGATGATCATGAAGAAATTTGAAGCCAAAGATCTTTGTCACCTTTTACACTCTATCCCTTTCCATAGAGCTTCAAATTCTTTGTTTTTTTCGAATTAGCTAAGCTATAGTTGTCTTATTTTCTATCTAACTAAATTTAAACAAATATGCTTTGCTGAGTTTTTTGTTCAGTATATGAGTTAGTTTGTATGAAATTTTATGGTCATTATCCTTTCTTCTTCGTTCAAATTTTATTTTTTTTATAAAGACATCATAGCTTATTTTTTATTTTTTTTATTGTGAGGGTCTAGCTTACCTCTCTCTTGGAGAGTGGTTCAATTAGTGTTTTTTGTTCTTAAGGTTTTTATGATTGATTGGGAGTTTTACTTTAAGCTAAACTATTTAAAAATATAAAATAAATATTTATTGAGATAGAGCTGATCATGATGAATTAAATGATGTTTGCTTCATCTTTATTAGTCCTCAATTGAAATTACTATGAATTAGAATTAAATACGAAAAAATAAAATTATTATTTTAATATTATGTAAATCTTTAATGACGTTGATGTAAGATAAATTAAGATACTGTAATGTAACCAATTCAAAGAAATATAATGGCCACACAAGAGTATATTTAAACTTATATAATAATTTAACAAAATAAAAAAAAACATTTACCAAAACGAGAACAATTATACAAAAAAGTTGCATTCCAAGGTTGTAAAGAGATAGCGTGTAACTTTTTTTATCATCATATTAAGTATGAATGGACTATCTCATAAATCATACAAAAATCTTAGAAATGGAAGATTTCAAAATACAAAGAATAATACTTAATTTTATAAAGCTCGTTGAGATGAGTGCAATGATATTTATTTCATCTTTATTGAACCTCGTTTTTAATTACTTCAATTACAAAAGTAAATAAGAATAAATAACATCAAATTATTTTTTATTATTAAATAAATATAAAATAATGGTAAGATAAGATAAATAGAAGCAATGTAATATCACATATCAAAAAAATTGGTCACATGAGAAAATATTTTGTGTAACAAAAAATGTGACAAAATCAAAGTGAAATAATTCATGAAATAAGAGAAGTTGTACACCAAAGTTGGATTCCAAGTATTGAAAAGAATTAATGGAACATCATCAATCATCCAATCAAATTCAATTCTTAATATCTTGTCAAGAGCACTAAACCACAAAGAAAATATTTTAAAATATAAAAAGTGAAGTTTAATTTCACTACTTTTCATCTTGATCGAACCTCATTTTGAATTAAGACAAATTATCTAATAAAAAAAGGATATATAATTAAATTTTTCTTAAAACTAGGTAAATATAAATTAAAATTTAGTTAATATAAATTTAAGCAATATTATATAACTGAATCAAAGACATGTTAAGGTTACAAAAGAGGAGGCTAAGAGTTATGTAGTTATCTGACTAAATCAAAGCAAAAAAGTTTGAAAAAAAATAATATAAATTATATTAGAAAGTTGCATTCCAAGAAACAAATGAGATCGATTGTAACTTTGTTGCCATCAATTATAGAACTTAAAACAAATGGTTAAGCAAGCAAAAACTACAAAAATATAATTTTTAAAGTTATTAAAAAATAAATATTTAATTGCATCAAGATTAGAGCAATAAGATTCATTTCATATAAATCAAACCATGTTTGGAATTATAAGGATTGACATAGGAAACAATCATAACTTGAAACATAAGAGATAAATTGAAGTAATGCAATATAACTAAATCAAAATGATGTTAACATGACACAAGACAATAGTTAGAGTTACATAGTATACAATCAGTTTGAAGGAAAAACTTTGAAAAAAATGAGATAAATATATGAGAAAGTGGCATTCCAAGACACGAACCAGAATGAGTGTAATAGCCTCAATTACAAAGTCAAATAAACATAAATAATAATAAATTATTACTTTAATATATAACAAATATATTATAAGTTTAAAATTAGATAAATAGAACCAAAGAAATGTTACCAAGTCAAAAAAATTTTAAGGTTATGTAAGTGAAGATTTATAGTTTCATAGTAATATAACAAAACAAGATAGAACAATTTTAAGAAATGTGTTAAACTATAAAGAAATATTGTAATGTGTTTGTTTATAACTTTCTCAATCTTTAAATCATACAAGAGTCAAAAGGTCTTCTAAAATTAGAAAAATATAGAAAATAATATTTTTAAAATGTAAAAGTAAATATTTAATAAAATAAAGCTTATTGAAACTGGTCCAACAACTTTTGTCTTAGCTTGATGGGATATCATTTGGAATTGCTTCAAATTATTAAAGTTGATAAGAGTAAATAATTGAGAAAAAATATTTAAATATTAATTAAAGTTACATTAATGCTTGAATGAGACAAATTTAGGCAATATAATATAACTAAACTAGAGTGATGTAAATGTTACATGGGAAGATTCTTAGAGTGTAATA
Source organism: Vanilla planifolia (assembly GCA_023846275.1). Lineage (NCBI taxonomy): Eukaryota > Viridiplantae > Streptophyta > Magnoliopsida > Asparagales > Orchidaceae > Vanilla > Vanilla planifolia. The sequence continues at coordinate 596,561 of JAIUJO010000218.1, read as the reverse complement.
ATATACCCAAATGAAAGTAAAACATTTGATGAAACAAGATAAATTATACAAAAAATTTGCACTCCAATATATGAAAGAGATCATAACATTTTTTATCATCAAATCATTTGTGAATAAAAACCCTTGTTAAGATAAGTCTTATGAAGTTAGATTCATCTCAACTAGACCTCTTTTTGAATTACTAACAATTGTAAAATAAAATAATAAAATTAAAAAATTAAAAAGTAATTTATTTTTTAATATTATAGAAATATATATTAAACCTAAAATGAAATAAGTTGAAGCAATATAGTATAACCAAATCAAAGTGATGAAATTGTCACATGAGAGGAGCTTTAGTTTACCTAATTATAAAACCAAATCAATGTAAAAAATTGTAAAATGTTAGATTAATTGTACAACAAAGTTATGTTACATGTTAAAGAGATGAAGTAGAGCATCATTGATCTAAAATTAGGTATTAATGAAATGTCTTGTAAAGTTTGCTTAACCCATAGAAAATAAAGCATTTAAAAATGAATAATCAATATTTATCTCAAAAGTGCTCATAGAGATGAGTATAACAACATTTCTTCTGTTAATGTTGGATCTCATTTTGATGTACAAGGAATTATAAAATTTAGTAGGATTAAATAAAATTAGATGACAAGAAATTATGGTCACATATAAGGAGAATTAGTGATTTAAGGAATTAGAACCAAATCAAAGTGAAAATTTGAAGAAATTAAACAAAGTATGAGAGAATGTTGCATTCCAATATACCAAGTAGATTGATGGTTAAATCCTCAATTATCAAATTAGTTAAAAATTAAAATTTCATGTAAATCTTACAAAAATCCTTGAAATTATATATTTGAAAATATAAAAATTAATATTGAATTAGATAGAGCTCATTAAAGTGGATCATATGACTCTTGTTTCATTTGAATTGGGACTCATTTGAATCTATTGAGAAATACTAAAATAGGTATGTAAAAATAATTATAAAGTGTTATTTTAATACAAATATAATATATATTTAACATGGAATAAAATAAATTAAGGCATTGTATTGTAACCAAACTAATGCAATGTAAAGATCACTCAAGAGGATATTTTTAGTTACATAGTTATATTAAAAACTTGAAGTGAACTATTTAAAGAAAAGATACAAAAATATTGTTTTTAAAACCTCATAAACTTAGAAAAAACCATAGAAAATATTTTTAAAAAATAAAAAAGTATATTTTATTAGATAGCCTTCATCAATATGACTCTAACAATGTTTGTTTCATCTTGATCGATGTCATTTAGAATTAATTTGAATTACAAAATTAATAAAGTTTAAATAATAATAGATTATCATTTCAGTATTAAGTGCATTTATAATAAAGTTCAAATGAAATAAATTAAATCAATGCAATACTATAAAATGAAAGTAATGTTTAGTTGCATAAGAAAATAATTGAGAGTTTCACAGCACTTTAACAATTGAAAACTTTGAAGAAATGAGAAACATTGTGTAGGAAAAAACATTTTAAGATGCTAAATTGATCACGTGTATTGTCCCTGAGAAACAAAGTAGATATAAATGAAAGTGACTCATAAAGCTTAACAAAATTCTAGAAAAGATATAAAATTAAATATTTAATTAGTTTTTGCTCGTGAAAACGAGTCCAACGACATTTGTTTTATCTCTATTTGTTCTAATTTTAAAATATTATGACTTACTATTGCAAACTAACACAAGAAATAATAAAGTATTACTTCAATATTAAGTATATATATATATATATATAACTGGAAAAAGATGAGTTGATGAAATATAATATAAATGTAAATGAAACATTAAAGGAGTTTTAAAGTTACATAGTAATATGACCAAATCATCAAAAATATTTTTAAAAAAATGAAAAAACTTATGCATTAAAGTCACATTCTAAGACGCTAAAGACGTCGAGTGTAAATCATTGATCAACAAATCAGATTTTAAAAAATTGAAGGAATACAATGCGTATCGAATTCTTATAAAAAAATTATCTTTAGATAGACAACATCTAAGCAAGTGCACCAAGATTTGTTTTGTATCTTTTGAACCTTAATTTCAATTTAAATTAATTACAAAATTAAATAAGCATAAAAACACATTACAATTTTAATATTACACGAATAAATATTAAGCTAAATTGAAAAAAGTTTGCACTATTTAATAAAACAAAATGAAATTAATGTAAAACTCACAGTTGAGTAGATCTTGAGTTTCAATTTAATATAACCAAATCAAATAAAAGAATTTAAAGAAATTTGATTAATTATATTGAAACATTTTTCTCAAAATAAAAGAGGAGAATGACTATAACCTTTTCAACAATCAAATATGTTGCGATGTAAAATGGCATGCAAAATATATTAATACCCAAGAAAAATAAATATTTAAAAACAAAAAATAAATTTTTCTGATAGAGTTTTTAAAGATAAGTCCAACGACAATTATTAGTACTTAACAAGAGCTCATTTCTAGTTCTTACTTGTTACAAAATTAAATGAGCATAAATAAGAATAAATTATAATTTTAATTTTTAAGTTATATATATTAAAATAAAAAACAAAGTAGTGTAACCAAACGAAAGTAACTTAAAAGTTACATTAATGAAAATATCAAGTTACATAGTAATATATCAAAATGATAGTGATGAATTTGAAAAAATCACATAAATTGTTTGTGAAAGGGTTCATTCAAAGATTCTACGAAAATATAGTAACATGCATGATAGCCATAGAATGAATGAATTGAAATGTCTTATAAAGCATTCAAAAAGAATAGAAAATAAATTATTTTAAAATATAAACAAGAATAATTAAATTCATAAAGGTCATTAAAACAAATATAACTAAATCAAATAAAAATATTTTAAGAAATGAGATAAATAGTACGAGAAATATGTATTGAAAGATTTAGTGATATCTAGTGTAGCATATTTAAGTTATTAAAACAAATATAACTTAATTTTTAAAAGAATAAAGCTCATCTAGATGTGTCCAATGACATTTTTTCATCTCCACCAAAATTTCTTTGAAATTATTAAAAACTACAAAGTTAAGTAAACATAAATAATAATAAATAATCATTTTAATATCAAATAAATAAAAACTAGAGCTAAAATAAGATAAATTAAAGCATTATAACCTTGATAAATTAGAGCAAAATTGAACCAATGTAATATAGAAAACTCAAGGCTATTTAAAAATCACACATGACAAGATTTATAGTACAAAGCAATAAAACAAACCAAAGGAAAAAAAATTTGAGTTATCTAGAAAAAAGTGTAAGAGAAAGTTGCATTCTAACACACTAAGGCAATAAAGCTGAGGAGACAAATAACTCAAAAATATAAAGTTTGTCAAAAGTGTGCCAAAATTCCCTATAAAGTGTGTCAAAATTCCTTATAAAGTGTGTTAAAGGTCATGAAACAAATAACTAAAAAAATACAAAAGATAAAATTTATAAAGCTCCCCAAAAAAAATTTCAAAGATATTTACTTCATCTTCATTAAACAAAGTTTGGAACTATTACGAATTATGATAGAAATTATGCATTAATAATAATACAATATTTTTAATACTAAGTAAATAAAATCATAAATGAAATGATATATCTGGAAGCAAAATAATATAAAAAAATCAAAGAAATATAAAGTTCACATTAAAGGAGAATTATAGTTTCATTGTAATCTAACGAAATCTAAGCAAAATATTTGATGAAATTTGGTAATTTTTTCAAAAACATTTAATTCAAAGATACTAAAGAGATCAAGTGCATCCAAGTTATTCTTAAAATTTAATATGAATCAAAATATTTCTAAATGTAAAAATAAAACATTTACAAATATCAAAAATGTCTATTTAATTTGAGTCTAACGACTTCATTTTTGAGTAGATCAAACCTCAATAGGGCTTACTGTGAATTACATATATAAATAATGATAAATATTAAAAAGTTAATTTTTTTAATATTATGCAAACAAATTTATAATTGAATTAAGATGAATTAAAGAAAAGTAATATAATATAATCAGTGATTGGTAAAACTCAAATGATAAAATATCTAGAGCTTCATAGATACATAAGAAATCAAAGTGAAAAAATTGTGAAAATGAGAAATTTATTTAGGAATTTTCATTCCATTGTCGAAATCATCTGTTACATCCTTATCGTTAACCTAATGCAAATAAAAATCTTTCATAAAATCTAACAAAATCTTATAAAATTAAATTTTTAAAAACATAAAAAATAAGCATTTAATTAAAAGGGGCTTATTAAGACTAGTCTAAAACTTTGTTTTGCTTCCATAAAACCTCAATTTGGATTATTCTAATTTAAAATTTTAATTAGACATAATAAATAATAAATTATCATCTTAATATTAGGTGAATATATATTGACATAAGAATGAGATAAAATGAAGCAATATATATCAAAATCAAAGTGATGTGTTGGTCATTTGAGAGGAGAATTGCATTTTCATAGTAATATATTCAAATCAAAGCAAGCCCTTTGAAGAAATATGTTTACTTTTATGGCAACATTTCATTCCAAGGTATTGAAGACATCGAGTGCAACATTCTCAAACATCAAATATTATATGAATCAAAATATCTCATAAAGTGTCCAACAATCATGCAAAATAAAATTTTTTAAGGCATGAAAATTAATATTTAATTAGATAGAGTTCATCAACATGATTCAAATGTAATATATTTCGTCTGAATTAGATCTCATTTTTAATTTCATTCAATTTCCAAATTTGATAAAGCAAATAATAACAAATATGTCAATTTAATATTAATGTAAAATATGTCAAAGCAAAAAATGAGATAAATTAAAGCAAAGTATGATAACTAAATCTATGTAATGTAAAGATCACATGATAGGAGATTTCGAATTTCAGCTTAATATAACAATATTAAAGTAAAAAAACTTTGAGGATAAAGTTAAATTGTGTGAGAATTTTACTTCCAAGATACTAAAAAGATCATGTGAAAGAAACTCAATTGTTGAATTAGGTATAAATTAACTATTTTAAAAAACATGCCAAATTGTTAAAAACTAAAATCTAAAAATTATATAGAAAATTATTTGGAAAGAGATGGTCGAGATAATTACAATGACATTTCTTTCTAATGAACAAATGTTGTTTGAAATTATTATAAATTTAAAAATAATGTCTAAGTAATAGCAAATTATTATTTTAACATTACCAAATGAAAGAAATTTAAAGGTCACATGAGAATAAAACTTGAGCTTCATTGTAAATGACTTAATCAAAGCAAAAACTTGAAAAGATAAGATAAATTGTATGAGAAAGACACACTCAAAGATACTAAAAGTATTGAGTGTAATATCCTCAATAATCAAAATATTTATGAATCAAAATGTCTCATAAAATAAATATTTAATTAGATAAAGCTATTTGAGACAAGTATAATAGCTATGTTTAGTCTCAATTAGATGTCATTTTGAGCTTCTATGAATTAATAAATAATTTAAAATAATTTATTATAAACTAAGTTGTTAAATTCAATAAATTTGCACTAAAATGAAGCTAAGAAAAATTGAAACAATGTAGTATAACAAAATCAAAATGATGTAAAACTCACAAGGTAGGAGATTTAATGTTATGTTGTAATATAAATTAATCAAATAAAAAATTTTGAAAACATTAGATAACTTTTTGTGAGATAGTTGCTTTCCAAAGGAAGTTATCAATTTTCTCAAAATTGTTTGCTTTCATTTCATTATAGTTCATTACTTCACTTTTTTGCATTTTAACTTTAATATTTATTTACTTCAAAAGTCTAATTCTCCTCTTGGGTGACCTTTGTATTACATTAATTTAGTTATATTATATTACTTCAATTCTTATATTTCAGCTTTATTAAATTATTAATTAATTTTAATATAAAAAATTATTTTTTATATCCTTTTCTAATATTGGCATTTGGTAATAATTCTTGACTTGATAGTATAATGACAAAACAAACATCATTGGACTCATTTTTGCTCACTTTATCAAATTATGTATTATTTTTAAATATCTTTGGATATTTCATTTTCAACTATTTTAGCATGTTTTAAGAGCTATTTTGATTCATTGCTTATTTGATGGTTTAAGATGTTACACTAGATCTGGTTAGTATATTGGAATGCAACTTTACTATAATTTGTTCTCTTTTCTTCAACTTTTTTCTATTATTTGGTTATATTTCTAAGAAAATCATATTCATCTATATGTGGCAATTACATCATATTGATCTTATTATATTTTTTTTCTTTAATTTATCTTGCTTTAGCTTATTATAAGTTATCTTAATATTAAATTAAAAAAATTATTTCAATTTTTTAATTACATCAATAATTCATAATAATTAAAAATAAGGTCTAATTGAGACAAAATAAACTTCGTTGGACTCACCTCAACGCGCTCTATCCAATAAAATATTAATTTTTATATTTTTAAATATTTTTCCCTCACATTTTGCATAACTTTTGAGAAATTTAGATTCTTACATAATTTGGTAAGGAATGATGTTTTACCTTCACATAAAAATGATTCCATTTATTGAAAAAAGTTTCTTTGATTTTATTGCACCCAATGTGAATGGAAATCTCTTACCTTTTATCCTTTGCAACCATTTGATTTTTCTGTAATAAATTGCTTTAGTTTATTTTATTTTGGCTTTAAAATATATTTATTAAAAAGTAAAAAACATTATTTATTTTTATTTATGCTAATTGTCTTTGGTAATTCACAATAATTCAAAATCAAATGTCATCAAGATGCAAAACACATTGTTGAACACTTCTTGATGTGCTCTATCTATTCAATATTGTTTTCATATTTTTTTAAATATTCCTTTCACAAGCGTTTGGACACACCTTATATAACATTTTAATTTATATTTAATTTCATGATTGATGATATCACACTGAATCTTCTTAATATTTTTTAATGTAACTTTCCAATATAATTTATCACTTTTGTTAAGAGTTTTTTTATTTGATTTACTTAATGCTACTTTAAAAGGTTAATTCCACTGTCATGTGAGATTTGCCTCACATTGATTTTTTCATAGAACATAATCTTAATTAATCAAATTTTAGGTTTAATATTAGATTACTTAATGTAAAAAATATTATTATTTATGTGAATTTAGTTTGGTAAGTCACATTAACTCCCAATGTAGTTTATTCAAGATGAAACAAACAACATTTGACTCATCTCAGTGACTACTATATAATGTAATATTTAGTTTTATAATTTTTAAATATTTTATTTTCTAAGGTTTTGATGCACTTTAGAAGAAATTTTTATTCTTACTTGACTTAACTATCAAGGATATAAAATTTAGAACTCCTTAGTTTTTTTGGTATAAAATTCTCTTAAAATTTATTACATTTCATAAACTTATTCATTAATTAGTTTGTCATGATATGAAACTCAAATTCTCCTTTTGTGTTATGATTTGGTGTGATATATTTCTAAAGTTTAATTCATTCCAGTTTTCACAAAAATAAACTAAATATTTAAAAATAAGTTTTTATTATTAAAGCTTATTTACTTTGTTAAGTGACACGAAACACAAGCAAAGTCCCATCGAGTGGAACTAAACTTGGTTCAACATGTCACTAAAATAAACGAAGTCCCATTGGTTATAAAATTTTCTTAAAAGTTTTTTGATAGTTTTGACACACATTATGATATTTTTATTCTTATGAGATTGATGGTTGGGGATGTTGCATAAGACATCATTACAATCTTGGCATGCAACATTTCTATAAAATGTATCTCATTTCTTAAAATTTATTTCTTTCATTTGATAAATTACTATGTAACATTAAATCTCTTTTCATTTGACCTTTACAATATTGGTATTTTGTTATATTTTATTTCTACAATTTCTCTCATTTTCTTGTGAACCATTAAATCTTCTTCATGTAAAGTTTATAATGCTTTAATTTTGTTGTATTATATTTTATAAATTTACCTCATCTTAAATTTAATATATATTTAATTAATATAAAAAATATTAATATATTATTGTTTATTTTTATTTAAACTTTTAATTCACTCTATTTCCTGACGAGTTGCAATACAGATTAAACAAATGTTACTAGACTGACAACGTGACGCTCTATCAAATTTGATAAAATTTTTTGTTATATTAAACATTTTTCATTTTATTTGAAATATCATTTAATGATTGGTTTGACACCATAAAATAAAATGATTAAAAAATATATAAAAATTAATATTTAATTTGATCTAGCTAATCTTATTTTACTTTGATTGTACTGCATCTAGGATTAATACGAATTGCCAAACAAAGTAAGCTTAAACCATAATAATGTTTTTTAATTTTAAGTAAATATGTATTAAAGCTAAATAAAATAAATTAGAGAAAAGTAATGCATCCAAATAAAAGTAATGTAAAGGTCACATGCAAAGAGAATTAGAGTTTTTTGGTAATATAACAAAATAAAAAATCAGGTAAATGACATAAATTGTGTAAGAAAGTTACACTTCAAGATACTTAGAAGATGGAGTGCAACATCCTCAATCATTAAATTCAATATCAATAACAAATCCCATGGTGCATGAAGAAACCTTGGATAACAAACTTTTTAAAATATTAAAACTATTTAATTAGATAAAGTTCATCAAAGCGATTCCATCGACAATTTTTTACTGCATTGTACCTTATTTGGAATATAATAGATTACCAAAATAAATAAGTATAAATAATAATAAATTATTATCTTAATATTAAGTAAATATCTATTTTTGAAAAATTAATCAATATTGATGAAATGGAATAAAATCTACTCAAAATAATGGAAACAACTCATAATAATAGATTTAAAGCTACACTCAAATATAACCAAATTAAATGAAAAGGGTTTGATTGTAGCATTCATAGTTGTTACATGAAAAATGAAATACTATTATCTCCTAAAGCATGCAAAAAAACTAGAAAATAATATGTTTAAAGCTATTAAAAATAAATAATTAATTAGATAGAGCTCATCAATCCTATTCCAACTATGTTAGTTTCATCTCGATTGGACCTCATTTTGATTCAGAGAGAATTGCCAAATGAGCAACAATCAAATTAAACTAACAATTAAATTTTTAGTATATATATATATATAAAAGTTGAAATGAAATAAGTTAGAATAAAGTAATTTAAAAAAATCAAAGTGATGTTGATATTGCACTAAAAGAAATTGATAATCATATTGTAATGTAATAAAATGAAAGTGAAAATTTTAAAAAATTATATAAATTATATTAAAAATTTGCATTTTGAGATGCTAGGGAAATTTATTATAGCATCAACAATCATCAAATCTAATGTGAATTTAAATATCTCCTAAAGCATACCAAAAGCCATACAAAGAAAATAATTGAAAAATACAAAAATTAATATTCTACTAAGTAAAGCTCTTCAAAATTAACCCAATGATGTTTCTTTCAACTCCATTAGCCATCATTTTGAATTACTATGAAATACTTAACAAAATAATTGTAAATAATTTTAAATTATTATCTTAATATTTAAAAACTAAGCAATAAAGCCAAAATAATATAAATTGGGGCAATTTAGTATAACCAATTCATGGTAAAGGTCACCTAAGAGGAGAATTTGAGTTTCTTTGTAATATGATAAAATTTGAGCAAACTAATTGAATAAGAAGAAACATTATATGATAAATTTTCATTCCTAAGAGCTGAGTAAACATCTTTTATCATAAAATCATGTACGAGTTAATATGTCCCATAAATAATGCCAAACATGCACAAATAAATTCTTAAATGTACAAAAAATAATCTTATTTTTTAGAGCTTTTTGCCATTACCTTGACGATGTTTGGGCAAATAAAAAATTGCAAAAGTAAATAACCATAAATAATAATAAAGTATTATTTTAATATTCAATAAATATTTCAAAAGCAAAAATGATAAATTGAGCTAATGTAATATTGCCAAATCTATATAGAACATTTGATTAAATGAGATACATTATATGATAAAGTTGCTTTCTAAGATACTTAAGAGATGAGGTATAACATTCCCAATCCTCAAATAAGGTATAATAAAAATGTATCCTTAAACATATCATCACCTTAAAATAGAAAATATTTTCAAATATAAACAATAATGTTTAATATATAGCTCATTGAGACAAGTCCAACCATATTTATTTTGTCTTAATTAGACCACATTAAGAATAACTAAGAATTACCACATTAAATATGCATAAAAAAAATAAATTACTGAAATAATATTAACTAAATATATATTCAACAAAAAATAATCTAAATTAAGGTCACACAATATAACCCAAACAAGGTGATGCAAATTTCACAAGTGAGGAGATTTAGAGTAACATTGTAATGAAACCAAATCATTGCCAAATTTTGAAGAAATGAGAAATTTTGTGGCAACATTGGCTTCCATAATACTAAGTAGATTGCATATAACTTCCATGAACAACAATTAGATATGAATAAAAACACTAGTAAAGCATGCCAAAACTCTATAAAATAAAATACTTAAGAATATATAAATAATTCCTTATTGTATACAACTTATCGAGATGAGTACAATGATATTTGTTTCAACTTGATCAGACCTCAATTTGATTTTCTATAAAATACAAAAATAAATATGCACAATCAATGCAAATATATATTAAATATAAAATGAGATATATTGAAGCAAGGTAATACAACAAAACCAAATAAATGTTATGGCAATAAGAGAGGAGATTTGAAGTTACATAATAATATAACTAAGTCATAACAAAAAATTTGAACTAACATAACTTGCACTAAAAAGTTGCATTCCAAGTGAGAAAGGAGATCAATGTAACATCTTTGGTGGACAAATCTCTAAATTAATTTTTAAACATTTAGTTAATATATATCAAAATCTAAAATGATAAAAATTGAAGTAATAAAATATAACCTTAAAATCATAATGTGGAAGTTATATGAGGGGAGAATTTTACTTTTATAGTAATATAATGAAATCTAATTAAAAACTTTGAAGAAAAAGAGGACTTTTAGAAGGACATCATTTGTAACATCCTTAGCTGTCAGATAACAGATAAATTGAAATGACTCACAAAGAATGCTTAAACAAGATAAAATAAATATTTAAAAATATAAATATTTATTTAATTGGTTAGATCTTGGTGACACTAGTCCAACGATGTTTGCTTCCTCCCAATCGAATGTCATTAAGAACTACTATGAATAATTAAAATAAATAAGCTTAAATAATAATAATTTTTTTAACACTGAGTAAAAGTTTTAAAGAAAAAATGAGATAAGCTGAATCAATGTAATATAACTAAATAAAAGAAAAACATTTTATTAAATGACGTAAGTTATATGATAAAGGTTTATTGAAAAGTACTATTGAGATCATGTGTGACATCCTCCATCATTAAATGGAATCAAAATATCTCATTAATCATTCAAAAACTTTGGAAAATAAAATATTTAAAAAAGAATTCTTATTTGAATAGATTTTTTTCACACAAGTCAGACCACATTTGATCCCCTTAATCAAACATTATTTTGAATTACTATGAATTAACATAAAAAATAAGCATAAATAAAAATAAATTAATATTCAAATATTAACTAAATATATAATAAAGTTCCAATAAAAAAAGTTAGCCAATGTAATAGAACCAAAAAAATGATGTAAAATTTTAATAAGAGAAAATTTTGAGTTACTTAACAGTAATATATCAAAATAAAAAAAAAATTTGAATGAATAAGATAAATTATATGACAATGTCGCAATGAAAAATGTTGAGTTTGAGTAACAACCACGACTACCAAATTAATTTTAAATGAAAATACCTGGTAAAGTGTGCATAACTTCTACAAAATAAAATATTTCAAAATATCGAAATAAATATTTAATAAGATAGAGCTCATCAAGGGTCCAAAAATGTTTTCTTCATCTTGAATACCTCCCATTTTTATTTAATTAAAATCATTAAATTAAATAAACATAATAAAAAAAATAAAATTTTGATATTAAGAAACTTAATGTTTAATATGAATTGAGATATATTGAAGCAAGACCACAAAACCAAACCAAAGTAATGTAAAGTTTATATAATAGAATATTTATTGTAACATAGTAAAATAATTAAATGAAATCAGAAAAGTTTAAAGAAAATCGGATAAATTGCATAAGAAAGTTTCATTCGAAGTGAGAAAGGAAATAAAATGTAGCAATCTCAATCATAAAATCTTATATGAAACAAAATGTGTCACAAAGCATGCAAAAATTATAGTAAATAAAAAAATATTAGAATGGATATTTTATCATATAAAGATTATTGAGATGATTTCAAGAATGTTTGTTTCATCACCAAATAACCTTGTTTTAAATTTTTGTTTCTTATATAAATAAATAAACTTCAATTATTATAAATTTTATTGTAATATCAAGCAAAAATATATTAATCAAATCTTAGATTTTGTCTCTTAGATAGATTTTTTTGAGACTAGTTCAATGACTTTTAATTTATCTTAATCAAATATTGATTCAAATACTTATATATTATAGAAGAAAAAATAAGGTGTTGTTGTTCACATGGGAGGAAATTTATAATTAAATAGTAATATTAGTAAATCAATGCAAAATATTTGTAGAAACAAGATAATTATTTGTGAAAATTACATTAAAAAGTGCCAATGAGATAAACTATAATATCTTTGACAATAAAATTAGGTACGAATTAAGATGCTTAATAAGACATTTAGAAATCTTATAAATAAAATATCTAAAAAAATGGAAATGAATATGTAATTGAAGAGAGCTCGATATGATGTGTCTAACAAGGTTAGTTTTATCTTGATCTGTCCTTGTTTTGCATTACTAGAAATTATCAAACTGAATACTGACAAATAATAATCTATTATTATTTTAATATTAAATCAACATATATTAAAGCAAAAATGAGAAAAAAATGTGATGTAACAAAACCAAATCAAATTGATATAAGTGCTACATGATAGTAGATTTTGAGTCACATAATAATATAGCCAAATCAATGGAAAAAATTTTAGAAATGAGATAAATTTGATGGGAAAGTTTTTTTCCATTATACAAAGAAGAACATGTGTAACATCCTCTATTGTCTAATGAGGTATGAATCAAAACACCTTGTAAAACATGCAAAAATATTAGAATATAAAAGTATTTAAAAATAAAAAAAACAAATAACTAATTTTATAAAGCTAGGCAGCATGTGTCTAACAAAATTTGTTTTCTTAACCACATGTCAGTTGGAATTACTATATAAAGCTAATGCAAAGAAAGATAAATAACAATAATTTTTATTTTATTATTAAATAAAGCTAAATATTACAAATCAAAACAATTTTGGCAAGTGAAAGAAAAATTTAATAAGCCTAAATAAAAGCAATGTAAAAGTCATGTGTAAAGATTTAAAGTTACATTATAATATAACTAAAGCAAAGTAAAACATTTTGATAGTTGGAGAATTACATTCTAACTAGCAAAAGAGAAGAGTGTAGTGTCCTTGATCATCTAATCAAGCACAAATGGAAATGTCTTATAAAGAGTAGAGAAATATTAAAAAATAAAAATATTTTTAAATATTAAAATAAATATTTAATTGAGTAAATATGATCTACACGAGTAAAACTACATTCATTCACCTCAATCAAGCTTAGCATGGAATTCTTATGAATTACAAGGGTAAATAAAATAAATAATAACAAGTAATTCCTTAAAAAATACGTGTATATTAAAGGTGAAATGTGATAAATTAAAAAAGTTATAATATAACCAAATCAAAGTGATGTTAAGTTTAAATGAGTGGATAATTTCTGTTGCATAGTAAAATAGCCAAACAAATGTGAAAACTTTGAGAAAATGAGATAAATTGCAAGGTCAAATTTGTATTCTAAAATATTAAGGAGATTATGTGTAACATCCTCAACTATCAAATAAGGTAAACATCAAAATATCTCGTAAGAATGCAAAAGCAATAAAAATAAAATATTTGCATTTTTGAAAAATATAAAAATGGGTACACAATGTTATTTCTTTTGCCTTAATTAAAACATGCTTACAATTACTACAAAATACCTTTTAATTAAGTGAAATAATAATAAATTATTATGTTAATATTTAATAAATTTACGATAAATCGAAACTAAGATAAAACAAAGAAATAAAATATATTTAAGTAAAAAATATGTAAAAGTCAAAATAGAGGAGAGTTTGATTTTCATAGTAATATAAGCAAATCAAAAGAAACTATTAGAGTAAATGAGCTAAATTGTTCGAGAATGTTGTATTTCATGATACTAATAAGATCTAATATAACATTATGGATCATCAAATAAGGTAGAAATGAAGAGGTCTATCATAAACAAATCCAAAATACTAAAAAAAAGAAATATTTAAAACTATAAAAAATAAATATCTAATTGGAAATATCTCACAAAGATTAATCAAGTGACATTCATGAAGTCTTAATTAGATATTGTTTTTAATTATTAAGAATTACCTAATTAGATAATAAAAATATAAAAAATTATTATTTTAAATTTAAGAAAAAATCAATTTAAGATAAAAAAGATAAATTCATACAACAAATTTTAATTAAATTAAAACTAGGTAGAGGTTGCATGAAAGAAGATGTCGAGTTATATAATTACATAAAAATATTAAACTTAAATATTCAAACAAATATGATAAATTTTAAGAAAAAATTACTTTCAAAGTGTTGAAGGAGTTTAAGTGTACCGACTTTGACTATAAAAAATGGTATGAATTAAAATATTTCATGAAGTGTCCCAATATATTTTAAAAAACTTTAAAAGCTAAAAAAGTATTTAATTAGATAGAACTTACTGAGAGAAGTCTATCAACATTTTCTTTGACTCAATTGGACACAAACAGTATTGTAACAAAATAAAACCAAAAAGGTTAAATAAGAGAGATAATTGATTGGGAATTTTGCATTTCTAGACACTAAGAAGATCGAATGCAGTGTGCTCGGCCATTAAATCTTTCATGAATAAAACTATCACATAAGATATGGACAAACCTAGACAATAAAATATTTGAAAAAAAAATGAATATTTAATGTGATAGAGCTTGTTGAGATGAGTCTAAAAAGATTTGTTTAGACATGATTTATTATTATTAGAAATTACTATTAATTGCAAAAATAAATATGCATAAATGAAACTAAATTTTTTTTTTGGTGTTATGTAAATATATATTAAAGCTAAAAAAAGATAAATTAAAATCATAAATTATAACAAAAATAAATTGATGTAAAGCTTACAATAGTGGAGTTTACACCATCATAGTGATATAACAAAAAGAATGTAAAGAATTTTAAAAAACGAGATAAATTATATCAGAAAGTTATATTCTAATACTAATGAGATCAAGTATTATATCATTGATTAAAAATTCAATTAAAAATTAAAATATCTCATTAAAATGTCAAAACGAAATAAAATAAAATATTTAAAAATATAAAAAAGTTAAATAAAATTGTTTAGACTTATGCAAGACGTGTTCAACAATATTTATTTTGTCTTGATGAGACATATTTTGAATTACGTTGAATTAAAAAATAAATAAGAATAAAAAATAAAAATTTATTTTAATATATTTCAAAGCTAAAATAAGATAAAATAAAGAAATATAATACATGAAAATCAATGTGATGTGAATGTCACATGAGAGGAAATTTGTTATTACATTGTGTAATATCAAAATAAAAAAATTTGAAAATATAGATAAGCTATTTGAGAAAGTTACATTGCAAGATACCAAAGACATGACAAAATCTTAGAAAATAAAATTTTTAAAAATATTAAAGTAAAAATTTAATTGATGAGAGCTCACTAGGATGTGTCTAACAAGCTTTACTCCATCTTGATTGAGCCATATTTTATATTAACATAAACAACTAAAAACAAATTACAAATAATAATATATTATTATTATTTTAATTTTCAATAAATATATGTTATTGCTAAAATGAGACAAATAAAAGTGACATACCAAAACAAAATCAATGTCACACATAAAGGATTTCGAGTCCTATAATAAAAAAACAAAATCAATGTAAAAAATTTGTAGAAATGTTATAAATTTTATAGGAATGTTTCATTCCTTGGTACTATGTAGATCGAATGCAACATCCCCAATAATAACCAAAATGTCAAATATAGCATGGAAAAATCTTAAAAAATAAAATATTTAATTGAATAGTTCCCATTTAGATGTGTTAAATGACAGTTGTTTCATCTTGATCAGACTTAGCTTTGAATTACTATGAATTTCAAAATTAAAGAACTGAAAAGTATTCATTTAAAATTAAATAAATATATATTAAAGCTAAAATGTGATAAATGAAAAAAACATAATACAATCAAATCAAAGTGATGTTAACTTTACATGAGTAGAGAATTTTAGTTTCATAGTAATATAACAAAATATAATCAAAATAAATCAACAAATAAGATATATTATAAAAGAATAGTTGCATTTCAAAATACTAAAGAGACTACGTGTAACATTCTCGATCACTAAATCTAGTAAGAAAAAAATATCTCATATCAGTGCTAAGTCGATATAAAATAAAATATTTACACTTATAAAAGATATTAAATTTGATAGTCAATGTCGACTCTTTTGTTGCAATTAGAACTTGTTTGGAATTACTATAAAATACTTATTTCAATAAGTATAAAGAATAACAAATTGTTATTTGAATATCTAATGAATAAATAATAAGTCTTAAATGAGATAAAGTTTTGCAATTTAATGTATCTAAATAAAAAGGATGTAAAACCATATGAAAATTGAGTTAAATTTTCATAGGTATATAATGAAATTTATGTGAAACATTTGAGTGAATGAGCTAAATTGTTATTTAAAATTACATAGAAATAAAAAGGCCTCACAAAGGTTGCAAAAATACTAAAAGTGAAATATTTTAAAATATAAAAAAGAATATCTAATTGAATATTGGTCAATAAGATGATTCCATTGATATTTGTTATACCTTGAGTAGATATCATTTTGAATCACAAAGAATTACAATGACAAATAGGCATGAATATTAAAAAAATTATCATTTAAAATTTTATTAAATAAATATTAAAACATAAAAAAATAAATTCATGGAATTAAATCCAATTGAATAAAAACTAGGTAGAGGTCACACGAAAGAAGACATAAAGTTACATATTAGCATAAAAAAATTAAAGAAAAATATTGAAATGTAGAGATAATATTGTATGGGAAATTTGTAACCAAAAAGCTCTATTGGATCAACTAGTGCTTTCTTGATCACAAAATAAGGTACAAATTGAAATGATTCATAAAGCATTCCAAAACTGTTTAAAAATATTCTAAAAATCTAAAAATAAATGTTTAATTAAATAGAGCTTGTCGAGATGATCAAATGATGTTTTTTATGACTTAATTTGACCTCGATTGCAATTTCTAAAATTTATAAATGAACTAAAGGTATAAATAATAATAGTTCAATATTTTAATAATAAGTAAACATATATTAGAAAAATGAGATTAATTGAATTAATGTAATATAAGAAAAACAAAGTGATTAATAATTGCATAGGAGGAGATTGAGACATTCATTGTAATTTAATAATATAAAAACATTAAAATTAAGGAAAGAAGACAATTTATTGGGAGCATTGCATTTTCAGATAATAATAAATTATGATTTTAATGTTAAGCACATATGCATTAAACCTTAGAGGAGATTAATTGTAGTATATTATAAGAGAAACAAAGTGTTTTAACAGTCACTATAATGTGTATATAGATTTCCCTCATAATATAACCAAATAAAAGTGAAACATTTCATGAAATGAGATGAATTGTATAGGAAAATTACATTCATTGATAATGAGGACATCAAGTTTAACAACCACAATTTTCAAATTATTTACAAATTAAAATATTTAAAATACCTATCAAAACCCTAGAAATTAAAATATTAAAAGTAATTAAAAATGTAAATTTATTTGGATAGACTTTTGTGAGACTTCAATGACATTTGCCTTGTCTCAATTAAACCTCATTTTAATTTCTGAGAATTACTAGAGCAAAAAAGCACAAATAAAAATAAATTATTACATTAATATATTTTAATGGTAATATAAGTTAAATTGAAGCAAAGCACTATAATAAAATGAAAGCAATCTAAATGACTTGTGAGTTGTAATTTAGAGATACATTGTGACATATTAAAATGAAGGAAAAGAACTTGAAGAAAAGTGATGAATTGTTTGAGAAAATTACATTCAAAGATACTAAGGAGATCTAATGTAACTAAGCATAAATAATAGCAAATTATTTTTTATATTAAGTAAATATTTATTAAAGTTTAAAAGCGAAAAATTAAAATATTGTAATCAAGCAAAATAAAAGTGATCTAAGGGTTACATGCATGGAGAATTTGAGTTTCATAGTATTATAACTTAATAAAAGAAAAACATTAGATGAAATTTGTTAAAACCTACTAGAAAAGATTTATTCCAAAATGCAAAGGAGATATAGTGCAACATTCTTAATCATTATCTCACATAAAAATCAAAATATCTCATTAAATGTATAAAAATCTTAACAAATATAACTGAAATTATTAAAAACTTTTTTGGTTAGATATAGCTAATAATGTGAGGCCAACAATATTTGTTATCTTCTAATCATACCTTGTTTCGAATTTTTATGAAAAAAAATTTAAATAAGAAAAAATAATAGTAAATTCTTATCTTAATACGCAAGAATATACAATAAAATTGAAATGAGGTAAATCAAAGAAATTTAATAAAGACAAATAAAAGTGATGTGAATGTCATACAAGATGAGAATTAGATTTTTATATTAAATTATCTTTTCAAAACAAAGCTTTTATGCAAATAAAAAAAATTATGAAGGAAAGTTACAGTCGAAGATTCCAAGGAGATTGAGTGTACATCGTGGATCATGTAATATGATAAAAAAAAATTCTTTTAAAGTATGCTAAAACCCTACAAAACCAAATATTTAAAAATATAGAAAAGAATATCTAATTGTATAAAACATATCAAGATGAATCTAGTGACATCTGTTACCTCTTCATTGAAGTTTGAATTATTATAAATAATTATTAGTTATCATGGTAATATTAAATTAATATATAATAAGTCTAAAATATGATCAATTAAATAAATTTAATATAACCAAATAAAAACTAAGTAAAAGTAACGATAAGGGAACTTCAAATTACATGGTAATATTCCCAAATCAAAGCAAAAACTTTGAACAAATCAACTAATTTCTAAAGAAAAGTTTCATTTAATGATAGTAAGGAGTTGGAGTTAAGAAACATTTAAAAATATTTTAAAATTTTAAAATTTTAAAATCAATATTTAATTATATAGAGCTCATTGAGATTGGTCCAATGATGTACACTTCCTATCGATTAAATTTTATTTGCTATTATAAATAAATTAAATAAAAAAATTATATTATTACTATTTTAATATAATGTAAAACTATATTGAAGCTAAAATGAGATAAACTAAGCTAATATAAAAAAATCAGAGATTTAAAGGTGAAATAAGAAATTTTGCATTGTAAAATAAAATAACCAAATCAAATTGAAAAAGTTTAAGAAAACATATAAGTTATATTGGAATGTTTCATTCCAAGGCACAAATGAGATAGTATACCTCATGCTTGACCAAAAACTTATGCATGAATCACATTGAATCTAAAGAATGTACAATTAATAGTAAAAAGATCTCAAAATATAAAAGGGAATTTTTGTTTGATAAAGCTCAACATGACAAGCTTTGAGACAATTGTTTTATCCTAAATGATTCTCAATTGGAATTATTATGAATTACCTAAGAAAATAAACATAAGTAATAATAAATTATTATTTCAAAATTAAATAAATATATAACTAATTGAAAACAAGATAAGTTAAAGTAATATAAGATAGCCAAATGAAAGAAATTTATAGTTTAAATGAGAGAAGATTAAGAGTTATATCTTATGATCACCAAATAAAGGAAAAAAAACATTTAAAAAATAAGATGTATTACATGAAAAAGTATCATTCCAAGATACTATGAAGATAGAGTGTATCATCCCCTATTGTTAATAAATAAACAAATCTAAATGCCATGTAAATTGTTATAACACCTCAGAAAAGAAATATTCAATATGATAGAGTTCATCAAGATGCGTCCAATGATATTTGTTTCGTTTACTCAAATGAGCTCTAAATTATTTGAAACAAATTTCTTTCGACTCATCTTAACAAGCTCTAACAAATAAAATATTCATTATTATTTTTAAAATATTTTATTTCCTTGGGTTTTAGCTTACTTTATAAGTCATTTTTGTTCATACCATATTTAATGATTGACATTGATACACTAAGTTTCCTTAATAACTTTGAATATAGATTCCCCACACAATTTATCATATTTCTTCAAATCTTTTTCTTTGATTTGGTTATAATATTATGAAAAACTAATTAATAAATTTCTTCAATTTACATTATTTCAATATTTATTTATATTTTGTTAATATTAAAATAATAAATTCATATTTTTATTTGCTTCTTTTATTAGTTAATTAGCAGTATTTACAGACAAGTTCTCATTTAGACAAAACAAATATTATTGTCTCATGTCAATGAGCTCTATCCAAATAATTATTTTTTATTTTTATGTTCGATGGTTTTGTCACACATAATGAGATATTTTTAATTCATAAATTATTTGATGATCAATATTATTGGACTTGATCTTCTTAATATCCTCTCAAAAAACTTTTACATAAAAATTAATTCATTTTCTTATGGTTCTCTTTAATTTGGTTATTTTACTATATAACTCAAAATTTAAGTTTTAGAAACCCTTACATCACACTAATTTTTTCTTATTATTTTTCTTGAATTTATCAAAATTCATCTTAAAAAAGTATTAATAAAAAAATAATATTAGATTATTATTTCATTTTTTAAAATTTAATTAATTTGTAGTAATTCTAAATGAGATCTAATAGAGATGAAAGAAACAATGTTTGACTTTCATCAACAAGCTCTATACAAAAAAAATTCATTTTTTATATTTTTTAATTTATATTTTTAAGGATTACAATGGTTTATGGGTGATTTAGATTTATGCTTTAATTGATAATCAAGGATGTTTCATTAGATGTCCCTAGTATCCTAGAATGAATCTTTTCCATAAAAATTATCTTTTTTTGAAATCTTTCACTTCCGTTAAGTTATTTTTCTATGAAACACTAATTCTCCTTTAGTGTGACTTTTAGCTTTAATATTTCAAAATTATTGTTTTATTTTTGTAATTTTTTTTTGGTAATTGAATGTATTTCAAGAAAAGGTTTTATGGATATGAAATAAAGCTTATTTGATTAGCCTCGAAAAGATTTTTCTAATCAAATATTTTTTTAATATTTTTAAATATTTTATTTCTTATGAATTTTTCTACTTTATGAGATATTTTACTTGTGAAAGAAATTTTTATTGATGATGTTTAACTCGATCTCTTTAGTATTTTGGAATGTTGCTTTACTTTTTATTTTTATCACATTTAATTAAATTATTCATTTTTATTTGTATGTGTTATAATATAACTCTAAATCACCTCTCCTAGTATGTTTGCATTGCTTTGATTTTTATATGACATATTGCCTTAATTTATCTCATTTTCTTTTTAATATATATTTACTTATTATTAAAAATTATTTTTTTCTTTATGCTAATTCTGTTTTTAAATTTGTTGAAATTCTAAATGTTGTTCGATCAAAAAGAATTAAACGTTAGCAGACACATCCTGCCAAAGTGTATTCAATTAAATGTTAATCTTTATATTTATAACTATTATATATATTTTTTGTTATATTTTTTCATGAGATAGTTTGATTTCTATCTACTTTTATAATCGAAAAAGTTAAACTAAATCTCCTCACTATCATGCAATGTAACTTTTCTATAACATTTATCTTATTTTATAAACTTTTCACTATAATTTTGTTATATTTTAATGCAACTCTAAATATACTTAGTTTGACGTTTACAATGTCTTAATTTTATTATATTACATTCTTTTAATTTTCTCATTTCACTTTGATATATTTATATTTACTTAATACTAAAAATATAATTTGTTACTATTTATGTTTAACTATTTTAGTAATTTGTGGTAATTCTAGAAAGGTGAATTGGACACAAAATAACCCTAATTGAACTCCTCTAGTCAGCATTTTCAATTAAATATTCATTTTCTTATTTATTTGTTTTTAAATTTTCTTAGGAATTTGCTTGTTTTGTGATAAATTTTGATTCTTACAATATTTCATGGTCAATGATGTCACAATAAATATTTTTAGTTTCTTTGAATGAAATATTCTTATAAAATTTATCAAATATTTTAAAATTTTAATCTTTATTTTGGTTAACCACTATCTAACACTAAGTCTCATCTCATTTGGGCTTTATATTATGTTTATTTTGTTATATTAAACTATTTCAATTTTTCTTATTTTAGCTCTAATATTTATTTTTTTGTATTAAAATGACAATTTATTTTTGTTTAAGCTTATTTAACTTATTAATTATAAGTATTTGAAAAATAGGTCGGATTAACAAGAAACAAATGTTGTTAGACTAATGTAAAAAAGCTTTATCAAATAAATTTTCCTAAAATTTTTAAATATTAAATTTTGAAATATTTTCTCAATTTAAAAATGATTTTTTTTTGTATCTTTGTTTATTGTAAAGCTTTTACACTTAATATTCTTAATATATTGGAATTCAACTTTCCTACAAAATATTTCTCATTTCCTAAAATATTTTTCTTTGATTGGGTAATATTTCTAGAAAAGTTGAAATCTCCACTCCTAGGACTTTTGTTGTGCTACCATTGTTTTACATTACATTACTTTAATTTATCATAATTTAGTATTTTAAAGTAATTCATAAATATATAATAGTAATTTATTATTATTTATGCTTATTTTTTTGTAATTCATAGTAATCTAAATTGAAGTTGATTTGATATGTTGAAGTCATCTCTATTTGTTCTATTTAGTTAAATATTTAATTTGCATTTTTAAATCTTTCTTTTCAAGTTTTTTTCTTTATAAGGCTTTTCAATTCATAACTATGTTGATGATTGAGGATGTTACACTCAATTTTCTTAATATCATGGAATGCAACATTCCTACTCAATTTATCTAATTTCTTCAAATCTTTGCCTTTGATTTGTTTATATTTCTACGAAACACAAACTCTCCATCATGTGACAATTACATCACTTTGAATTGGTTATATTACATTACTTTAGACTACCTTTTCCCAATTTTAATATATTACTTGTTGATATTCAAATACAACCTTTTCATTTCTTCATTTTTTTAATTTTTTTAAAGTTTTTAAATTTTTTAATTCATAGTATATGCAAATGAGGTTTGAATTTGATGAAATAAATGTCATTTCATCCGTCACGATGATTAATATTTAATTAAAAAACATTTTGAAAATTTGAAATTTTTTATTCTTTTTCTTACATTCTTTCCTATGCATTTTCACATACAATTTATGTAATTGTCTCAAAGTTTTCTCTTTTATTTGTTTATATTACAATGTAACTTGAAATCTATTATCATGTGGCCACTAAATCATATTGATTTGGTTATATTACTTTACTTCAATTTATCATGCTTTAGCGTAAGTATTTTTTTTATTTTATATTAAAATAATATTTTTTATGCTTATTTACATTAGTAATATATAGTATTAAAAAATGAGGTTCAATCAAGCAGAAATATATACGATTAAATTCTTCTAGACAAGCTATATCCAATTAAAAATTAATTTTAACGATTTAAATATTTAATTTTTACCAGTATTTGCAAGCTTTATGACTTATTTTGATTCATACTCGATTTGATGATTGATGATGTTATACTCGATCTCCTTAATAACTTGGAACACAGCCTTCCCTCACAATGTGCCTTATTTTTTCAAATTTTTAATTTCAATTTTCATGTATTATTGTGTAACTATAAATTTGCGCTTGAGTGACCTTCACATTCAATGCTTCAATTTATCGCATCAATGGTATATCAAATATTAACATGCTATTAAAATAATAATTTATTATTTTTTGATCTTATTTAATATTATAAATAATAGTAATTCCAATGAATCAAATATGATCAAAAGTCAATGGAGTCAATTTGTTGAGTTATATCTCATTAAATAGTTTTAAATTTTTTATTTTGTAAGGGTTTGCCATGTTTTATGGGACATTTCAATTCATACCTAATTTGGGAATCGAGCATGTCATAGTAGATTTCCTTAGCATTCTAGTATGCATCTTTCTAACAAATCCGTTTTGTATTTTTCTCATTTCTTTAAATGTTCACTTTTATTTTGGTTATGAAATGCAAATGTAACTTGTGTGAGCTTTACATCATTTTTATTCACTTTTATTTGTTTTTTCAATTTATTTCAATTATACTTTAACATATATTTACTTAATAATAATGTTAAGTTGCTTCAAAAGTTTTTTAATAATTCCAAATGGATTCCATTGAAATATCATTCAACTCGGCTCAATGAGCTCCATCCAATTAAATAATTTAATTTTTATTTTTAAATATATTTTCTTTTCTAAGATATTGGATTACTTTATGAGATATTTTGATCTTTATTAGAGTCAATGATCAGGATCCACTAAAAATCTATTTTTTGGAAATACTAGAAGGGCAAATGATGGGAATTGAATGGTGAATTCCTAATCCACTAGCTTGATCCATTTGGCAAAATCAACCCATTAGCTTTTCCAACAAAAGAATTTTCACTATTTTCTATCCATTATTATTGTATTTCTTATTACATTTATACATTAGATTTAGATGGAGATATTTGTCATAGAATCCAAATTTTAAAAATGAAATAAAATGGTGAAATGGTTTTGTGATATGTTAACTAAAAAAAGCCTTTTGTGGCTACTCATTTATTTCAATTACAATTGTTGTTTGTATCTTGGAATGCAACTTTGTTTTATAATTTGTCTCATTTCTTCAAATTATTTTTCTTTTATTTTTTTTTTTTATATGAAACTATAATTCTACTATCATGTGACATTGTGAATTTTTATTTGGCTATATTACATTGCAATGATTTATCCCATTTCATATTTAACATATATTTATTTGTAATTCTAAAAATTCCAAATGAGATTTGAACTTATCTTAATAAGCCATATCAAATTAAATTATTTTTTATTTTTTTAAAAAAATATTTTCTATGTCTTTTTCATCTTTTACGAGATATTTTTCATGTCTTAATTAATCATCAAGGGTAATCTTCTTATAATCTTGAAATGCAACATTCTCATATTTTGTATTTCAATTCTTCAACTTTTTGGTTTGTTGTATTATTATGTTACGAAAACTTTCCTCTCATACGTCTTTTACATTGCTTTAATTTCATTATATTATATTGCCTCAATTTCATATACTTCTATTTCATTATATATTTACTTAATTTTAAAATGATAATTTATTCTTTTTTATGCTTATTTACTTTTGTAATAGTTTAAACCCAAACTCGATTTGATCACAATGAAATAAATGTCATTAGACTTGTCTTTTTGAGGACTTTCTAATTGAGTCCTCTTTTATATATTTTTTTTTATATTTTTTTAAATTTCCTTTGTTTTGGCCTTCTTTATGAAAATTTTTGACACCTTGCATATTTGACAATCAAGGACGACACTTGACCTTCTTATTATTTTGTAGTGCAACTTTTCCATTCAATATATCTAATTTTGCAAATCTTTTGCTTTGATATTGTTATATCACTATCTACCTGTTGTTCTCACCTAATGTAACTTTTACATTACATTTGTTAGGCTTCATTAAATTACATCTATTTACCTTATTTTTGATTCAATATATTATTTATTATAACTATAGTAAATTTTATTATTATTTAGGCATATGTATTCTAGTAATTTGTAGAAATTTTAATTTTTTTTTTATCAACATAAAATAAATATTATAAGACTAATCTCAATGAGCTTTATTAGTTTAAATATTTATTTTTTAAATATTTTTTTAGAGCTTAAGCATATTTTATAAGTTATTTTAATTTATAACTTATTTGACTTTTAAGGTGTTTGTACTCAATCTTCATGATATCTTTGACACATCTTTATTATAAATTTTATCTCATTTCTTGAAAAATTTCACTTTGATTTGGTTATATTATGATGAAACTCTAATTTTCCTCTCCTATGACCTTCACAATGCATCCCTTTTTTCTATTACATTGCCCTTGTTTATCTCATTTCAATTTTCTTAATTATTTATTAAATATAAAATGAATAAATTATTATTAATTTTGCTTATTTTCTATAGCAATTCTCAATAATTCAAAATAAGATCCAATAGCTATGAAATAAAAAACATTGGACTCATTTTGATGAGCTATAAATTATTTAATATTCTTTTTGTATTTTTAAGTTGTTTAATTTTAGGGTTTTTAACTTTTTTTACTATGCCTTTTATTTGTACCTATGTTAAGGTTGAGGATAGTAAACTCGTTCTTCTTAATGTGATTGAGTTATTTTTTCTCATACAATTTATCTCAATTTTCAAATCTTTTTCTTTGATTCGATTATATTTCTATGAAAGTCAAATTGCTCTCTTGTGTGTTTATTACATTGCTTTGATTTGATTATATGACATTGCTTTCATTTATGTTACTTTTTTATTAATTTAATTATAATTAATATGAAAAAAATAATTTGTTGTTATTAATGACTATCGAACTCTTTAATTTCAAGTATTTCCAAATGAGGATTGAAATGGTTGAAACAAATGTCATTGGTCTGACCTCAATAAGCTTTTCAAAATTAAATTTTCTTTTTTAAATTAAAATAAGTAAAGGTTTTAAGATTCTTTATGAGAAGTTCTAATTTGTACCTAATTAATCAACTATTTTATGCTTAAAATACTTTATATGTTAAAACACAACTTTCGTCTATAGCTTATGTACTTTCTTCAAATGTTTTTTTTTTATTTGTGTATATCACTATATAACTTGAAATCAATTATCATATGATAATCACATCGCATTGAATCTAAAATTTGTTGTAATTTCAAATGAGTTTTGACCAAGACAACAAAAATTTCATTGAACTCATCATAATAAGATCTATCCGATTAATGTTTTTAAATATTTTGATATATTAAATTTTCTATGGTTTGGGCATACTTTATGACACATTTTGTTTGTACCAAAATACTCAATTATCTTAGTATCTTAGAACACAACTTTCTCACACAAATTTTCTTATTTTTTAAAAGTTTTTTATCTGGTTAATTAAATTTCCAATCTCTTCTTTTGAGGCCTTTTCATCCTCTTAATTTGTCATATTACATTGACTCTATTTATCTTATTTTATCTTTAATATATATTTTCTTATTATTAAAATAACAATTTTTTATTATTTAGGTTTAACTACATTTTTAATTGCTGACAATTTTTTTAGAAAAAATAAATGTCATTTAGCTTGATATTTTATTAAACAACATATTTCTATTAGAAATTCATTTTTATATTGTACTTAATATTTTATTTTTAATCGTCTTAAAAATATTACAGTTGATCTCTTTAATATGTTGGATTACATATCTTCTGCATAATTTGTCTCATTTCTTCAAATTCATCACTTTAACTTGGTTATAGTTCTATGAACCTCTAGTTCTACTCTTTTGTGACTTTAAGATATTGTGATTTGGTTATATTAGATATTTCAACTTTACTTATTTCATCTTTAATATATTTACTTAATACTTAAATAATAATTTATTATTAATTGTGCTTAATTTTCTTTTTAATTCAAAGTAATTCTAAAGAAGGTACAATGGAGATTAAAAAAATGTTGTTAGGCTCGTTTGGACTTGCTCTATCAAATTGAAAATTTAATTTTCTATTTCAAAATTTTTTGTTTTATATGGTTTTAACATGTTTTACGAGATATTTCTTAAATAGTTAACCTCATTTCTTTAAATTGATTCTTTAGATTATTTTACTCTAATTGTCTACCATCTAATATTACCATTGCTTTGAGCTCATTCTATTATATTCCTTTAATTTATATCCTTTTAGTTTTATTTTATATTTGCTTAAGTTTAAATTCTTAATTTATACTTATTTATGCTTAATTTAATAATTGTTAATAATTCCAAATCATGTTTAATAAAAAAACATTATTAGACTCATCATAGTAAGTTGTTTCTTATTAAAAATTTATTTTAATATGTTTTAAATATGTTTCCCAAGGTTTTATTCATTTTTTATGAGTTTTTAATTTTGAAACTAATTTGTTGATTGAGGGTGTTACTCTCAATTTCTTTTAGTGTCTTGGAATTCAATATGTTTACAAATTTTATATCATTTGCTGAGATTTTTCACTTTGATTTGGATTTTTTATTGGATAACTCAATCTTTTATTATGTGACATTTACAATTCATTAATTATTTATAGTATATTACTTCAATTTATCTTATTTCAATTTTAATATATATCTACTAAATATTAAAAAAATTAATATGTTAATTTTTATTTTTATATACTTTGTAATTCTTATGAATTTTAAATGGGCTTCAATGGACATGAAAGAAATCTCATTGGAGTTATCTCGATAAGCTATAACAAATTTAATAAATTTTTTTTGTATTTTTAAATATTCCATTTTCTATTATTTTGGCATGCTTTAAAAACATCATGATTTGCACCTCATTTCTAGATATAGGATATTGTGCTTGATCTGCTCAATATTTTTGGGTACAACTTCCTCTAAAAGTTATCTAATTTCTTGAACTTTTTTCATTGATTTGTTTATTTTATTATTTGGCACTAAATGTACTACCATGTAAACTTTACATTGTATTGAATAGGTTTTATTACTTTGCATCAATTCATATCATTTCGATATTAATATATATTACCTTAACATAAATGTCAGAGTTTTTATTATTTATTTTAATGTAATTTTTTAATTTCTAATAATTTCAAGCTATGTCTGATTGAGATGAGACCAGCATGATTGTACTCATCTAGATGAGCTTTATGATGATTATATGAGACATTTTGTTTTGTACCTAAATTCATAATCTAGAAAGTCATGTAATGTATCTTTAGTCTCTTGGAATTTAACTTTTCATGTAATTTACCTTATCACTTCAAATTTTTTCTTTGATTTGATAATATTTCTATGTAACTTTGAATCATCTCACTTTTGACCTCTACATTACCTCGATTTGGTTATATTACATTACTTCAATTTATCAAATTTTTTGCTTTATTATTTATTTAATCTAAAATTAAAATAACATTCTTTTTATTTATGGTTCTCTAATTTGTTGAATCACAGTAATTCCTAATGCCATTTGAAATAAAAGAAACAAAAGCCATTAGGCTTATTTTGATGAGTTCTATCTAACTAAATATTTTTTTTTTATATTTTCAAATATTTCATTTTATTTGTTTTTAGCAATCTTGAAATACAATTTTAATCATTACTTCAAAATTTTTACTTTAATTTATTTTATGTATCCCTAAATCCATTCTTGTGTGACCTTTCCATCACTTTTATTCACTTATGATACATTGCTTCAATTTTATGTTATATTTACTTTATTTTGTATCTACATATGATTAAAATAACAATTGATTAGTATTTATGCTCAATTGCATTGGTAATTTTTAGCAATTTAAAATATCGTCTAATAGAGCCTAAAGAAACACTATGGGAGTTATCTCAATACGTTGTATCAAATTTAATATTCATTTTCATATTTTAAAATTTTTTAAGGTTTATTCTACACTTTATGAGATGTTTTAATTTGTATAGTATGTGATGATCAATGATATGGCATTTAATCTATTTTTTAATGTTCTCAATTTAACTTCTCTCTATACAATTTTTTCTTTAATTTTCTTATATTTTTATGAAAGTAAAATCCTATTCTTGTGTGACTTCTATGTATATTAATTTTTTTATATTATATTATTTTAATTTATCTTATTTTATCTAGAATATAAATTTTCTTATTATTGAAATAATGCATTATTTCTTTATTCCTAATTATTTTGTATTGCAAGTAATTCCAAATGAGGTTCAACGTAAACAAAAAAATTGTTGGTTGTCTCATATGAAAGCCTCTATCCAAATAAAAATTAAATTTTACATTTTTTAAATATTTTTATCATCTATAATTTTGCATTTTTTATGAGACAATTTTTTTTAATACCAAATATGATGATCGAGTATACTACACTTAATCCTTTTAGTATCTTTGAATACACATTTCCTACAAGTTTTACTTCATTTCTTTAAATGTTTTCTCTTGATTTGGTCACATTACTGTGTTACTCTATTCCTTAACTCATCTGTTGATTTTTTATATCCCATTGCTTGAATTTATGCCATTTAAACTTATGACAAAATTATTTAATATTGAAATGATAATGTACTCTTAATTAGGCATTTTTTATTTAGTTATTTTGCACCAATTTAAACAATAGAAATACATTATTATGGCTATCTTAATGAGCATAACTAATTAAATATTTATTTAATGTTTCTAAATATTTGATATTTTAGTATTTTTTTAGTCTATAAGAATTTTTATTCATACCAATTTGATGATCGAGAATTATACTTTCGATCATCTTGGTATTTTGTAGGAATGCAACTTTCTTACACAATATTTACCATTTTCTTAAAATTTTTCAAATTAATTTGCTTATATCATTATGTTACTTTACATTCCTTATCATTTGATCTAAACAACGGTTTGAATTAGTCATATTATATTATTTACATTTATCTCATTTTAACGTTAATATGTAGTTATTTAATCTAAAATTACAATATGCTTTTATTTAATTTTTTACCCTTAAAATTTATAGAAATTCAAAATGAGGCCTAGTAGACAGAAAACAAATATCGTTAGACTCATCTCTATAAGCTATAAGAAATCAAATATTATTTTTTACATTTCTTTATTTTTTTAGGTATATTTAATTAAAAAATTTGATTTGTACTTGATTTGATTATTAGAAAGACTACATTGGACCTATTTAATATCTTAGAATACAACTTCTCATTTCAATTTGTCATTAATTAATTTTTTTCTCTCAATTGGTGATATTATTATCTAACTCCAAATCTACTATTGTGTAACCATTACTACTCATTGACTTAGATTTATTACTTTTTCTAATTTATTTTATTTTGGCTTTAATAAATATTTCCTTTACTATTAAAATAATATTTTATCAGTATTTATGCTCCTTTAGTTTTATAATTTATAGTATTCCAATAGAGGTCCAACCAAGACAACAAAATTCATTGGACACGCCACAAGGAGCAATATCATGTTAAAAATTCTTATATATATATATATATATATATATATATATATATATATATATATATATATATATATATATATATATATATATATATATATATATATATATGTTTTTTTTTCATCAAAATTTTTATTTTTATGTGATTAAATATTATATAAAGCTTTAATGAAGCTCCTTATATTTTCAAATGGAATTGTTTTGTGTAATTTATCATTTTTTTCAATTTGTTTTTTCATTAAATTGTTTATATTATTTTGTAAGTCTAACTATCCTCTCGTGTGTCATTTACATTGCTTTACTTTTGTTGTACTATATTTATTTTATTTCTATCATTTAAGATTTCATATAATTTTCTTGATATTAAAATAATAATATATTTTAATTTATTTTTTTTGTTAATATAATTTTGTAATTTGTTATAATTCCTAACATGATTGATCGATATGAAAAACATAATGTTGGTCACATTTTCACAAGCACTATCTTATTAAATATTTATTTTTATATTTTGAAATTATTTATTTTCTATGGTTCTTATTAAATTTAAAAGGTATTTTAATTCATAGCTGATTTGGTGATTGATGATACTATACTTGATCCCATTAATGTTTTTAATGCAACTTTACTGTAGAAATTATTGCATTTCTTCGTAGTGTTTGTTATGATTTTCTTATAATACAATGATACTTTAATTCTCCTTTATGTGACCTTTCCATCACCTCAATTTAGTTATAGTACATTACTTTACTATATCAAATTTTAGCATTATTGTATATTTACTTAAAATAAAAATAATATTTTTTTATTTTTTACATATTTCTATTTCAAAATATCTTCGTAATTTCAAATATTTCTCAATTAAAATGAAATCAAATCACTTGGCTCACCTTGATAGACTCGATTCAATTAAAATTTCCTTTTTATATTTTTTTAATATTTTATTTTGAAGGTTTTAAAACATTTTTTAAAGAATTTAAATTTATACAAAATTATATTGACATGGACATTGCAATCGATCTTCTTAAAAAATTGGCATGCAACTTTAACATATAGCTTATCTCAGTTATTAAAAATTTTCATTTTGATTTAGATTATGTATTCTAAATCTCTTCTTGTGTGACTTAATGAACAAGAATGTTATACTCAATCTCCCTAGTTTTTTGAATTCAACTTTATTGTATAATTTATCTCATTTCTTTAAATATTTTTTTTTTATTTTGTTGTATTACTATGTAACTCTAAATTTCTTCTTGTGTGACAACTATATCACTTTGATTTGGTTATTTCATATTGCTTGAATATATATCATTCCAATATAATATATATTTATTTAACATTAAAATAAAAAATTATTTTCATTTGTACTAATTAAATTTTGTTATATTATAAAGCATTTTTTATTTGAGTCGTATTCGATGATTAAGGATGCTACACTCCATCTCTTGAATATCTAGGAGTGCACTTTTCAACATAACCTTTCTCTCATTTCTTTTAATGTTTAGTTCTTTTACTATATAACACTACATCTTCTATCATGTGACATTTACATCACTTTTATTTGGTAATAAAAAATCATTTTAACTTAAATAATTTTTGTAATGTATATTCAAAAATAATTTTAAAAATAATTTATTCTTATTTCTATTTATTTGCTTTTATAATTTATTGTAATTCTAAAGGTGATTCAACAGAGACAAAAAAATGTCATTAGACACAACTTAATGAACTTTAACCAATTAAATGTTGTTTTTTGAGTTTTTAAATATATTATTTTAAGAGATAATTAGATTTGTACTTTATTTGAAGAATAAGGATTTTATACTTAATCTCCTTAGTACCTTAGTATTCTACTTTCTGAAATAACTTTTTCCATTTCTCCAAATTCCACGTAATTGATTTTTTAAAATTACTATATAATTTTAGGCTATTGTTCATGGCATTTTCCTCATTTAGATTTTCTCATATTATATTGCTTTAATTTGTCTTATTTTAGATTCAATATATATTTTCTTAATTGAGAAGTATAATTTATTCTTATTTACAATATTAATTCTAAACAAATGCAAATAAGGACATATCAAGATGAAATAAACATCTTTGGAGTCATATTGTACAACCCAATCAAAATAAAATTCATTTTGAATTTTTTAAATATTTTATTTTTTAAGAGTATGTTTTAAGAGACATTTGTATTCTTACCAAATTTGATGTTTGAAGATGTTGAACTCGATCTCAATAGTACATTGGAATGAAATTTTTTAGTATACTTTATCTCATTTCTTCTAATTTTTTTTTATTTTGCCAGTTATATTAGTATAAAACTTTAAATCTACCCTCTTGTAATATTTACATCACTTTAACTTGGTTATATTATATCTCTTTAATTTATCTCATTTCTTCTTTACTATTTTTGCAAAATATTAAATTAATAATTTGTAATTATTCGTGCTAATTTAATTAAGTAATTTGAAGTAGTTTCAAATAATCTCAATTTAAGATATAGCATATAATACTAGAAAATGATTATACTATTAAATATTCATTTTTTTTTATAATTTAAGATATTTTAATTTGTAGAGTTTTGGTAATCTTTGTATGACATTTTGATACATGGTTGATTTGATGATCGACGATGTTATGCACCATCTCCTTAGCATCACTAGAATATAGCTTTCCTATATAACATATCTCTTTCCATCAAATGTTTTTTTAGAGTTAGTTATTTTTACTATATAACAATATATCTCCTCTCATGAGACCTTTACATTCCATAGATTATGTAACATAACATTGTTTCAATTAATTTCATTTGTCCTTTAATATATATTAAAGAAATATACAAAAAATAATTTATAATTACTTATGATTAATTACCTTTTTTTACTCGTAGTAACTCCAAATAAATGTAATTTGAGATGAAATAGTGGCATTGAATATGCTTTACCAGACATTTAGATTCATATATGATTTGAAGATTTAGGATGTTACACTCGAACTACTTTGTATCTTGGATTGCAACTTTATGATGTAGCTTTTCTCATTTATTTTCTTGTTTTTTGTTTTGATTTTGTTGTATTTCTATGTAACTCCAAGTTGTTCTTGTATGATCTTTACATCATTTAGATTTAGTTATGTCATATTGTTATCTTATTTTAGGTTTAACCAAAATCTACTTAATTTGTCAAAATACAAATTAATTCTTATTATAATTTGAATTAATTCTGAATTAGTTTAAGTCAAGAGGAAATGAACATTATTGGACTCATCGTGGCTAACACTATCAAAAGAAATGATCTTTTTTTAAAGTAATTTATTTTTAAGATCTTTCATGCTTTATTAGACATTTTGATTCCTTTCAAATTTGAAGATTTAGGATGAGAAACTGTATCTCTTTAGTATATTAGAACATAACTTTCTAATACAATTTATCACATTTTATAAATTTTTTGTTTGATTCTTTTATATTACTATGTAATTATAAATCTTTTCTTATCTATCATTTACATCACTTTATTTTTGTTATATTATATTGCCTAAATTAATATCATTTTGGCAATATAATATATTCACCAAAAATAAAAAATTGTTATTATTCACCATTATCTATTTTGGTAATTCACATCTATTCCAAAGAAGATCTGACTGAGAAAAAATGAACCTCAATAAACTCATCTCGATGAGCTATATCCAATTAACTATTTATTGTATAATTTCAAAAATATTATTTTCTATATTTGAAATGATTTAGAAGGTATTTGGATTTATACATGATTTCTTGATCAGGCATGTTGCACCTGACCTCTTTTATGTTTTGGAATGCAACCTTCTCACACAATTTATCTTATTTCTTCAAATTTTTCTCTTTGATGAGGTTATATTATTACTTGACTTTGTATCTATTCTCGTGCATCCTTTGCATCACATTTATTTTGTTAATTACATTGCTTTAATTTATCTTTTTCAACTTTAATATTTATTAAGTTAATATTGAAATGATAATTAATCATTATTAATTTTTAATTAAATCTATAATTTATAGTAATGCCAAACAACGTCTTGTAAGAAAAAATAAACATTGATGGACTTCTCTCAATTTGTTGTTCCAAAACAAATATTCATTTATAAATTTAAAAATATTTTGTTTTTTAAAGTTTTGGTGAGTGTTAGAAGATATTTTTTTGTACTTAATTTAATGATAGAGAGTGCTACATTAAATCTCTCTATTTCTTGTAAAACAAATTTTTTATGCAATTTATACAAATTATTTAAATTTATTTTGTTATATTATTTTGCTACTCTAATTATTCAATCATGTGACCTTTATATTGCTTTAGTTTGGTTACATCACATTACTTGAATTTATCTTGTTTCAAATTCATTATATATTTATGATGTTTTAAAATAAATTTTTTTTATCACTTACACTTAAATTAGTTTTACTATTAATTCCTTCGAGGTCTTGTTGAGATTAAAAAAAGATCATTAGATTTGTTTAAATGAGCTCATTTAAGTAAATATTTCTTCTAATGTTATTATATAATACTTTTGAAGGGGTATTACAATTGTTGATGAGAATTTGTTTTATTTCTCCATATTTGATGATCGAAGATATTAACTCAGTCTCCTTAAAAAGCAACTTGCACACACAATTTATCATATCTCTTCAAATTTTTCTCTTTGAGTTGATCATATTAGTTTGAAACTTTAACTAATAACTCATCTAACCACTATGTTACTTCAATTCATATCACTTTAGCTTTAATATTTGTTTAGGTTAAATTAAAAAAATTAATTAATTCAAAATGATGCCTAATTGAACCAAAAGAATCATCATTTGACTTCTCTTAACAAATTTTATTATATTTTAAAATATTTTATTTTTTAAAATTTTTGGCATATTTTATGAGACATTTTGAATTGTATATGATTTAATGACTATGAATGTTACACTCGATCTTCTTAATAATGTGGAATAAAATTTTTCTATGCAATATTTCTCACTCAAATTTTTTTATTTGATTTGGTTATAGTACAACGAAACTATAATTCTCCTCTCATGTGACATTTAGACCTATTTGAGTTTTGTTGTATTATATGTCTTCAATTTAATGTTTTCAAGTGTTGATATTGAAATAGTAGTTTATTATTCTATAAGTTTATTTACTTTGATAACTAGCAAAGAATCCAAGCAAGATCCCAAATAGATGAAACAAATAAGGTTATACTTAATTCAAAGAACATTATTTTAAACAATATTAATTTTTATAATTCTGGATATTTTATTTTGTATGATTTTGACATGCCTAACAACACATTTGGGTTCTCATTTTATTTGATGAATAAGGATGTTACATTAAATCTCCTTAGTATCTTCCATAGCAACATTTTAGTAAAAATTTTCATATTTTTTCATAGTTTTTGCTTTGATTTTGTTAGGGTACTATGTACTATAAATCCCTTCTCATGTGACCTCTACTTTGATTTGGTAGTATTATATTTCTTTAATTTATCTAATTTTTTCCTTTATATACATTTACTTAATATTAAAAATAATAATTTATTATCATTTAAGGTTATTTAATTGTGTAATTAATAGAAATTTTAAATGAGGTCCAATGCACACAAAGCAAGCATCACTGTACTACCTATAATGAGCCCAATACAATTAAATATTTAGTTCTAAATTTTGAATATTTTATTACTAATAATTTGGCCAAATTTTACAAGAGACTCAATTTGTATATGATCTAGCAAAAAAATGTCACACTTGATATCTTTAATGTCTTGAAGTTCAACTTTTTGGTATAATTTGTCTCATTTCTTAAAATTATTTTCTTTGATTTGATTTCATTATTACAAAAATCTAAATCTCTTATCACGTCACCTATACATTGCTTTGATTTAGTTATGTAATATCGCTTCAATTTATCTCATTTTAACTTTAATATATATTTATTTGTTATTAATAACAATTTATTAAAATTTATTCTTACGAAATTTAATGACTCAGTAAATGCAAATAAAATCTTACTAAATCAAACTAAATGTTGTTCAATACATACCAACAAGCTCCATCTAATTAAATATCAATTTTTATATTTTATATATTTTATTTTGTAAGGTATTTATATGTTTTACTAGCCATTTTGATTTGAACTTGATTTAACAATCTTGAATGTTAGACTTGATCTCTTTATTATCTTGGAATGTAATACTCTTGTGTATTTATCTCATTTCTTCAAATAGTTTTACATCTATTTGGTTACATTACTATGATACACTAAATCATTTCTCATGTGAGCTTTACCTTGCTTTGAATTCATTATTTTATATTGCTTCAATTTATCTTATTTTAGCTTTAACATATATTTATTTAAAATTAAAATAATACTTCGTTATAATTTAAGCTAATTTAAATTGATAATTTGTTACAATTCCAAAAGGCTTTTGAATATGACCAAACAAAAGTCATTGGACTCCTCTTGCAAAGTTATACCAAATTAAATTAATATTTTTATATTTGTTAAATATTTTATATTTTGTGGGTTTCGCATTCTTTACATGATAGTTTTATTTGTACCTTATTTAACAATCGAGAATGTTATACTCAATCTCCTTAGTATCTTCGAATGCAACTTTAATGAGTATTTTATCTCCTATTTTCTCAATGTTTTTATTATGATTTATTTACATTACTTTTAAACTCTAATTCTTCTCTCTTGTAAACTATACAACTCTTTGTTTTGTTAATTACATCACTAAACTTTATCTTGTTGGAGCTTTAATACGTATTTTCATTATAAAAAAGGATCATTTATTTTCATTTAGGCTTATTTACTTTGGCAATTTTGAATATTCAAAATGATTTCCATTTGAGACAAAAAATGTCATTGGACTCCTCTTAATTAACTTTACCCAATTTAATATGTTTTTTAAAATAATTTATTTCCTTTCGTTTTTATATGCTTTACAAGATATTCAAATTTATGCGTGATTTTAAGATTGATGTTGTCGCACACGATCTTCTAAGCTTCTTGGAATGCAATTTTCCTATACAATTTATCTCGTTTATTCAAAGTTTTTACTTCAAATTTGTTATACTAATATATAACTGTAAATCTATTCATTTGTGAAATTTATATTCCTTTCATTTAGTTAAATTATATTACTAAATTTTATCTTATTTCAGCTTTAATATAAATTTTCTTATTATTAAAATAATAATACATTATTATTTATGCTTCTCTAATTTTTAATTTACAATAATTCCAGACATGGTCCGATTAAGATGAAACAATCATCATTTGCCTCATTTTGATGAGGACTATCAAATAGAATATTAATGTCAATATTTTTTAAATATTTTATTTTCTAAAG
Organism: Vanilla planifolia; assembly: GCA_023846275.1. Lineage (NCBI taxonomy): Eukaryota > Viridiplantae > Streptophyta > Magnoliopsida > Asparagales > Orchidaceae > Vanilla > Vanilla planifolia. Next base: position 557,600 of record JAIUJO010000218.1, on the reverse strand, counting down.
TTTTGGCATGCTTTCCAAGGCATTTGGTTTAGACCTAATTTAACAATTAGTTATGTTACACTAAATCTCCTTAGTATTTTGGAATAAATTATTCTATACAAATAATCTCATTTTCTAAACGTTCTTATTTAGTAAAGTTATATTACTATGTATCTCTAAATTTTCTCTTCAGTGATATTTAAATTACTTTGTATTTTGTTACATTCCATTACACATATTTATACAAATTTAAATTAATATTTATTTACTATATATTAAAATAATAATTTATTATTATTTATGTATAATTATTTTTTAAATTCATTGTAATTCTAAATAAGGTTAAATAAGACAAAATAAATGCATCACACTCTAATCGGTAACCTCTATCTAATAAAATAGTTAACTTTATATCAGTAAATACTTCATTTTTATGCCTTTTAGTATGCTTTTTCAGGAATTTTGTTTTGTAGATGATATAATGATTAATGATGCTATACTTTATCTCATTAGTACCTTGGAATAAAACTTTGTCACATAATTTAATTCATTTTTCAAATATTTTGCTTTGATTTTATTATTAGACAGAGCAATACTCAATCTCTTCTCATGTGACTATAAAACTGATTTGGTTTAGATACATTACATTTCAATTTATCTTAATTTAACTTTAATATAAATTTACTTAATCATTAAAATAATAATTTATTTTTATTTATGCTTATTTAAATTTTTACATCACATTAATTCCAAATAAGACTAAATGGGATAGAAGAATGTCATTAGACTTATCTCTATAAGCATTTACAACTAAAACTTTATTTCTATATTTTTAGATATTTGATTTTGTCAAATTTTTAGGTGCTTTATAGAACATTTCTAATTATCTTTGAATTAATAGTTGAGGATATTGTACTCAATCTCCATAGTATCTTGGAATGAATCTTTCTATTATAATTAATCTCATTTCTTCAAAAATTTCACTTTCATTTTGTCATAGTACATTGATTTAATATATCTCATTTAGTCATTAATATGCATTTACTAAATCTTACAATAATAATTTATCATTATTTATATTTGTTTATTTTGACAATTTATTATAATTCTCAATAATGTCTAATTGAGACAAAATAATAGTCATTAAACTCAACTCAATAGACTTTATCTAATTTCCTATTTATTTTTATTTTAAATAATAATTTAATGATGTGAGTTTTAGTATGCTTTTTGATGCATTTTAATTCACACATGTTATGATAATTGGGGATATTATACTAAATCTAATTAGTATCTTAGATTGTAATATTGTAATAAATTTATCTTATTCTTTCAAATTGTTTGCTTTAATTTTGTTGCAATATTATGTATGTCTCAGTCTCCTCTTATGTGATCTTTAAAATGATTTGATTTACTTATATTTCATTTCTTAATGTAAGACATTTCAAATTTAATATAAATTAAGTTAATGTTAAAATCATAATTTATTTTTGTTTATGCATATTTAATTTTGTGAATCACTTTAATTCCAAACGAGGTTCATCGAGAGAAAACAAACATCTTTCCACTCATCTCTGAATGTTTTATTCAATTAAAACTTTATTTCTATTTTATTAAATATTTTAGTTTGTTAAAAGTTTCAAGATTTATGAAACATTTCCAATCAATCATTATTATTTCATAGAGGATGTTTGCACATTCTTATTAATATCTTATAATTATGCTTTCATCAATAATTAAACTCATTTTTTTAATGCTTTCATAATGATTTAATCATAAAATTTTGCTACAATTTATCTCATTTTTGTTTATATCTGCATGTATACTCAATATTTAAATAATAATTTATAATTATTTATTCTTAATTTTTTTAAATGCATCGTGTTTTTAAATGAGCTCCAATCAAGTCAAAACAAAAATCATTAGACTCATCTCAAAGTGTTGTATCAAGTTAAATATTCATTCATGAATTTTTAAATATTTAATTTTTCATAAATTTTTGTAGATTTCTTGAGACATTGTAATTCAGGACTGATTTAATGATTGAGAATATCACACTCAATCTCTTGAATATCCTAGAGTACAAATTTCGCACACAATTTTTCTCAATTCTTCAACCTTTTTACATCAATTTGGTTATGTTATTTCAAAACTCTAATTCTTCTCTAGTGTACCCATGACTTTGATTTAACATTGTTAGATTATATTATTTCAGTTTATCTCATTTTTTCTTTAATTTTAATTTATTTAAAATTAAAAATAAAAACTTATAATTACTTATGTATTTTACGTGATAATTCCTTGTAATTTCAAATATAATCGAATCAAGACAACACCAATATTGTTGGACACTTCTCAACGAGCACTATCCAATTCTATATTCATTATATATTTCTATATATTTCATTTTGTAGAGTTTTAGCATGACATAATACATTTAAAGTTGTACATGAATTAGTGATAGAGGAGGTTGCATCCAATATCTTTATTTTCTTAGTTTCAACTTAAATGTAAAATTTTTCTCATTTCGTCAAATGTTTTACAATGATTTGGTTATATTGCATTGAATCAATTTATCTCATTTTATTTAAATATATATTAACTTAACATTAAAGTAATAACAAGTTATTATTTATGCTTAATTACCATGGTAATTCACAGTAATTGTAAATGAGGAATATTGAAGACAAAACAAATATCATTAAACTTGACTCAATGAGAGCTATCATATTAGATATCTATTTTAATATTTTTAAGTCATTTATTTTGTTATTTTTTACATGTTTTGAAACAATTAGATTCTACATGATATGATGACAAAGTATGTTGCATTCAATCAATATTGCAACTTGTAGTGTAACTTGCTCAAGCTATTATCTCATCTTTCAAATTTTTCAGTTTGAAACTCTTATATTGCTTTGTAACTCTAGATGTCTTATCATGTGACCTTCATATCACCTTCATTTTCCTAAATTATATTTCTTTATTTATATCATTTTAGCTTTAATATATTTTTTCTTAATGTTAAAATACTTACTTATTATCATTTATTCTTATTTTTTAGTTTTTAAAATTCTATGAAATCCAAATCATGTCCTATCAAGACAATAAATTTCATTGGACTTGTCTCAAAGAGCATTATCATTAGTTCTGACAAGCTTGGCAAGAAATTTCTATTCATGGAAGAATTGATGTTGAGGTTATTGAACTTGATGTCCATATTTTTTAATGCAACTTTCATGTGGAATTTATCTCATTCCATCAAATGCTTCTCATTGAATTGGATGTATTATGTTACTTCAATTTATCTATATTTAGCTTTAATGTACATATTTACTTGCTACTATAATAATAATTTATTATTTTTTATGTTTCCTTAAATTAGGTAATTCATTACAACTCTAAATGTGGCATGATGAAAATAAAACAAATAGCATTGCACTCATCTCAATGTGCTCTATCCAATTAATTATATATATATATTTTTTTTTTAAAATATTTTCAATTATTTTAGGATGCTTTGTGAGACATTTTGAATCATAACATATTCGATTATCATGGATATCATAAAAGATCTCCTTAGAATCTTTGAATGCAACTTTGCCATATAAATTATCTCATTTTTTAAAATTTTTTGCTTTGATTTTGTTATATTTCTATTTAACTCTACATCTCCTCTCATGTGACAATTATATCATTTAGATTTGGTTATATTACATTTCTTCATTTTATATCATGCTAGCTTTATTATATATTATTGTAAAATTAGAATGATAATTTAGTATTATTTTTTCTTATTTAAATTGGTAATTAATAAGATTTCACAATGGGGTTTGATTAATACAAAACAAATATTTTTGAAATCATCAAGATGATGTATATATGACTAAATATTAATTTTTTTAATTTTTAAATATTTTATTTTCTATGGTTTTAAATAGTTTATGAGATATTTTAGTTTGTACTTATTTTGACAATAGAGATAGTTACCATAATCTTCTTATTATCATTGAATGCAACTTTCCAAGGCAATCTCTCACTTAAAATTTTTCATTTTGATTTGGTTATATTACCATGAAATTGTAATTCTTCTCTCTTGTAACATTTGCATCACTTAGATTTTGTTAGATTACAGTACTTATATTTATCTTTTTGAAGATTTATTATATATTTGTTTAAAACAAAAATTATAATTTCTAATAATTTATAATTATTTATTTTAATAATTAGTTGTAATTTCATACAAGGTTAAATTGAGATGAAATAAATGTTTTTGTTCTCATCTCAAAGTGTTCTATAAAATGAAATAAATTGCTTTTGCTATACTTTATGAGACTTTTGAAGTCATAACTAAATTAACAATTGAAAAAGTTCCATTAAATATTTTAAATATTTTTTAAAGCAAGTTTTCAATTGATTTATCTCTCTTTTTCAAAATTTTAACTTTGATTTTTTTATATTATTATGTTATTTTAAATCTCCTATCATATGTCATTTACATCACTTTGAATTTGTTATAATATATTTTTTCAATTTATCTCATTTCTAACTTTAACATAAATTTATTTAACATTAAAATTGTATTTTATTATTGTTCATGTTTATTTAAGTTTATAATTCATGGTAATTTAAACTAGGTATTATTGAGAAGAAACAAATTTCATTGGACTTTTCTCAACTAGTATTATCCAATTAAATAATCATTTTCTATTTTTAAATATTTCACTTTCTTGAATTTTACCATATTTTTTGATGTAGTTAAATTCAAAACTAATTTGTTGATCTAGGATGTTTCACTCAACTCCTCGGTATCTATGGACATAACTTTCTTGTACAATTTTTCTCATTTATTAAACTTTTATATTTAGATTTTCATTTATTACATCAATTTGTCTTATTTCATCTTTAATATGCATTTACTAGATAGAAAATTAATTTTTTATTATATTTAATGTTTAATTACTTTTGTAATTCATAATAATCTAAAATGAGATCCAATTAAAAAAAGCTATCATGAGAATAGTCACAATAAACTTTATCTAATCGAATATTCATTACATATTATTAAACTTTATGTTTACTAAAGTTTTGGTGTATTTTAGACGAGATTATGGTTCATAAAAAATTTAATAATTGGTGATATTATGCTTGACCTTGTAATATAACTTTCTCTACTAATTTATCGCATTTGTGCAAACATTTTGCTTTGATCTTAATATATTATTACAATGAACCACTAATTGTCTATTGTATGACCCTTAGAATTCTTGGATTTGGTCATATTACTTTGCTTTAATTTATCATATTTCAACTTTAATATTTATTTAATAATTATTAAATTAATAATTTTTTGTTGCTTATGTCACTTTCTTTTTTAGTTTGAAATTAAGTTCGATCGAGAAAACACAAATGTCATAAAACTCAACTTGGTGAGATGTACCAAATTAAATATTTATTTATACATTTTTTTAATTTTTTTTATTTTCTAGAAGTTTTGAATACTTTGTGAGACATTTTGATTTGTAGCTCATTTGACATTTGTGTATATCCCACTACATTACCATATTATCATGTAATGCTAGTTTGATATATAATTTATTTCATTCATTTATTTTTTTTCTTTGATTTTATTATATTACATTGCTTTAATTTATTGATTTAATGTTTATTATATATTTGCTTAATACTAAAATAATAATTCATTATTATTTGTACTTATTTACTTTACTAATTTGTAATAATTCCAAACAAACTTGAATAATGAAGAAACAAATGTCGTTGGACTTGTCATGATGAGCACTATCTAATGAAATAATAACTTTTTTTAAATATTTTATTTTTATTAGTTTTTAATGCTTTATGAGTGCTTTTGGTTGGTACATGATTTGGTCATTGGCAATGTTACACTCAATCTTTTTGGTATCATGGAACATAACTTTCTTGCACCAATTTTCTTATTATTATAAATTTTTCTTTCATTTGGATTTCTTGTTATCAAGTTCATATTATTCTCTCTTGTAACATTTGCATCACTTTGATTTGGTGAGATTATGCTACTTTAATTTACATTATTTTAACTTTAATTTTTATTTACCTAATATTAAAAAAATAATTTAATTTTTTTATGCTTATTTACTTTGATAATAATTATAAATATAACAAGTTTGATTGAAATGAATTACACATCTAAGTAACCTTTATCTAACAAAATATTTATTTTTAATTTTTTTAAAATATTTTATTTTGTTGGATTTTGCATTGCATTCTAAGTCATTTATATTTACACTTGATTTGATGGTCACGAAAATACACTTCATCTCTGTAGTATCGTGGAACAAAACTTTCCTATATAATTTATCCAACTCGAAATTTTTTAGTTTGATTTGTTTCTATTACTATGTAACCCTAAATCTTCTCTCAGAAGATATTTACATCACTTTGATTTGCTTATATACATTAATTTAATTTATCTAATTATAGGCTTACTATATCATCACTTAATTTTAAAATAGTAATTTATTATTATTTAAGCTTATTATATCATTTAAGTCGCAATAATTCAAACCAGACTTGACGAACATGACAAAAAAGCAATTCGGACTCCTCTTGATGAGCTCAATCAAATTACAATTTCAATTTTACATGTTTAAACATTTTATTTTTTTTGCATTTTATCTAACTTTATGAGACATTTTAATTCAATCCTAATATAACAATAGATGATGTTTCTATCAATCTTTTGAGTATATATGAAAACAACTTATAAAATTTATTTTATTATTTTAAAATAGTTTATTTTTAATTTAGTTATATTATTATATAACTCTAAACTCCTCTAATGGGACCATTACATCACTATAGTTGTTTTTAATATGTTACATCCATTTATCTTATTTTAATTTTAAAGCATATTATTATATTAAAATAATAATTCATTATTATCTATGTTTTTTAAGATTGTTAATTCATAATAATTTCAAAAGAGGTTTAATTGAGACTAAATAAATGACATTGGGCTTACCTTGATGAGCTTTATCAAATTTAATATTCATTTTTTATATTTTGAAGATATTATTTACCTTTATCTTGGCATGTTTCATTAGTTATTTTAATTCGCATATGATTTGATGATCAATAAAGTTTCACTAAATTTCAAAAGTATCTTGGAAAGGAACTTTCTTATGCAATTTATATAAATAACTTTTCCTTTAATTTTGTTATATCACTATGAACTATAATTCTATTGTCATAAAACCATTGCAACACCTTAATTTTCTTTGATTACAATGCCTCAGCTTATCCCATTTTAGTTTTAATACATATGTAATAAGTATTTTTGGAATTTATAATTATTTATGCTTATTTTACTTTGGCAATTTGCAAAAATTACAAATGAGGTTTGTTGAAGACAAAAAAATAGTTTATTGGACTTGGCCTAAGGACCTCTATGGAATTCAATATTCATTTATATTGTTTTTAAATATTTTATTATCGAGCATTTATGTATGCTTTATGAGATTTTTATTTGTACCTAATAATTATCAGTGATGCTACACTCGGTTTTCTCACTATCCTGCAAAGTAAATTTTCTTAATAATTCATCCTAATTTTTAAAAAACTTTTCATTGATTTTGATATACTACTATTTCACTCCCAAGTCTTTATGCATGATGTTTAAATTCCTTAAATTTTCTTATATTATATTACTTCAATTTATCTTTTTTGTACTTTTATATACATTTACTTATTGTTTGAACAATAATTTATTTCATTTGTGCTTACATAAGTAATTCAATATCATTCCAAATGTGGTTTAACTGACACTTAGAAAAGTTGTTGGACTTGTCTACTAATATTTATTTCTTGTTTGAACAGGCTTTGATCTAAGGAAATACGATTCATTTGTTTTATATTTTTTAAATACTTTGTTTAGTTCATGGGTAATTTTTGTTTATAACTTATATGACAACCAAGTATGTCACACTTAATCTCCTAAGTGTCCTGGAATGTAATGCTTTTGTATATAGTACCTCAATTTTTAAAATTGTTTCTTTCACATTCTCATATTTTCTAGTGCATCAAAATGTCCTTTTGATTAACCTTTACATCATTTTATTTTGGTATATTTTGTTGCTTAAATTAATCATTTTCCCAGTTTATTATATATTTACCTATTATTAAACTAATACTTTACTATTTTTTACCACTTTCTAAAAGTATAGTTTGTAGTAATTCAAAACAACCTTTAATCCAAAAAAGCTAATGTTAGTAGACTTACCTTTTGGAGCTCTATCTTTTTAAATATTAATTATTATATTTTTAATTTATTTTTTTATAAAGCTTTGGATAACATTACAAGATATTTTGATTCATAATTAATTTAAGAATTGAGGATATTACAATCAATTTACATAATATCATAGAATATAACTTTTGTTAACAATTTATCTCATTTTTTCAATTGTACATTTTCTTTGCTTATAATACTATGTAATTTTAAATCTCCTATCATGTGATCTTTATGTCACATAAATTTAGTTATATACATTGGTTCAATTTACCACATTTCAATTGAAATTTTTTTTTTTATTATCATATTAATAATTTATTTTTATTTGTGCCTAATTCATTTTGTAGTTTGTACTAAATCCAAATGTGATCTAATCAAGATGAAAACATGTCATTGGAAGAAGCTCAATGAAATCTTTCTAATTAAATATTAATTTTTATTTTTTCAAATACTTTACTCTGATAAGTTTTGATAGGCATTCGAAGAATTTCTTTCATACATTGTTTGATGATCGTGGATGTTGCAATTGATCCCCTTAGTTTCTTGGAATGCATGTTTCACATAAATTTTCTTTTCATTTATCTTAATTTATATTTTTTTTTTCGTTTTTTTTAAAATGAAACTCTATTTCCCAAATGGTGTGACCTTTACATCACTTTTATTTTGTTACTTATTATTATCTCAATTTATTTCCTTCTTCTTTTATTATAAATTAATTAAATATAAAATAGTATTTCGTTATTATATATACTTATTTTTTTTTAATTCTTACAAATTTAAAATAATGTTTGATTGAGGTAAAAGAAATATCATTCATTGGACATGCTTTGGTGAGTTCCTTTAAATTAAATGCTTACTTTAATTTTTTTTAAAATTTAATTTTTTTGGAGATTTCTCTCACTTTAAAAGATATTTTCATTCCTACTTGATTTAGTGATCGAGGAAGTTACACTCACTCTCCTTAACAAGTTAGAGTGCTGCTTTCTAGTATTATTTATTATATTTTCTAAACATTTTTTTTAATTTAGTTATATAATGACAAAACACAAATTCTCCTATAGTGTGCTCTTTAGATTGCTTAGATTTCATATTATTACATTGCTTGAAATAATCATTTTTCAGCTTCATTATATATTTAATAAATATAAAAAATAATAATTTCATTATTATTTATGTTATTTAGTTTAATAATTCATAGTAATTTTAAACAAGTCTATTTGAGACATTTTAAATCACACTTGATTTGATGATAATGGATGTTATGCATGAAATTGCTAATATCTTGGAATGCAACTTTCCCATACAAATTATCATATTTAGTAAAATTCTTTTCTTTTATTTAACTAAATCACTATGCAACTCTAATTCTTCTCCTATGTGACCTTTATATGTCTTTTATTTAGTTATATCACATTGTTTCAATTTAACTTTTTTCTAATCTAATACAAATTTACTTAAAATTAAAAATAATATTTATTTTGTTTATTACTATATATATTGATAATTTATCATAATTAAAAACTTAATTTCATTAAGACTAAACAAATGCATTTAGAATTATGCTAACTAGCTGTATCTAATTAAATTTTTTAATATTTTATATGTTTGTTTTTGATGATTTTGTTAGGCTTTATGAGGCATTTCATTTCATACATCTTTTATTGAGATAAACTACTAGCAGTTGACATCCTTTGTATCATGAAGGATAACTTTCCAAATAATATACCTCATTCTCTTAATTTTTTTTTATTTTGCTTTTATTGTATTATATTTCTTTAACTTTTTAATTTTTGGTTTAATAAATATTACTTAATATTATTATTATTATTTACGCTTATTTACTTTGGTATGTTATTAAAATTCCACATGAGACCAATAAAGATGACACCATCAAATTCATCTTGGTGACCTCTTTCTATTGAAATATTCACTTGTATAAATTTAAATATTTCATTTTTTGTGTTTTGCCATTCTTGGTGATTTATTTTAATTCATACCTTAGTTTGATATCGACAATCATATACTTGACTTTTTTAGTATCTTTAAATGCAATTTTTCCTTAAACTTTATCTCATTTCTTGAAATATTTCACTTTTGTCTTTTTATGGTGTAATTTAACTCAAAATCTCCTCTTGTGTGACACTTGCATAACTCTAGTTTGTCTATATTACTTTGTTTTAATTTATCTCATTTCAAATTTAATATATATTTACTTAATATTAAAATAATGATTTATTACTAATTATGTTTATTTAATTTTTTAATCATAATAATTAAAAACATGGTCCCATGGAAACAAAATAGTGGTCGTTGCACTAATGTCGATGAGCTCTATCAAATTAAATATTCATTTTTATAATTTAAAATGTTTGCTTTAAAGTGTTTTCTCATGTTCTACGAGGTATTACAATTTGTTGATTTAGTAATTGGAGATGTTACCCTCCATTTTCTAAATATCTTTGAGTGTATCTTTATCACACAATTTATCTCATTATTTCAAATCTTTACCTTTAATTTTGTTTAGTACATCAAAACTCAAAATTCTATGTCACACAAGTTTTGCATTACTACCATTATATCATATTACATTGATTTAATTTATCTTAATTCATAATTAATATATTTATCTAATTAATATTAAAATTTTCATTTATTATTTATTTATCTTTTTTGTAATTCATAGTTTTTTCATTCATTGTGTGATGGAAACAAAACAACTATTGTTTAGTTCACATTAATGAGCTCTAAAAAAATTTAAAATTAATTTTAATATTTTAAAATTTCACTATTTGTATTGGTTTGGTAGGTTTTATGAGAATTTTTGTTCTTAATGTTTTTTATTCATTTGGCACCTTTTATAAGACAATTCGTTTGACACTTGATTTAGCTTTTTTGGATATTTCACTAAATATCCTTTTTTGTTTAGTTAATTAAATTTCTTCAATTTTTTTTATTTTAGAATTAATATATATCTACTTAATTTAAAAATATTAATTTATAATTTCCTATGTTTATTAACTTTAGTAATTCGTCGTATTTCTTAATGTTGTGTCTTTCCTTGATAAGATCTATCCACTTAAATGTTCATTTTATATTCTTATTTATTTTCTTTGGTATGGTTTTTTCACTTCTTATGAGACATTTGTTTTGTACCTTATTTGATGAATGCCTATTATACTCAGTTTCCTTGTTATCATAGAATGCAACTTTCTTATATAATTTATCACATTCTTTAAATATTTTTCTTTGGATTAGTTATATTACAACGAAATACTGATACTCCTCTTGTGTGACATTTATATCGATTTAATTTTTCTACATTAACTTTTTCTAGTTTATCTTGATTTTTTAAAATTTGATGTTTAAATTTACTTTATATTCTTAGGGTTTTCTCATAAATTCAAAACAAGATCTAATGCACAGAAAACAAATGTCAATAGACTCTATTCAATGAGTTATATCCAGGCAAATATTTATTTTTATATATTAAAATATTTAAATTTTTAATGTTTTGGCATGTTTGAATTTTTTATAAGACTCAAATTCTCCTCCTATGTGACATATATATGTCACTTTAATTTAATTATACTATATTGCTTCAAATAGCTTATTTCAACAACATAATGTATCTTATTAATTCAAAAGTATGTTTTATTATTACTTATGTTTATTAATTTTTTAATTTGTTGTATTTCTAGACAAGGCTCAATTTTGTTGAAACATACATCAATGCTCTTTTTTTGACATTCTTTTTTCGTTCAAATATTAATTTTCATTATTTTAGTTATTTTATTTCTTAGGTTTTTGTATATTTATTAAACATTTAGACTTGTCAATGATTTTTTAATCAAGGATGTTACACTTGATCTTCTTAATATCTTAGAATTAAAGTTTTTCTTATAATTAATCTATTTTTTTTTATATAATTACAATACTTTGTAAATTTAAAGGTCTTATAGTCTAACATTTGCATCATATAAATTTAGTTATATTACTTTGAATTATTTTAATTCATTTATCTTTACTAATTTATTTTTTAAAATTTATTTTAATTTAAAACAAGGTTTGATCGAGTTGAAAAAACATGATTAGACACAACTAGATCAGCTCATTATAATTAAATAATAATTTATATATATTTTTAATTTTTTAATTTTCTTCAATTCGATAAGCACCATGACAAATTTGAATTCATATCTGTTTTCACTATCGTGGATGTTACTCTCAATATTTTTAATATCTTGAATTTTAGTTTTAGCATGTATGATTTTTCATTTTTCCAAATTTCTTTTATTTTGGTATATCACTATGAGATTCTAATTCTCATCTTGTGTGACTTTTTAAATACTTCGATTTTATTGCATTATATAACTTAGTTTTTTCTAATTTTTTTTATTAAAAGTTTAGTAATTATAAAGATAATAATTTATTATTTTTTGCACATATTTTCTTTGCTAATTTATATTAATTTCAGTAATGTTTCATCAATACAAAAAATGTCGTTGGACATATCCAAAGGAGTTCCTTTTAATTAAATACACTTTTATATTTTTAAATATTTTATTTTCATGAGACTTTTCATGCCTTATTAGATGTTTTGATTAATAACTAATTTTTTTATCAAAGATAAACTATATCTCCTCAACATCTTTAAGTGTAGCTTTATGATCCAATTTGTTATATTTCATAAATATTTGTAATTTAATTTTGTTATTGTATTATAAAACCCTAGTTCTCCTATCTTGTGCATGTTGGATCACTTTGATTTCATTGTGTTATATAACTTGAGATAATCTCTTTTCAATTTTATATAGTTGCAAAACATAAAAATAATAATTCATTATTGTTTATGTTTATTTAATTTTGTAATTCATAATAATTTCAAAAGAGATTCGATTGACATATTTTAATTTGTATCTAAATTGATGTGATGTTACACATGATCTCGTAACTTAGAATGGAACTTTCCCATGTAATTTATCTTATTTTTCGAACTTTCTTTTTTATTTGTTTAATTATTATGTAATTATAACGTTTCTCCCATGTCACATTTATATAGCAATTATTTGGTTATATTAAATTGTTACAATTTAACTCATTTTTTGATTTATCACATATTTATGTAATATTTAAATAATAATTTATTATAATTTGTGATTACCTACTTTGGTAAATCATATTAATTCAAAAATAGGTCCTATCAAGATGAAACAAATGCAATAAGACTCATGTTAACTAGCTGTATCTAATTAAATATTTAATTTTTGTATTTTTAAGTGTTAAATCTGACTCATCCTTGTAAGGTCTATCTAAATAAATATTCAATTTTATATAATTAACTATTTTATTCTCTTAGAATTTTGTGATTCCTTATTAAACATTTTGATTCATGCATGAGTTTAATGGCCAAGCACATTTAACTCAACATCCTTAGCTTAATGCAAGTTTCCAATACAATTTATCTTATTTCCATAAATGTTTTCTTTTATTTTGATGTATTACTACATAGCTCTAAATTTTCTCTAAAGTGACATTTGTATTGCTTTGATTTGAATATTTTACATTTCTTTTATTTATCTTATTTTAGCTTTAATATATGTCAACTAAATATTCAAATAATAATTTATTATTATTTATGTTTATTTAATTTTATTATTCATAACAATTCCTACAATGGAGACAAAATAATCATCATTGCATTTAACTTGGTAAGCCTTATCCAACAAATATTCCTTTTTTATAATTTTAAATATTTACGTTTTAAGGATTTTGCCATATTTCACGAGTTATTCCAATTCATGATTTAGCAATCGAGGATGTTACCTTTCATCTCCTTAATTTCTTTGAGTGCAGTAATACTACACAATTTACTTAAGTTTTACAATTTCTTTTCTTTCATTTTGTTATATCACAAAAAAACCAAACTTCTTTTGTAATTAATTTGCTAATATTATATTTCTTCAACTTATCTTTATTCAAAACACATATATATCTAGTTAATATTAAGTTATGAATATATATTGCATATTTGTTTATTTTAGTACTTCATAGTATTTCCAAATGAGACCAAATGGAGATGAATAAACATCGTTGGCCTCTTGTCGATGAGCTCTACAAAATTAAATATTTATTCTTGTTTTGTTAATTATTTTTAATTTTTTATCATTTTGGCATGTTTTATAAGAGTTTTTAATTGTAAAAAATTTTATAGTCAATGATAATACATTCCATTTGCTTCATATCTTGAAATGTAACTTTCTTATGGGAGTATTCTTATTTATTTTAATTTTTTTTTGACTTGGTTAAATTACTACAAAACTCTAGTGCCATGTGTACTTCACATTGTTTTAATTTTACTATACTTGATTGTTTCAATTTATATTATTTTAGCTTTAATATATTTTTACTTAATATTAAAAAATAATTTATCATTATTTATGCTTAATTTCTTTTATAATTCATAGTAATTCCAAATGAACTGTGATGGAGACAAATGGCATTAGACTTATCTTAAGGAGCTATTTTTGAATAAATATTTATTTCTATATTTCTAAATATTTTTCTTTTGTAGTGTTTTGCATTATTTATTAAAAATTTTGTTTCATTCTTGAATTGAAGATTGGGAATTTTATATTAGATCTCTTCATAATCTTTGAGTGCAACTTTACTATACAATTTACCTAATTTTTACAAATCTTTCACATTGATATTATTATATTACTTCTAAATCAGAATTCTCATTGCATGTGACAATTAACATCATTTTCATTTAGTTATATTGAATTACTTTAATAATAATTTATAAGTATTTATGTTTATTTACATTTGTAATTTGTAGTTTTCACAAACAATGCTTAATGGGCATAAAACAAAAGTTGTTGGACAAATCTCGATGAGCTCTATCAAATATTATAATAATTTTTAAAAAACTTAATTATGTTATTTCGTACACATTTTTCACTTTTTATTAGATATATATTTTCTACCAGATCTCTCGATTGTGGATGTTACACTTAATTAATTTTTGGAATACTACTTTCTTATAAAATTTATTACATTTTTTAAAAAAATTTTCTCTCATGCCATCTTTACTGTTCTTTCATCTAGTTATAATTTATTTCTTCAATTTATGAAATTTTTTTCTTTAATATGTATTTAATAAATATTTAAAAATTATTTTGTTATTATTTATGTTTAATTTCTTCTATTTTTGTTGTAATTCCATAAAAATGTTATGAAGATGAGAAAACTTTAATTGGTCCCTTCTTGAAGGGCTCTTTCCATGAAAATATTCATTTTAATATTTTAAAATATTTATTTTTCTAATTTTTTTGCATGTTTTAATTTTCTCTAAAACTCCAATTCACATCTTATGTGACTTATACATCATTTTAATTTACTTATATTATATTATTTCAATTATCTTTCTATAGATTAATATATAATTATGTAATATAAAAAATTAATTTTAATTTTTTTATGTTTATTTAAGTTAAGAATCCACAATGTTTATTAACAATGCTTGATGGAGACAAAGCATATAGCATTGATCTCACTTTAACGAGCTTTATTCACTTAAATATTAGCATTTATATTTTGAAAGTTTTATTTATTATAGTTTAGGCATATTTACTGGCCATTTTAAATTCAATAATGATTTTATAATTAAGGATATTCCATTTCATTTCATTTGCATCTTGGAATTCAATTTTCCACTAAAATTTACCTAATTTCATCATATTTTTCCTCCAAGTTTTTTTATAATAATATGTTATTCTAAATTTTTTCTTGTGTGACACATGCATCACTTTAATTTCATTATGTTGCATTACTTTAATTTAACTTATTTTAATTTTAAAACATAATTATTTAATATTAAAATTATAATTCATTACTACTCATGTTTAATTACAATGGTAATTAATAAAAACTCTAAGTCTAATGGAAATGAGATAAATATAGTATGAAGTCTTAGTGAGTTATATAAAATTAAATATTAATTTTGTATTTCTAAATATTTTTTTATAGTAGTTTATCTCGCTTTATAAGATATTTCAATTTGACTTGACTTGATAATCGAGGATGTTACACCCGATCTCCTTAGTATCTTGGAGAGCACATTATAGGGCATTTTATCTCACTTTTTGTAATTTTGTTCTTTGAATTTGTTATATTAGTATGTTACTCTAAACCTCTTCTCATGTTATATTTATAACACCTTCATTTGGTAATATCAGATTGCTTCAATTTATCTCATTTCAATTCTGAAAAATATTTACCTAATATTAAAAAAATAAATTATTATTATTTCTTCGTATTATCTTTAGTAATTCATAATAATTCCCATATTGGTTAGTTGTACACAAAAAGAAAATTATTAGATAGCTCCTAAGAGGCTCTATTATCTTAATTACACATTTTTAATTTTTTAAATATTTTAATTTATTGGAAATTATCACACATTAGTGGACATTTTGATTTATTCCAAATTTGAGTAATGTTGATGTTACTCGTGATCTTCTTAGTAACTTGGTATGTAGTTTTGTCTTACTTCATTTCTTAAAATTTTTTATTTTATTATTTTGATATTATAATGGAATCCTTATTCTCCTCTGGCATGACAAATATATCACTTTGATTTTGTCATATTACATTACATCAATTGTTGTATTTTTGTTTTAATATAAATCAACTTAATGGAAAAATAATAATGTATTATTAATTATGTTTTTTAATTTTATTAATTAACAATATTTCTAAAAATGTTTTGTTGGAGAAGAAACATACATCATAGGACACACCTCGACATGTTTTTTTTCCATTTAAATATATATTTTAATATAATTAATTATTTTATTTAGTAGAGTTTCAGCTATATTATGAAACATTTCGATTCATACTTGATTTTATCATTAATGACGTTACGCTCAATCTCCTTAATGTGTTGGAATGCTATTTTGTCATATTAGTTTGTACATTCTTCAAACGTTTGTCTTGTACTTTTTTATTACTACATGACTCTCGATCTTCTCTGATTTAACTCTAATAATGGTTCGATTTTGTTTTATAATATAGCTTCAATCTAACCAACTTTACTTTTAACATGTACAAACTCAAATTAAAATAATAATTTACTATTATTTATGATTAATCACTTTGACAATTTAAAGTAATTCCAAATGAGATCCAATGGAGATAATATAAATATTGTTGGAATTATCTCAAAAAGTTCCATTAAATTATTCATTTTATATGATTTAAATATTTAATTATTTTGGGGTTAAATAAATCTCATGAGACATTTCATTTCATAGTTAATTGATGATTGAAGATATTATCCTTAATATCCATACTATTTTGAATGTATCTTTTTAATAAAAATTATCTTTTTTTAAATGTTTTGTATTAATTTGGTTATATTACAACAAAACTATAATTCTCATCTTTTGTGATCTTAACATTGCTTTGTTTTGGCTGTATTATATTTCTTCAATTTTTCTCATCATGGCTTTAAGATTTATTTATTTAATACTTCAACAATAGTTTAATATTATTTATATTTAATTTCTTTGCTATTGCATAGTAATTATGCACAACTTTTGATTAAGATGAAACAAACCTGATTGAACTTTCTAGACAAGCTCTATCCAATTAAATAATCATTTTATGTTCTAAGACATTTAATTATTGAGTATTTTGGCATGCTTTGGGAGATATTTTGGTTAGTACAAGATTTTTCAATTAAGGATATTAACACAATCTCCTTAGTATCATGCACTGTAGTTTTACAATACAAATTATCTCAGTTCTCCAAATATTTTTTTTTATTTTGCTATATAACCATGAAACTCTAATTCTCCTTTTTGTGAGTTATACAATACTTTGTTTTTATTATATTACATTACTTTGAATATGTTTCAACTTCAAGATATTTCAACTTAATAATAAAATAATATTTTTGGTCTTTTATGTTTATTTATCTTAATAATGCATAGTTCTTCTAGACATCGTTATATGGTATGAAACATACACCATTTTTCTCACCTTGGCAAGCCTTACCCAATTAAAAATAATTTTTATATCTTTATATAATTCAATTAAAAGGAAAGCATATTTCTTGTGTAATTTATCTCATTTCTTTAAGTTTTTTGCTTAAATTTTTTGCATCAATTAAATATATATTAATTTTAACATTAAAATAGTTATTTATTATTATTTATGTTTAATTACTTTATTAATTCACAGTAATTACTTTATCTAATTCTGGAATTCATTTTAATTACAAAACAATGTCCACTTAAGATGAAACGTGCATCATTGAGTTTGTGTCAACAAGCTCTATCCAATTAAAAAAACTTTCATAAGACTTTTTATTTTGTACATGATATGAAGATCATTTATGTCAGAACAATCTTCTATGTATCATGGAAGATAACTACAATATGTAATTTATAACATTTATCTAAAATTTTCACTTTGATTTAGTTATATTACTATGCAAGGCTAAATATCTTATTATTTTACATTCACATCAATTTCAATTTTTTATATTACATTAATTCAAATTATCTAATTTCAAATTTATTACATATTTTTTCATATATTAAAAACTAATTGATTACTATTTAGGGTTATTTAAATTTTTTATTCATTATAATAGAAAATGAGGTTCAATTTGGACTAAATAAATATCGTTAGACTCGTATTTACGAGCTTTATGTAGTTTAATATTTTTTTTTATTCTTAAAATTTTAATTTTTCAAGATTATGACACATTTTATGACATTTTATTATTTATAAGTAATTTGATACTGAAGAATTTTAAACTCAATGTCTTCTTTATCTTTGAATGAAACTTTCTATACAATTTATCTGATTTATTAAAGTTTTACATTTTGAATTTCTTAAATTATATTACTTTTATTTGTCTCATTCCATTTTTAACATATATTTACTTTGTAATAATATGTTAATATATTATTATTTATATTTATTACTTTGATAATTTGTAGTAATTCTAAATGAGGTGTAATCGAAAGAAGATGTTATTGTACTAGTCTCAATAAGCCTTATCCAAATAAATAATTATTTTCATATTTTAAAATATTATGTTTTCTAAGGCTTTGGCATTCATTATAAGATATTATCATTGACAACACATTTGATGGTCGAGAAAGATACACAGAACTTTCTCAGTATCTTGGAATATAACTCTTTAGTAAAATTGACCTTATTTCTTCAAGATTTTTACTTTCATTTTATTATATTATTATTTTACTCTAACTCTCCTCTTGTTTTACGTTTTTGTAGCATTGATTTTGTTATATTATATTGCTTCAAATTAACTTATATAAGCTTTAATATTAAAATAAAAATTTATTTTTATTTATACGTTATTTAAGTTTTTAATTTGTAATAATTTCAAATGAGGTTTGATCAAGATGCAACAAAACTCATTTGACTCATCTCAATGAGCTCCATTAAACTAAATATTTGTTTCCAAATTTTTGAATATTTCATTTTCTTTGGTTTTGGAATATTTTCTTAAACAATTTGATTCATTCTTGATTTAATAATCAATGATAAAATATTTTAACTATGTATTTACTTGAAATGTAGCATTGTCGTAAAATTTATCTCATTTATTTAAGTTTTTTACTTCGATTTGATAATATTACTATAAAACTCAAAATTTTCTCCCATATAATATTTGCGTTTCTTTCATTCGGTTAAACTATGTTGCTTCAATTTATTTTATTTTAGTTTTAATACATAATTACTTAATATTTAAAAAGTAATTTATTATTATTTATAATTAATTCCATTTGTTATTAGTGTTAATTACAATCTAAGTCTCAGTGAGATGAAACAAATGTTTTCACGCTTACCTCTATGAGATTTTCCTTATTAGTGTTCATTTCAACTTTTTTAAATGTTGCTTTTTTGGGATTTTTTTGTGGCTTACGTTTCATTAAATTTAGAAATCTATAGTGGAAATTTCTTGTGTAATTTATCACATTTTTCAAAAATTTCTCTCCATTTTTGTTATATTACTATACCACTCTAAAAATTTCTCTTTGATTTTATTATATTTCATTGCTTTAATTTGTGTCATTTTAGTTTTAATATCTATTTACTTAACAGTAAAATAAAAATTTATCTTTATTTATGCATAATCATTTTTTTCAATTTCTAATTGTTCTAAACCTAACTATATTAAGACAAAACAAATGTTGTTAGAAAATTCTTAGTTAGCTCTATCCAATTAAATGTCCGTCTTTGATTATTAAATATTTTATTTTTATTAGTTTTGTCATGCTTTGCTAGACCTTTCTATTCATACATGATTTCACGTTTGAGGTTGTTACACTAAGTCTCCTTGTTATCTTAGAATCCAACTTTTTATTACAATTTTTCTTATTTTGTCCTACAGTTTTACCATTAAATTACTTATCTTACATTGCTTCAATTTATATCATTTTTGCTTTAATATATATTACATAATATTAATATTATTTTTTTATTATTATTTATGTTTATTTAATTTTCTAATTCACTATAATTCAAAATGTGGTTTGGTCGAGATGATAAAAATGTTGTTTAACCTGTGTTAACTAGCTTTAATTTGGTTACATTGAATTACTTCACTATAACTCATTTCAACTTTAATATGCACTTATTTAATATTAAAATAATAATTTATTGTTGTATGTGCTACTTCACTATTCAATTTGTCATAACTCTAAATGAACTTTAATCAAGATAACACAAAAGTCATATGACTCGTGTCCATGAGCACCAACTAATTAAATATTCATTTCTATATTTCTTAAAAAACATTTATAGGCTTTTGGCAAGTTTTTGAGACATTTTGATTAATACATGATTTAACATTCAAAAATATTACAATCAATCTTCGTATTATCTTGTAGTGCTTATATAATAGACAACATTTCTTTAAATGTTTTTATTTTATTGGATTATATTACAATGAAAATAAACTTCTATTTCCTTGTGACATTTGTAATGCCTTGATTTGATTTTATTACAATGCATCAATATACATCATTTCGCCTTTAATATAACTTTATTTATTAATAAATAATAAATATTTTATTATTTATGCTTAAGTACTTTTGTAATGCACATTAATTCAAAATATGATCCAATCATGACAAAACAAATGTCGTTGGACTCATCTTAATGAAGTTTACCAAATTAAATATTAATAGTTATATGATTTTTTAAATATTTAATTATTTTTTTATTCTTGAAGAGATATTTTGATTTGTAACTTATTTGATGGTCAAGGATGTTATAGTAAAATTTCCTTGTTCTTAGAATGAAAAAATCAAGTATGATTTATTTCATGACTCCAAATGTTTTGCTTTCATTTTGTTGCATTCCATCTAATTCTTCTCTCTTATAATATTTACGTTACTTTGATTTGGTTTGTTTACATTTCTTTCATTTACATCATTTTAGCTTTATAATCATTTTAATTAATATTCAGATGATAATTTCTAGTAAATCCAAACGTCATTCAATTAAGATGAAATGAATGAAGTTGGGCTCACCTTGATATGCAACATCAAATTTAATACTCTATTTTATATTATTAAACTTTTTATTTTTCTTTTTTTACATAATTTATTAGATATTTTTGTTTGTAACTTATCTGATAATCGACGATGTTGCATTTAATCTTTGTAATATCTTAAAATGAAAATTTCCAATACAATCTATATCATCTCATCAATTGTTTAGCTTGATTTCGTTATATTATTATGAAACTATCAATCTACTCACTAATTGTCTTTATGTCTCTTGGATTTATTTATATTACATTACTCTAATTTCTTCCATTATTCATTTAATATAGTTTTTATTAATATCTAGATAATAATTTATTATTATTTATGTTTAGTTTTTTAATTTTTACTAATTCTATATTATTTCAAATAGAGACCAAAACAAGTTGGCTAACTCATCTTGACATGCCCCCATCAAAATAAAGATTCACATTTATATTTTTATATTTCTCATTTTCAATTTTTTTTAATATTAAAATAATAACTTATTATTGCTTATGATTAGATTGGTAATACGTTATAATTCTGAAAGAGGTGTGCTTAAGAGGAAACATAAGTTGTTGGATACACATCGATGAGTTCTATCAAATTAATTTTTTAATATTTAAGTATTTTATTTTTACATGATTTAAAATATATTTTTAATTATATATGATTTGTGATTGATGATGTTGCATTCAATCACTATAGTAATTTGGAAAGCAACTTTCCTATTCAATTTATATCATTAAACCAAAGTTTTGCTTTGATTTTCTTAATTACTATCCAATACTAATTCTTTTGTATATAATCTTCACATTGCTTATATTTTTTTTTATTACATTGCATAAATTTATCCCATTTTAGATTTAATATATCTTACTTAATCTTAAATTAAAAATTTATAGTTACTTATACTTAATTCTACATTGGAAATTTAAAATAATAGTTAATGATGTCTGATTGAGATAAAAAAATACTTTTCTTGAATCATCTTAATTATCTTTATTTTGTAAAAAATTCGTTTTTAAGTTTCTAAATACTTTATAATCTATCATTTTGGCTTCTTCTATGAGAGATTTGGACTTGTACCTTCTCTAATTTTTGAAGATATGACGCTTGTTCTCCTTAGCATGTTAGAACATAAGTTTCCCATTCAATTGATGTCATCTCTTCAAAAAAGTTTTTTGAATATTTTATTTTACTATTTAACTCAAAAACTCTTCTTTTGTGACCTTTAAATTTCTTTGATTTGGTTATACAACTTTACTTCAATTTACTTCAATTTACTTCAATTTATCTAATTTTTGTTATTATATGTATTTTCTAATTAAAAAAATAATTATTTATCATTATTTATGATTAGTTAGTTTGGTAACTCACAGTAGTCCTTAACGAGGTATGTTTGAGAGGGAACATGACATTGGATTTGTTTAAACTTGCTATACACAATTAAAAAAGGTTTTTATATTATTCAAATATTTTATTTTCAAGGTTTTGGAATGTTTTATAAGATATTTTTTTCATACATGGTACAACAATTGATGAAATTACACTTGATCTCCTTAATATCTAAGATTCTAAGCTTCATGTATGAATTACATTCTTGAAATATTTCAATTTTATTTCATTATATTATTGTATAACTCTAAATCTGCTCTTTTGAGACTTTTACACGAGTTTTATTTAATTATATTCTGTTACTTCAATTTATCCCATTCCAACTTAATTATATATTTGCTTAAAATTAAAGTAATAACTTATTATTATTTATGCTTTTCAAATTTTCAATTCATAATTATTCCAAAGTTTTTATTGAGTCGAAAAAAAAATTATTTCCCTCGTCTCAATATCCTTTGTCCAATTTAATATCAAATTTTTATTTTAAGATATAATGTTTTTCTCATGTTATTCCATGCTTTATGACTTATTTTGACTCAGATCTAATTTATTGACCGAGGATGTGACACTCGAACTCTTTTGTATCTTGTAATAGAACTTTTCTATATGATTTATCACCTTTATTCTAATTTTACACTTTTATTTAGTTATATTACATCAGTTTAATTTATCTTATTTCAACTTTAATATATGTTCATAAATAAAAAATAATAAATTATTATTATTTATATTTAATTACTTTCACAATTCATAATAATTTCATATAAGGTTTAATCGAGAGGTCAAAAAATGTGGCTAAACTTATCTTGATGGGCATTTCCTATTTAATTATTCATTTTTTATATTTTAAAATATTTTTTAAGACTTTTGCATGCTTTGTAAGACATTGTAGTTCATAGCTGATTTGATAATCTAAAAAGTTACGCTAAGCCACTTTATTATCATAGAAATTTAACTTCTTAATATAATTTATCTCATTTCTTTAAATATTTTTTTTTTTTATCATACAATGTAACTCTAAATGTTCTCATATGTGACCTTTCCATTAGTTAGATTTGGTTACATTATATTGCTTAAATTTATCTTATTTAAGCTTTAAAAATAAAATAACAATTTACATTTATTTATTCTTTTTTGCTTTCATAATTTCTAGTTCTATATGTGCTTTGATAGAAATGGAACAAAAGACATTTGATTCATCTCAAAAGGGCTCCATCCAATTAAGTATTCATTTCTACATTTCTAAAAATTTTATTTTCTTGGGTTTCGAAAGGTTTGTAGGAATTTTTATTTATACCTAATTTGATGATGAACGATATTACACTTGATCTTTTTATTAGCATGGAATGCAACATGGACATACAATTTATCTAAATTATTTAAATTTTTTACTTTCACTTGTTTATATTCTTATGAAACTTAAATTATCTACTTATTTGACATTTACATCATTTTCATTTGATTATATTATATTTCTTCAATTTATCTCATTTAAGCTTTAAATAAATTTACCTAAAATTAAAAAATACTTTATTATTACTTAAGCTTGTTTACTTTAGTATTTTGTAAAAAGTTTAAAATAAGTTTAATCAAGACCAAAAAACAACATTCCACTCATCGCAACGAGCTCCAATCTATTAAATATTCAAGTAGCATATATTGGAAGTTTTTATTTTCATTTTTAGGCAAGCTTTGAGAAATTTTTTTATTTTTATCAAATTTGATAGTTGATGATGTTACACACAGTCTCTTTAGTTTCCAAGAATACAATTTTTCCTCTCTTATGGCATCCACGCTTTCATTTGGTGTGATTACAATAGGATAATTTTTCTTATTTTTAATTTTTATATATATGTATCATGTATTAAAGTAATGACTTATTATTATTTAAGTTACCCAACTTTCAAAATTTGTAGTGTTTATAAACGACATTAGTTAAAGAAGTGGTTAAATTCAACAAACTTTTCTCCACAAGGCCTATGAAATAAAATATTCTTTCATAGATATTTAAGTATTTTAGTTTCTAAAATTTTGGCATACTATATAAGGTATTTACATTCTTAGAATAATTTATTGATCTTATGCAACATTCCCTCATAATTTATTTCATTTCATCAAATGTTTTTCTTTGATATTGTTATGTTACTATGTTGCTCTAACTCTCTAATGGTGTGACCTTCACATTACAATTATTTGGTTATATTATGTTTCTTCAATTTATCTCCATTTTTTATTTTGATTTATAATTGTTAGATGTTAATTTTTTTTTATTATTTATGCTATTTTATTATTGTGATTCATAGTAATTCCATATGAAGCCCAATAAAGAAGAACAAACATCCTTGGACTTATCTTGATAATATCTATATTTAATTAAATATTTATTTTTATATTATCAAAATTTTAACTTTCTAAGATTTTATAAAGTTTTGCTAGCCATTTGCATTCATACATGATATGGCATTAAAGCCTTTACACTTGATCGCTTCAATATCATAGAACGCAATGTTCTCATATAGTTTATCTCATTTGTTTTAGTTTCTCCCTTTATTTTTATTATAGTACTATGCAACTTGAAATCTACTATTATATGATTTTACATCACTTTTGATTACTTATATATCATTCATTCAACTTATCTCAATTTAGATTTATTATATATTTACTTAATATTAAAATGATATTTAAATAATATTTATTATTATTTAATTTTGTAATTAACTAATATCAAGGATCCATCAAGACAAAACAAAACATTATTAGAGTTAACAAAAATTATAATAAAGCTTTAAAGTTTTTTATGTTTTTTTTTACTTTGGTAAGTCATAATAATTCCAAACGAGGTTTGATCTAGATGATAAATACTTCATTAGACTCAACTGCAAAATCTATCTCACAAAATATTCCATTATATGCATTTGAATATTTTATTATTTTATATTTTGGAATGTTTTATGTGGTATTTTAACTGGTACCATATTTAATGATAATAACTTTACATTTGATCTTCTTCATATCTTGGAATACAACTTTTTTACATAATTTATCTTATTTCATCACAAGTTTGGCTTTGATTTGATTATATTCTATGCAAATACCAATATCTTCTTATGTGACCTCTAAATCACTTTGCCTTGGGCATATTATATTGTTTTAATTTAAGTTATTTTAGCTTATATATATATATATATATATATATATATCTATATACCTAATATTAAAAAAATTATTTTGTTTTTGTTTATGCTTACTTATATAATTAATAATAAATCAAAACTAGGTCAAAGTCTAACCCCTTAATAGCCATTGGGCATAACTCAACAAACTAATCAAATTCAATATTTATTTTTATATTTTTTTAATATTTTATTTTCTATGGTTTTGGCATGCTTCACAGGTCATTTTGATTTGCATTTGATTTAACGATCAAGGATGTTACACATGTTCTCCTTAGTACCTCACAATACAACTTTTTCTTACAACTTATCTCATCTCTTCAAATTTTTTTCTTTGATTTAGTTATATTACTAGGTATCCCAAGATCTTCTAATGTCTAACCTTTACATAAGTTTTATTTTATATATTATATTTCTTCAAATAATAAGATTTTAGCTTTACTATATAGACACTTAATATTGAAATAATAGTTTAGTATTATTTAGGCATATTTGAATTTTTAATTCATAGTAACTTCAAATGAGGTTCAATCAAAATGAAATAAACTTCATTGGTCTCATCTCTTAGAGCACCATTTAATTAAATATTCAATTTTAGATTGTTAAATATTTTTTATTTTTTTAATTTTGCATACCTTATGAGACCTTTTGATTCATACTTAATTTTATGATCATTGATGTGACACCCCAACTCCTTAGAATCCTAGAATGCAAGTTTTGCAAAAACTATCTCATTTCTTAAAAATTTTCATTTTTATTAAGTTATGTTGTAGTGTAACTATAAATCTACTTTCATGTGCTATTAAACTTTCTTTAAATTTGTTGCATTATACTTCTTTAATTTATCTCATTATGGTTAAAATATATAGTTACTTGATATTAAAATAGTATAATAATATTATTTGTTCTAATTGAATTTTTTTTAATTCACAAAAAGTCTAAACTATGTTTAATTAAAATGAAACAAACATCACTAGTGTCATCTTTCTAGGATATATGCATTTTAATATTAATTTTTATTTTTTCTGAATTTTTTATAATCTAGTGTTTCGACATATTTTGGAATGCATTTTGATTCATTTTCAGATTAACAATTAAGGCAAAACAAAGCTCATTGGACTTGTACTGACCAGCTCAATCAAATTAAGTTTTCCATTCTTAGATTCATTAAGAATTTACTATTATTTATGAATATTTATTTTTTTAATTCCGAATAATTTAGAATTAAGTCAAATCAAGAAATGTCATTATACTTATCTTGATGGGCTCCATTAAACTAAGCACTAATTTTTCTTTTAATTGCTTCATTTATTGCAAGTTTTGTGGTTTATGAGATATTTTGATTCATACTTTAATAGATGATCAAGGATGTTATGCTTGATCACCATTATATCTTAGAATTCAACTTTTCCATGCACTTTCTCATTTCCTCGAGTGTTTTGCTTTGATTTAATTCTATAGCAATGTAATTATAATTCTCCTCTTATGTAAGCATCATATTTCTTTTGTTTAAGTATAACTCATTGCTTTTATTTTACTTATTTTAGAATTAATATATATTTACTTAATATGAAAATAATAATTTTAGATTATTTATTATTATTAACTTTCATAAATCATATTAATAAAAAAAGAGGTCCAATTGAGACAAAACAAATGATGTTGTACTTATCTTAACTAGTTATATCTGATAAATATTAATTTTTTATATTTTAAAAAAAGTTATTGATTTGAATAAGCTTTAGAAGGCATTTCAATTCGTACCTTATTTGATGATATTGGTCTTTACACTCAATCTCCTTAGTACTTAGAAAGGAGCTTTCTCGAACAATTTTTCATATTTCATTAGATGCTTTGCCTTAATTTAGTTATATTTCATTTCTTCAATTTATATATTTCAATTTTAAAATATATTTCTTATTATTATTATTATTATTTGTGTTCATTTGCATCGTAATTCATAGAAATTCAAAATGATGTCAGGTAGAGAAGACACAAACATCACAGACTTATTCCTACAAGTTCTATACAAGTGAATATTTTTTTATATATTTATATGTTTTATTCTTTAATGTTTTGGGTTGTTTTATGGGACATTTTATTTCACATTTGAATTGATGATCAAAGATTTTAAGCTTGATCTCCTTACTCTCTTGAATTCTAACATTCCTACGTAGTTTTTTCTAACTTCAAATGTTTTGTTTTAATTTGGTTGTCTTTGAAACTCTAATTCTATTCTCAGGTCATCTTTTAATGTCTTTAATTTTATTGTATTAAATGCTTCAATTCAATAACTTTTAGCTTAAACATATATTCACTTAATTATTAACTTAATATCCTTTTTTATTTTTTATGATTATTTAATTTGTTAAATTATAGTAATTTGAAACAGGATCCGATTGAGACAAAACAAACAACACTGCATAAGTCTCAAATATTTATATCTAATTAAATATTTGTTTCTTCTATTCTAAATATTTTATTTTTTTTGTTTTGGAAGGAATTATAGGCCATTTTGATTCTTACCTAATCTAACTATATGGGTTGCCACACTAAATCACCTTCATACCTTGGAAAGAAACTTTCCCAAATAATTTATCAATTTCCTCAAAAAATTCACTTTGATTTTCTTATATTATATTAGTTAAATTTATCTTATTTCATCTTTAATACAAATTACTTAATTTTACTATTATTTGTGCTTGTTTGCTTTTTAATTCATGATAATGCCAAACAATATCTAATAGTGCTGACACAAACATCTTTAAACTCATTTGAATGAGCACTATCCTATCATATATTCATTTTTATATTTAATTTATTTTTAATTTTTAATTCTTTGGAATGCTTTGTCAGGAAATTATAAAATAAATGAATTGATTATCGAGGATGTTATGCTCAATCTCTTTTGCATCTTGGGATGTAATTCTCTAGTGCAAGTTTTGAAATTTTTCAAAATTTTTCATCGATATAGTTATATTTCAATATAACTCTCATTATCTTCTCATCTCATATTCATATTTCTACAATTTGGTTATTTTGCATTGCTTCAAATTATCTGATTTAATCTTTAATAAATATCTACTTTATATTGAAAAAATAGTTTATCACTACTTATGTTTACTTAATTTTTTTAATTTGCAGTAATTTCAAAACGATTTTGTTTGGGATGAAACAGATGTATTTTCGCTCAATTCAATGAGCTCTATCTAAATAAAGATTTATTTTTATATATTTGAATATTTTGTTATGCAAGATTTTTACATATTTTATGAGGCTACTTGATTCATAGCTAATTTGATAATATAGGATTTTAGCTCAATCTCTTTAATATCTTTTATTGTAGTTTAAATATACAATTTATCCAATTTTTTTCAAATCTTTTGTTTTTATTTGGTTAATTAAAATGAAACTCATGTTCTCCTCTTGTCACATATCTTTATTGCTTTCATTTGGTTATATTACACTTATTCAATTATTCTTATTTCAGCTTTATCGTATGTCAACTTTATATTAAAATTTTAATTATTACATCTTTTATTTATTAGCCCATTTGATGATCTCCTTAATATCATGGTGTGTAATGTTTTCAAACAATTTATAACAAATATTAATATTTTGCTTTGATTTGATTGCATTCAAATGCATTACTAAATAGATCTCATGTGACCTCTATATTAATTTCAAATGAGTTTTAATTAAGAACAAATAAATTTCAATAAACTTATCTAAAAGGGCCATATTATATTTGAATTTTTTTTATTATTTTAAGATAATTTAATTCTATTTTTTGATATATTTTAAGAGATATTTGAATTTAAGCTTGATTTGATAATTAATAATATTACACTCAATCAACTCAGTATGTTGGAAGGTAGTTATTACATTGGATTTTACCTAAGTTATTCAAATTTTTTTGTTTGATTTTATTATATTATATTCTAATGGAAACTTCATTCTTATTTAGCGTTTACATCACTTCGCTTTTGTTATGTTACATTATTATTTATGTTAGTCTTCTTTGGTAATTCACTTTACTCAAAATGGGGCCTAATAGAGATCAAGAAAACATCATTACAGTCATCATAACAAACATTATCTAGATAACTATTCATTTTTTATATTTCTAAATATTTTATTTTCTTTAATTTTGGCACCATTTCTAGGAATTGTGATTCATACCTAGTTTAACATTTAAAGATATTACTGTCCATCTCCTTAATATCTTATAATGCACTAATTTTGGCACCATTTCGTTTTTGCTTTATTTGGGTATATTATAATGTATAGGTAAATCCCTCCTTCTATGTCCTTTACATCACTTTGATTTGGTTATATTTTCTTATTATTTATGATTAATTACTTTGGTGATGGGCATTAAATACAAACAAGTTTTTATCAAGATGAAACAAACTCATCTAAACACACTTTATCTAATTGAATATTAATTATAATAATTTAAAATATTTATTTTTAGGTTTTCTAGATATTTTATGAGACTTTTTGATTTGTACTATATTAAATGTTTAGGAATGTTATGTATAATCTAATTAGTATATTGGAACGCAATTTTTATGTAAACTTTGTCTTCTTTCCTTGAAATTTTTGCTTTGAATTGATTGTATTACTATATAATTGTACATATCTTATCATGTTACCTTTATATAGCACTAATTTGGTTATATTGTAATAACTCATTTTTTCTTATTTAAGCCTCAATATATTTTTAATTTTTATTGAAATTATACTTTATTATAATTCAAGCCTATTTATATTGGTGATTTATAGTATTTCCAAACTATGTCTAATCAATAGAAAATAAATGTCATTTAGCTCATCTCCATGAGCTTTATTTAATTAATAATCATTTGAAAATTTCAAAAAATTTCTTTTCTAGTGCTTTGGTATATTTTTGGAGGCATTTCAAATCATATTTTGTTAGATGACCTTGAATATCACACATGACACCTTAGTCTTTTCAAATGCCAGATTTTGGTATAATTGTTCTCATTTCTTTAAATGTTTTATTTTCAATTTGTTATATTACAATATAATTATAAATATACTCTTTTATGACCCTTATATTACTTTTATTTTGTTATATTACATCATTTTAATTTATCTTATTTTATCTTTGATAATTATTTGCTTAATATTACAATAATAGTTTACTATTATTTAAGCTTGTTTTGCTATATTAATTCATATTAACTAAAAATGAGGTCCGATCAAGTCAAAACAATGGTCATTTGACTCATCTTAATGAATAATAGAGAATGTTACACTCAATCTCATCAATATTTTCTAATGAAAATTTTTGGATAATTTATCTTATTTTTTTAAATCTTTTACTTTGATTTGGTTATTTTACTATATAACTCTAAACAACTTCTTCTGTGATCTTTTCACACCATTGAATTGTCATACAAGATTACGTAATAATTTATGTTTGAATAAGCTTGTTAGTTTTGGCAATTCAAAATAATTCCAAATGAGGTTTGATTGAGATGAAACAAATATTATTTTAAATGTCCTAACTTACTCAATTAAATGAAATATTTATTTTATATTTTTAAATATTTTTTAGGATTTTTCCTCATGTTGCCATTCATTTTAATTCAAACTTGATTTAATGATCAAGATGTCACACATTAAAAAATTTTCTTACTATCTTTGATACCAAATTGTTATACAACTTATCTCAATTATTCAAATAATTCCACATGAATAGCTAATATTATAATACAACTCTAAATCTCATCTCATTTAACCTTTATATTAGTTTGAATTGGTTATATTATATTATTATTTATGTTTATTTACAATGCTAATTTATTATAATCTAAAATGAGGTTTAATTGAGATGAAAAAATTATCATTGAACTCATTTCAATTAATTTTATCATGTTAAATATTCATTTTTATAGTTTTAAAAATTTTATTTTCTAGGATTTTTGCAGGCTTTATGTGTTATTTCAATTCATACCTAATTTTACAATTAAGGACATTGTTCTTAAACCACTAAGTATCTTTGAATGCAACTTTTCATTAAAATTTATCCAATTTGTTTAAATAGTTTTCTTTGATTTGGCGATATTTTTTTGAAACTTCTATTATCCTCTCAGGTGAACTTTACATACCTTTGATTTTGTTATATTACATTCTTTCAAACTTTCTCATTCCAACCTTTTTATATTTTTATTTAATATTAAAAAAATAAATTCTTTAATTTTTTTGCTTATTTACTTTTGTAATATTCCAATTGGGCTTCAATCAAGATGAAAAGAAGCCATTTGATTGATATTAATTAGCTAAAGATAATTAAATATTCATTTTTTTATTTATAAATATTTAATTTTGTTGAGTTTTAGAACCGTTTCTTATGCATTTTGAATTTTACAAGCTTTGATGATCAGGGATGTTTCACTGTATCTCTTTTGTGTTTTAGAATTCAACTTTTCTATAAAATTTGTCATTTATTCACACCTTTTCTTATGATTTTGTTATGTTAAAAAGAAATCTAAATATACTCTCATGTGACTTTTACTTCACATTAGTTTTGGTATATTATATAATTCTTTATGCTTATTACTTTGTTAACTTGCAATAATTCTGAGCGAGATTTGATCTAGATAAAACAAATGTCATTAGAGTAGTCTCTAAATGCTAGACATAATTAAATATTCATTTTTACATGTTTAAATATTTTATTTCATTGGATTTATGCATACGTTAAGAGATCATTCAATTCATACCATATTTGATGATTAAAGATATTGCACTTGATCTCCCTTTTACTTGATATTTTGATTTGTATCTAATTTGATAATCGTCGATCTCTTGCTTGAGCATCTTGGTATCCATGTGTGGAACTCTCTAAAAAAGTTTATACCATTTCTTCAATTTTTTTCTTGATTTGGATATATTACTATTTAGCATTAAATCTTATCTCATGACATCACATCATTTTGTCATCTTACATACCTTTTATTAATCTCATTGTTGTAATATGTCATTGGGCATTGCTTGGTGATCTATGTGGAATTGAATATCCATTTTTATAATTGTAAACATTCTTTTTGTGATTTTTGCACATTTTTTGAGGCATTTCAATTTTTACCGCTTATGATGAATGAGTAAGTTACACGTGATTTCTTAGTATTTTAGAATGCAACTTTCCTGTATGATTTATATTTTTTTAAAACTTTTTTTATTTAATTTAGTGATACTATTATGTAACTTTAAATCTTTTCTTGTGTAATCTTTATTATATAACTAATCAACATTAAAATAATGATTTATTATTATTCATTAATCTTTACTCTGATTATTCATTGAAATTCAACATGAACTCCAATATAAATAAAATAATATTCATTAAGCTTATCCCAGCATGCTTTATGCAACTCAATAACAATTTTATATTTTTAAAAATTTTAGTTTCTTATATTTATTAATACTTTGTGAATCCTTTCAATTAATAACTGACCTTTTTATCAATGATATTATCGATCTTCTTAGAACATTGTAATGCAATATTATTGAATAATTTTTCTTATTTATTTAACCTTTTCACTTTTATTTTATTATAATATATTGTAACTCTAAACCCCCTTCTTGTGATATTTACATCCCTTTAGTTTGGTTATGTGACATTATTATTTATGCTTATTGACTTTACTAATTCATAATAGTTAAAAATTTGGCCCAATCAAGATTAAGCTAATGTCTTTGGACTCAACAAATTGACTATAATAGTCTAAATAATAATTCTCCTATTTTTGAATATTTTATAGTTTCGTATTTGTGTACTGATTTATGTGACATTTTTATTCGTATCTAATTTCATAATAAAGGATGTTACACTCGATCTCTTTAATATCTTTGAATACAATTTTCTTTTGTAATTTATCATATTTGTTCAAAATTTTTGCTTTTATTAGATTATATTATTAAGCAAATTTAATTCTACAATCATGTGACAAAAAACTTTCTTTGATTTTGCTATTTTGTAAATTTTATATTTACTTAATTTTAAGATGCAATGTTTCTCAATTCTTTATCTTATGGCTTTAACTTTTTTTCTTATATTTGGTTATACTATAATGTGAATCTAAATCTTTTGTTTTGTGATATTTACATAACCTTCGTTTAGTTGTTGACTTTAGTTTTTTTCATTTCAGCATAAATATATATTTCCTTAATATTATAATAATAATTTTTTATTGGATGTGCAACATTACTTTTGTAATTCATAGTAACCAAGAATGAGGTATGATCTAGACAAAATAAACATCATTAAAATTTTATTTTATGTTTCTAAATGTTTTATTTTCTAGAACTTATATCTGGTTTGCGAGTTGTTTAAATTAGTACCTAATTTTTTGATTCAGGTTGTTGCAGTCAAATAAGTTAGTTCTTTTGAATACAACATCTTCACATAATTTATATCCTTTCTAAAAATTTATTGATTTGATTGGGTTATATTAGAAAAAACTCTAATTCTCCTTTCATGTGATGTTTACACCACTTTGATTAAGTTATGTTTTGCTAAAAATTATAAGTTTTATTATTTTAGTTTGCTTAAATTTGTATTCATAATAACTCAAGATAAAGTCTAATTGAGATAAAAAGATATTATTTTTCCTAACTCGATGATTGATGCACAATTAAATATTCAATTTTTATGATTCTTAGTATTTTTTTATTTATGCATGCATTATGATGCCTTTTGATTTGTGTCTTATTTAACAAATGAAGACATTACACTCAATCTACTTATTATTTTTTAGTGCTACAATTTCATATAATTTATCTCATTTATTTAAATGATTCATTTTGATTTTATTATATTGCAATTTAACTCTAAATCTCTTCTTTTGAAACATTTATAATGCCTTGATTTAGCTATACTATATAACTTTAATTTATCTCAATTTAGCTTTACAATATATTTACTTATCATTTTAACATTAATTTATTAATTTTTACACTTATTTTGTTTCATAATTCATAGTAATTTCAAATGTTATCCAATCATGATAAACTAAATATTGTTAGACTGATCTTGTTGAGCTCAATCCTATTAAATATTTATTTCATTTTATGTATGTTTTGTTAGATATTTTGTTTCATTGTTGATTTGTTAGTTGAAGATGTTATACTTAATTTACTTGTTGTATTGGAATGTAACATTTTCTACAAAATTAATACAAATTTTGCCAATGTTTTTCTTTTATTTATTTATAATTTTACACTAAATATCCTCTCATGTGACCCTTACATTAATTTTATTTGGTGAAATTATATTGCTTCAATTTTCTCATTTTAGCTTTTAGATATATTTTTTAATATTAAAATCATAATTTATTTTTATTTTAGCTTATTTATTTTTGTAATTGTAGTACTACAAGTAAGGTTCCATAGATATGAATGAAAGTAACATTGTTCGACATGTAACGACAAACAAAATCGACTTATAAACTAATTTTTTTAAATAATTTATTTTCTAAAATTTTGGAATGCTTTATGAATTATGTTGATTTGCATTTGATGTTCAAGGATGTTACCTCAACAGCCTTAGTATTTTAGTGTGTACTTTATAATATAATTTTCATCATTTCTTCAAATATTTTCCTTATATTTGTTAATATTATAATATAACCCTAATTCTCTTTTTAATGACAATTATCACGTTTATTTTACTATATTAAATTACTTCTACTAATCTCATTTGAGCTATGATATCTATTTACTTAATATTAAAAAGGTAATTTATTATTTATTTTTCTTATTTATGTTTGTAATTCATAATAATTCCAAACTATCTTTGATAAAGAATAATAAAATTTCATTAGCCTTAGCTTTATGAGTAATATCCAAATAAATATTCATTCTTTTTTTCTATAGATGTTGAAACTCTTGATTCCACTATTATTTTGGAATGAAATATTTTCAAACAATTTATCTTATTTGTTTAATATCTTTACTTTGATTTGTTATGTCCTTACTATGAATTTTAACATTTCTTGATTCTATTATAAGATATTATTTCAATTTCTCTCTTTTCTTCTTTAATATAAATGTACCTAATACTAAGACAATTCTTCATTATTATTTGTATATACCTTTTGTGTAATTTATAATAATTCAATGTGATCCCTAATCTAGGTGAAACAAACTTTGTTGGACTCATCTTATTGAGTTATAAACAAATAAATACACCTTTATATATTTCTTAATATTTTTATAGATTTTTTAAAATTTTCTACAAGCTTTTTAATTTGTACATAATTTGGCAAATTAGTATATTATAGTTGATCTCTATATTATTTTGTAATGTCACTATTTTAAATAGTTTATCTCAATTATTTTACTTTTTTTTTTGTTTAGTTAAATTATGATGTAACTATAACCATCCATTTTTTTGTCAGCTATATTACTTTGGTTTGGATATATTATGTTACTTATAGTTATCTTATTTCAATCTTAATATATATTTTTTAATGTTAAAATAATAATTTATAAAATTTTACTTCTATTTAATTTTATAATTTGAAAGAATTGTAATTGATGCACAATCAAGATGAAACAATTATTGTTTGAGTCATCTTTTTGAGCTTTATCTAATGAAATATTCATTTTATATTTTAAATTATTTTATTTAGAGTTTATACACACTTTATGAAATATTATGATTCATACTACATTTGATGTTTGAGGATATTTCACTTGATTTCTTGAGCATCTTAGCACACAACTTTCCTATGCAATTCTCATTTTTTCAATTTTTTTTATTTGGTTATATTACTCTTAAACTCTAATCTTCCTCTCATCTAACGTTTACATCACTTTCAATTGGCTACATTACAATGATTTAATTTATCTCATTTCATTTTTAATAGACATTTACTTAATATGTAGTTATACTTTTTTTTGTTATTTAGCATAAACAAGTGTAGGTCGACTAGTACTGATGAGCAGAAGGTAAGTAAATATATATTTTAAAATTTTTGAATATTTTGTTTTCTATAAATTAGGAATCCTTTGTGAATCATTTTATTACTCATTAGATTTGATGATTGAGGGTGCCATACTAAGTCTACATAGTAATAGTGAGTGGAACTTTTTTGTGAAATTTGTCATTAATTAAATTGTTTTTTATAAAATTATATTATAATGAATCTATAAATATCCTCATGATTACATATACATCATATTAATTTTAGTCTACTACATTATTATTTTTGTGCTTATTCACTATATTAATTGGCTATAATTCTAAAGAAGGTTCATTCAAGAAGTAACAAATGTCGTGAGGCTAGTCTCGATGATCTCTATCAAATTAAATATTTATTTTTATATATTTGATTTTTTATATCAAAGATTTTGGTGAATGTTATGAGAAATTATAAATTTTTTTCTTTCATTTGAATATTATATAATTATAGTAAAAACAGGTGTGTAAATCCTATAAGAGAGGGGGTGGGTGAATTATGGGTTTAAAATATTTTTTCTAATTTTAAGATTTTTTCTATTTTTTAAAAATTCCTTAGAAAATTGTGAATTATAGATGTATTAATCTATAATTTTTATGACA
Source organism: Vanilla planifolia (assembly GCA_023846275.1). NCBI lineage: Eukaryota > Viridiplantae > Streptophyta > Magnoliopsida > Asparagales > Orchidaceae > Vanilla > Vanilla planifolia. Next base: position 519,584 of record JAIUJO010000218.1, on the reverse strand, counting down.
AGGAAAAATAAAAATAAAAGTTCAATTGGTATGTAGAATTTTAATAGAAACATACAAATTGTCATATGCTTATTGATGACTATTAAATGACACAAAGAGATAAAAATTATAATGTGAATTTAGAAATAAAAATAGATGAGGAATTATGCTTAGTTGAAAAAATTTGAAATTTTAAATAGTCATAAGACATATATCACTAGGAAAGCATTCACTAATAAAATATCATACAACCCTTCTTTGAGACGTTAAAATTCTATTCACATTCATTAGTCATTTCCTTCAAAATGGTTAGGTGTTTATAGAAAAATGCTTATTATAGTCATTAGAAAGTTGATGAAAAGGTACTTCATAAGGTGCATCCAAGTAGCTCCAAAAGCTTTCCAAATGGCTTAGATAATTCTTTTGAAATATTGCCTGCATCGACACATTTAACTACTAGCTAAATGACCATCAGGTAGGATCTTCATGAGTCTTTCCATCTTCCCAAAGGAATTTAGGACTTTTTGTTAAAACACTATAAAGATGAATGAGTTCTAGATTATTGCATTAAGACAGGATTGATATTGGTCATTCACAAATAAAATAAGATTTGAAATATTCAATTCATCAATGGTAAAGAAGGATTAGATTTAGATTACAAGATTCAAGCAAGAGAGATCTATGCTATTAAATTAAGGATAGATTATTTCAAAATGTGAATATAAATAGAGCCTTTTGATGAAGTCAGAAATAACCTTAGCCATCTAATTTCAAGTGAAGATTGAGCTCTTTTTGTATATCAAATAGGAATAGTTCAATCAAAGAATGGATGTGAGAAATAATTCATTCTTTAGTTGCTAAATGCTAGATAGAAGTTAGTCCCACATTTCTTAATGGAAAAATAATTTTCACAATATAAAGCTTTCACACGTGTATAATGTTTGCCAAACTTTGGTTAGCTCTCCCTTTGTGCCATAAGGACTTCAACAACCAGTTCACTTGTATGCTTATAGGATTGTTGGTCATATTTTAGATCTTAAGCTACCCTTTAAACATATTACTCCAACTGTGTTTAAAACTACACTTAGACCAAGATCAGTCATTGACATGACCTGCTTCCTTTCTTTCATCTCTATGTCATGTTATTGACAAACAAAGCTATTTCATACCAAACAAACCCATTAGAACAAAATGCAAAATTTTTAAAGTTTTTCTCATTAAACATATGGGTGACCTAACAATCTTCCCTATTTGATGGTGATAAGATATTAATATTTTAAAAATATAATGAATAGAAGTATATATTTAGTAAAAAAATAAGAGATATTAAAAATGAAATTTATTTTCTCCTCCTACTTTGTGATCTCTTTTACTACATACTCCCCTCACTTTGTCATTATTCTATAAATTTTTATCTAGACCATGATCATTTCTCCCTTTTAACACAATCAAAAGGGAGGTTCAATTTGTATAATTTTTATTATACCACTATACATGTTCTTTGAATATGTTGGCCACTAATTTCTTTAAAGGTATATATTCTCACTCTGTTAATGTTATAATACATAATCTCTAACAAAGTGAAATCATACATTTTTTTATATTTCCTATAATTATGAAGTTGATTATATACTTTTAGTAATAAGACTACTCTTATCTCCAATTGTTATTTCATTTTGATATAATTTATTCTTGAGTAGACATTTAATTTTAATAAATTGTTAGTCCCTAGACCTAAGACTTTATTCTTATCCTAAATTATTCTCTAGTTTTTCTACCTTGCAATTCATTATATGAACTCACACCCTTAAGGGCTTCTTTAATAGATATTCTTTTATGATAAATACAAATGTACTATGATGAATTTCTATTATAGAAACTTATGTGTATCATTTAATTGACTCTAATTAATTCTGATATTACCAAAGTCAAGGTATTTGTTGAGTTATTTCTTCTCCATATTCTTTCTTGTCTAATTTTAGTTTATTTATTTTTTAACACTAGATTCGTTAATTGTTTTTGTCATTGACCTATTAAATACAACTTGTATGTTTTTAGCTATCTAATTCTTAAATCAAATTAACAAAATTTTCAATTGTCTCCTTTCTATTAAAAATTTAACAAATTTAAATAATGAAAAATAATATACTCTTTCCATATATATAATAATTGTCATGTCATTTATAAGTAGATATTATACTTAACCTAGTTTTTTTTTCTTTTTCCATTATACTCACTTCCAAGAATTCCTATGTAAAACATACAAATTAATTTCATATTCTCCATTCAATTTAGTAATCATAAAGAGATGTTTTATAAAATTCATTACCATTAATTTAAGTGTTTTATCTTTTTAATTATCTAATCAATCAACAAATCCCATGATGGCTATATTTTATATTCTTATGTAATTTAAATCTAGTAAATTTAAGAAAAATAATGTAAATCACAAATTCAAATTTTCTCCATCTAAACCTAAGGCTTTTATATTAAAAATAAATTATCTTTAAAAGTCCACAAGTTGATAAGTAATACTTATTTTTTTCGATAAAACATCAACATAACTTAATCTTTTTGTCATAAACTATTCTCACTTAAATGTGTAAGAAGACATTCTAATCCATTAGCTTTTTATTAATAAAACTTAATCACATAAGTCTCATTGTTTCTTCTAACAAGTAATAACATTTTATCACATTTTAAAATTTATCAAAATTGGGTGTTAAAACAAATTAAATGAAAATTATCACTTGATTAAAAAATAAGTTCTAAATGATTAATAGTGATCGATACAAAATATAAGTCTAGAAAGATTTGACATTTTAACTTAATCTGAAAACCTAAGAACCACAAACATTTTGCAAGTGAGTGACACAAACTCACAAAATAAAGCTTGTCTCCATAGGTGTTCTAATATGGAGACACACTTACAAACAACCTAAGCTTAAAATTTAGAAATGCAATCCATCTTTCGTTCGATAGTGATAGGATGTGGACATTATGACTTTGTAAAGAAATTTCTAAAATTGGCTCTCATAGGAATCCATTCATATCTATTACACTTAAATTTATGGATTTCTTAATTGGGCAATGAAATATAAGATATCCAAATTTAGAACAATAATTACAAAGAATATTAGAGTTAAGCTAATAAATAGATCCATGCAAAGGAGTACAAGATGTATTGAGCACATTAGTATATGATTTTTATATTCTATAAATGTCATTCAAACATGCATTATTCTTTGCCACGTGGTTTTATGATAAAGCATGTTCAAGAACATGTAAAGTATTTATCTGAACATTATTATTTTTCACATCATTAAACGAAGCAATATATGAAGGTACCTAATGAATGATTACAACTAGATGAATAAGAAAATAAACTAGCATAATTTGACTTCATATCATGTATTTCTTTAAAATTACACAAACTTTTCTTTAAGTAAAGAATTTTCTTTTCCTAAATTATCATTCTCTAATTTCCAAGAATCATTACATTAAAAATATTTAGACAATTCAAATTCACATTCTTTATTTATTACTTTCAGATATGAAACATTCGAAATATAGGTCTAAATTTTATTCGTTATAGAAATATTTTCCTTTTTAAGCATCACATTGTTCATGCAATTAACTTGTTCTATATTCATGTTTCCTACAAGGTTTCTTGAGGTCATCATACATGTTAACAAATGTTTTATGCTCAATAACTAATTTACTAAAGAAATTTTATATTTCATCCCAAGATTCAAAGCAAACTCATGGCTGAATTAAATGTACAAGATAAAAGTTGACCTCTGACTCTAAATTTAGTTTCTTCTTCCTCCTCTTCTTATTCTCATTATTCTTTTTATGTTTCATCTCTTTCTTCTCACCACTAATATAGTGAGATTCATTCTCACCATACAACCTATCTCATCCTTATGACATCTCAAAAGAAGTTGCACCATACACCCTTTCACACCAATTTCTTGAGGTAATGAACAAATAAATAATTCATTCCTTTAGCATTTAATTGAATCATTCTTGATTTCTTAGTTCCATCTTTAGTGAGTGCAATATATGAATAACAAGATGTTACAAATAATTATTAATTTTTTGAAAAAAGGTTTTAAATATTTTACCAAATAAAAAACTTTTAACATTTAAATATTAAAGGATGATAAGATAAAAATCCTTCATGTGATGTTTAACAACTACAAACTATAGGTGAAGTCATCTTTAAACATGTAAATAAAATAATTATAATATGAATCTCATGCAGCTTAATAACAAAGTACATAACAATATTGTAATTAATATTAATGAAACTAAATAATAATAAATAATTACAATTAATAATATAGTTATTTTGAACAAAAACACATGATCACCCTAATGATTTTATTGACTTTATATACGGCACCAACTCGGATACCAATTGAAGTAAAATTAAGTGTTTGAATAGCATATGAAAGGGGTGAATTATAGGTTATAAAACCTTTTTACAAATTTTAGGATTGTATAAATTTTTTGAAAAAAATTATAAAAATAATTTAATATTTTTAAAAACTTATGATTTAAAAATGTTTTAATTTAGAATTTTTATTTTTAAGAAAAATCAAAAAAGTAAAACTTTGAGGTTGTTCAGTTCAATCTAGATCCTGTACCAACCACCAACAAAGATTGGGAAGAAACTACACTAGTAAAAGAGTTATAAGTTGAGATTTTTTTCATTCTCCTTGAACTTACTTGCTTTTATAGGTTCACTATAACCTAAACTTTTATGAGATCAACCACAACTCAATTTTTTATAAGATCAAACAAATCCACAGCTATCACAAAGGTTATGCTCACAAACCAAAGTTAAAACAAAACAATATCATGGTATAAATTTTTTTAATAAAAACATAAAAATTTTCTTATAGTTTTTTATTAATATAAAAAGAGAGTAAGAGTTCAAAATTTTGCAAAGAATTAAGAAAATGAAAGCTTAGAAGAACTAAGCTTAGTTGGAGGAATTTGGAATTTCAAGTAGATGTAAGCATTAGGTGTTGTAAGGAGAAATTAACACAAATAGAATATGATGTAACCCATTTTTGGGATGTTAAAATATTTTTAATATTCATTAGTCATTTCATTCATAATGGTAAGGTAAATATAAAAACTTTTTGCTTATAGACTTTGGAAAATAATGAAAAGCTATATTAAAGCTTGCTTCCAAATAGCTTAAAAGGCTTTTCTAAACTTCATAGATAATTCCTCTAAAGCACTGTCTACATTGGAACATTTAATGGCTAGTGAAATAGTAATTGGGCAAGATCAAAAGGAGTTATTTAATCTTCACAAAGGAGTTTATGATCAATCAATTAAACATAATAAAGGTACATGAGTTCTAGACTATCCCATCAACTCGAATGAGATTTGCAATGTTTGAATTATCAATGCTAAAAAATGATTTGGATTATAGAACTCAAACTAGCGGGATATGTGTCAATTGTTCAAGAGCAAAGTATTTCAAAAGATGGAAATAATCAGTGCCAACTAATAAGGTTAGACATGATCTTGGACATTTGATTACAATCCAAAATTAGAAACTTGTAGCAGATCAAATAAGTTATGACTAATCAAAGCAAAGTAATGTTACTAGTTCAAACTGATGTAAAGGTCATATGAGAGGAGAGTTACAATTACATAGTAATATAACAAATTTGAAGCCAAGCTCTTGAAGAAATGAGATAAATTCATCGAGAAAGTTGTATCCTAAGATGCTACAAAGAACAAATGTAACATCCTCAATCATCAAATCAAGTAAAAATCAAAATTTCCTATAAAGCATTTCGAAATCATAGAGTAGTCCATTAATTTTTGTTTTGTCTTGATTAAAGCTAAAATGAGATTAATTAATGTAATATAGTATGACCAATTCAAACTAAATTATAAGTCACACAAATGTTAGCATTAAATAATAATATAACCAAATAAAAGAAAATTATTTTAAGAAATGATAATACTTGAATAAAAAAGTATTATTTTAAGGTATTAAGGAAATCAAGCATGAAATTATTAATTGGCAAATCAGATATGAAGAAAAATAACTCCTAAATGTGAAAATATTTTTAGAAAATAAAATATTTTAAATTATGGAAATGAATATTTAATTAGGTTTTTCTTATTGAGATGAGCTTAACGACATTTGTTTGATCACGCTGGGACATAATTTTTTGTTACTATGAATTACAAAATAAAAAATGATAAATAAAAATAAGTTGTCAATTTAATATTAAGAATGTATTAATGTCAAGATGAGATAAATTCATGCAATGTAATATAAATAAATGAATATTATTTTTATGTGGCATGTTAGAAAGTAATTGTTAAATAATAAATAATCAAATCCATGTAAAACATTTAATGAAATATGATAAAATGAAAAAGAACAATGCATTCAAAGATGCTATAAAGATCAAGTGTAACATCCTTGATCACCAAATTAGTTATTAATTCAAATATATTGTGAAGTATGTCAAAGGCCAAAACAGTAAAACTTTTAAAAACATAGAAAAAATATGTTATTGGAAAAAGATCATTGAGACGAGGCTAATAACCTTTGTTTCATTGTTATTTGGCATTATATGGAGCTTTTATGAATTACTATATTAAATAACCATAAATGATAATAAAGTTTTATTTTAATATTAGCAAAATATATATTCAAGCTACAATAAGACACATTAAAACAATGTAATATAACCAATTGAAAGAGATCTAAAGCCACATTATAAGAGATAATAGCTATAAAGAAATATAACCAAATCAAAGTGAAACATTTTAGGAAATATCATAAATTATATATGAAAAAGTCATTGCATGATATTAATGAGATATAGAGGAAGATCCTTGATCATCAAATCAGATATAGATTAAAAATGAAGAAATTGCACGTCCTTTGGATTTACTATGAATTATCAAAGCAAATAAGTGAAATAATAAATAATTATTATTTTAATATTAAGTAAATATGTGACAATGTTAAAGAGAGATTTATTGATTGAATTTAATATACCCAAATCAAAGTGATGTAAATCTTGTATGAGTGGATAATAAGAGTTTGATAATATATATATATATTTAAAAATGAAGAAATTGAAAAATTACATAAATTGCATAAGAAAGTTGCATTCCAAGATATTAAGGAGATTCGGAGTGACTTCTTCAATCATCAAATTTGGTTTGAACTAAAATTACCCATAAGTTAAACCAATTCCATTGAGAATATAATTTTTAAAAAGTAAAAATAAATATTTAATTTGATAAAGTTCATTTATACAAGTTCAATGATATTTGTTTTTTCTTATTTTGACTTCATTAAGTAAATATTTATTAACAATGAGATAAGTAAAATTGAAGTGATGTAATATAACTAAGTACAAGCGGCACGAAGGTCACATGGGATGCGAATTAGAATTTTATAGAAACATAACTATAGTAAATAAAAAACTTTGTAAAAATAAGGCAAATTAAATAACAAAGTTGCATTCCATGATACTAAAGAGAACAAGTGTGTCACCCATGATAATCAAACATAGTATAAGTCAAAATGGCATATAAACCATGCTAAATTAATATCAAATAAAATATTTAAAATTATAGAAATAAATATCTAATTTTAGAAAGCTCTTTGACATGACTACAATGATGTTTACTTCATCTCGCTCATACCTTGTTTAAAATCACCACATAATACCATTGTAAATAAGCATAAATGATAATAAGTTATTTTTTAGTATTAAATAAATATACGTTAATGTTGAAATTAGATAAGTTGAAGTAATGTAATTTATCCTAATAAAATTGATGTGAAGGTCACATGATTATGGATTTAGAGAAACATGTATAATATAACAAATCCAACCAAAACTTCTACAAAAAAAGAATAATTTTTTTAGGAAAGTTATATTCCAATATATTCAAAAGATCAAGTGTAAAATCACTAATCTCTAAATCAAGTATGAGTTTAAATTTCTTGAAGTGCTTACAAACAAATAGAAATATATATATTTTTTAAATATATAAATTAATATTTAATTAAGAAAATTTGCACAAGATAAGTCCAAGGATGTTTATTTCATGTCAAATTAACCTTGTTTTGAATTACTATGAATTACAAATTAAAAAATATAAATAATAAAAAAATATTAATTTAATATAAGAAAAATGTTTATTAAATAGGAAATGTGATAAATTTAAGCACTTTAATTTTATGTAGTTAAAGTGATACAAAGGTTCAATGATACAAGAACTATAGTTTCATAGTAATCTATTGAAGTTAAAATGCAAAATATAAAGAAATAAGTTCAAATGTATAGGAAAACTATATTCTGAGATACAAAGGACAATGTTTGTAAAATTCTTCACCATCAAGTTCATTATGAATCAAAAATATATAATAAGGTTTGCAAAAATCATAGAAAAGAAAACACCTAAAAACATATAAATAAATGTTTTTTGTATGGACCTCATCAAGATGAGTTCAAGAATATTTGTTTCATCTTAATTGATTCTCATTTGTATTAAGTGAATTTGCAAACTTAAATAAGAATAAATAATTATAAATTATTATTTAATATTAAGTAAATATGTATTAAATCTGAAATATGATAAATTCAAGAAAATGTAATATTACTAATGGAAGTAATTGAATGATCATGTGAGATGAGACCTAGAGATATATAACAAAAGGTCAAAATTAAAATAATTTTTTTAAACAAAAGAAGAGAAAAATCATGTAAGAATGTAATAGTTCAAGAAATTAAAATGATCTAGGGTTACATACTCAATCATCAAATATGGTATAAATAAAAAAGCTGGCAAAAAAACCAATGAAACTTAAATTTAAAAAATAAAAAATATTTAATTCACATGAGGTTGTCACTCTGATTACAATGATGCTGGTTTAGTCTCGATCACACAACATTTTGAATTACTGTGAATTACTGAAGTAAATAAGCATAAATAATAATTAATACTTTTATATCGTGTGAATATGTAATAATTAATATTAAATAAATTGAATTAATGCAATATAACTAAATAAAAGTTATTTAAATGTTAAATAAGAAGAGAAATAGAGTTTCATATTTATTTAACCAATTCTTAATGAAAGAGTTAAAAAAATGTGATATATTTCATAACAAATTTAAATTCAAAGAAACTAAAGAGTTTGAGTGTATCATACTTGTTTATATGCAACATACGAATCTAAATTTCTCATAATATATTTAAAAACTAGAAAATAAAATATTTTGAATTACTACAAATAGTAGAATTATATAATGATACATAATAATAAATTATTATTTTAAAATTAAGAAAATATATGTTAAAGTTTGAATAACATAAATTGAAACAATGTAACAAGGCCAAATCAAGCATTGTAAAGGCCATAAAGCATGAATATTTAGGTTACATAGCAATATAACAAAATTGAAAATAAAAAAATTTTAATATATTAAAAAGAGTTAATGAAAAATAGCAATCCAAGATACTAAGAAGATAGAGTGTGGAAACCTCTATTAATAAGTCATGTGTGAATTGAAATTTCTCATAATAGGTGCAAAAAACTACAAAAATAAAATATTGAAAAATGTTTAAGAGAATATTGAATTAAATATAGCTCAATGGAAGAAGTCAATTGAAGTTTACTTCATCTCTATCAGATAGCTTTTCTAATTACTATCAATTATTAGATTAAAAAAAATAAATAAATTATAATTTTAGGTTTAATTAAGTATATATTAAAATTGAAATAATACAAATTTAAACAATGAGATATAATCCAGTTGGATAAATGCAAAGGTCAAACAAGAGTTGAATTATAAGTTCATATTAATATAATCAAATAATGGCAAAGCATTTGAATAAATAATAGAAATTATGAAGAAAAGTTGCATTCCAAGATACTAAGGATATCATGCATAAAATTCTCAATAGACAAATCTGGCACATACCAAAATGTCTCATAAAATAAGACAAAACTAAAAAAAGTAAAATATTTAGAAATATAGAAATAAATGTTTCCTTGGACCTCTCTGTAAATAATAAAAAAATGTTTAATTCATCTTGATTGCTCCAATTCTGAAATACAATGAATTATAAAAGTAAATAAAAACAAATAATAATAAATTCTTATTTCAATACAATGTAAATATATATTAAAACTAAAATGAGATAAATGGAGAAAATAAAGTTAAGTATGTTGAAATAATGTAAATGTCACATGAGAAGAGAGTTAATGTTTCTCAAAACTTTTACCAAATTATAATGAAAGATTTGGAGAAATTAGATAAACTATTTAGAAAAATTCATTGAAGAATATTGAGATAATCATGTGTAATGACATTTATGATCATACTAGCTTTTAATAGGATTAAGCTCGTCAAGGCTAGTGGAAAGATGCATGCATTATCTCAATTAGGCATCATTTTGAATTATGACAAATTATTGAAGAAAATAACCATAAATAAAAATAAATTATTATCTTAATTATATAAAAATATATATTAAAAAGTTGAGATGAAATAATTTGAAATAATATAATATAACAAAGTCAAAGTTATGTAAAGGTCATAGAAGCGGAATATTAACGTTTCTTAGTACTATAACAAATTCAAAGTAAAAGATTCCAAAAAAATGATATAAATTAAATGAGAAAGTTGTAACCAAAGATACTATGGTGATCACTATATCATTCTCAATCATCAAATAAGAAACAAATCAAAATGTCTCTAAAAAAGATGCTAATACCTTAGAAAATAAAACACTTTAAAGTATGAAAATTTATGTTTAATTGGCTAGTGATCATCCAATGATTCTAATAATGTATATTTCGTCTCAATTTGACATTTTTTGGAGTTATAACAAAACACCAAAGTAAATAAAGAAAACTAATTATAAATTATTATTTCAATGTTAAGTGAACATGTGTTTAATTTGAAACAAGATTATTTTAAATAATGTGACATTACTAAATCTACACCTTAAAAAGGTTGCAAGAGAGAAGAATTAGAGTTTCTTAGTAATATTATCAAATTAATGTGAAAATTATGAACAAATTAGTTATATTTTTTTAAAAGTTACAACCCAATATATTATAAGGATTGAGTGTAACATCCTTAATAATTAAATATGAAAAAGGAAAAGTTATCTTATAAATAATGCCAAAATATTTAGAAATAAAATATTTAAAAGGTATGAAAAGGAATATTTAACAAAAAATAAAACTTCAAGATAAGTCCAATGACATTTGTTGCAACTTCATCGAAACTTGTTTATAATTAATTTTAATTTACAAAATTAAGAAAGCCTAAATGATAATAAAAACTTTATTTTAATATTAAGTTGAAATATATCAATATTGAAACGACCTAAATTAAATTTAATATAATATAACTAGAAAAAAGTGACATAAATGAGTCTCTTGATGATTAAAAAACAAAATAATGGTGAAATATGTGTTGAAATGAGATAAATTATACATGAAATTTTCATTATAAGATACTAATGTGATCAAAAATAAAATTCTCAATTATCCAATCATGTAAAAATCTAATGTTTCATTAAGTTTGTCAAAAAGGTTATAAATAATAAAAATTGAAAAATATTAAAACAAAAATTTATTATGATAATGGTCATTGAGTTGATTCAAATGATATTTGTTTTGTCTCAATGAAATCACATTTAAAATTACTATAAATTTCCAAAGAAAGTAAGCACGAAGAATGAAAATTTATTATTAAAATATTAAGCAAATATAAACAACAAAGTTGAATTTTTTTAAATTGAAGTAAAGAAATACAACTAAATAAAAGCAATGTAATTACCAAACAAGATGAGACTAATATTTTAATTGTAATATAATCAAATCAATGTGAAAGTTCTTAAGAAATGAGATAAATATTTTAAGATGTTACATCCAAGATATGAAGAAGACTAAATGTGAAATCCACAATCAATAAATCATCTACAAATTGAATACATAACAAAGCATGCCTAAATAATGATAAACAATATTTGAAAATATAAAAATAAACATTTAATTCGATAGAGTTGGTTGACAGGAGTCTAACGACATGTTTTTCTTCTCAATTAAATATTAACTTGAAATAATTTAAATTTCAAAGTAAATAATCATAAAGAATAATATATTATAATTCTAATATTGAGTAAATATTCATTAATGATAAACTAAGACTTATTTTAGCAATATAGTATAATAAAATCAAAGTGATTTAAATGTCATACGAGAGGAAATTTTAGGTACATAGTAATATAACCAAATCAATACAAAACAATTAAAGAAGTGAGATAAGTTTAACATGAAAGTTACATTCTATTATACTAAGAAGATCGTGTATAAAATCCTTGACAATTAAATCAATTACGAACTAAATGTCTCACAAAGTGTTCCAAAACACTAGAAAATAAATTATTAAAAATATATAATTTAATATTCAATTATAGTGAGCACATTAAGATGAGTCCAACTATGTTTACTTTAAGTAGTCAGACATTGTTTGGAATTACTATAAGTTAACAAAGTAAATAAACATAAATAAAAAAATTAATCTTACAATAATAGGTAAATATATTTTAAAGCTAAAATTAGATAACTTGAAGACATATAATATCACTAAATGAAATTTATGTAATGGTGATATTATAAGAAATTTATAATTAAATACTAATATAACTAAATAAAAGCAAAAAAATTAAAGGAATAATAAATATCATATCAAAAACTAGTAATCCAAGATATTGAAATATATTATAATATCCTCAATAATCAAATTAGGTACAAAGAAAAATGGCCCAAAAAGTATGTAAAATAAAGAAAAAAATAAAATTTTTAAAAAATAAATTATATAAAAAATAAAAACGATTATTTAATTAGATAGAGCTTATTGATGTGATCCTAATTACATTTGTCTTCTATTGATTGGACCTCGTTTGTAGTTATTGTGAATTTCAAAAATTTGTAAGCACAAAAAATAATAAATTATTTTTTATGTTAAGTAAATATATTATAAAAATTAAATGACACAAACAAAAGAAACACAATATAGTCTGCTCATAATGATTTAATGGTCACACAAGTGAAGATTTAGAGTTACATGATAATTTATCCAAATTAATGTGAAAACATTCAAGTGATGACATAAATTGTTTGAGAAATTTTTAAGTTCAAGTTGCTAAAGAGTTTAGGCTACCATACAAGATCATCAAATGTGGTCTGAATCAAATTGATGCATAAAGTTGCCCAAAATATAGAATTAAAAGTACTTAAAAAGTATAATAATGAAAATTAAATTTATAAGACTCATCAAGAATTGACCAAGGAAACTATTTTCATTTTATATATGCCTCATTTGCAATAACAAAAAATTACCATATTAAGTAAGCATAATTTAATTAAATTATGATTTTAATTTTAGGAAAGTATATATCAAGGTGGAATTAAGATAAATTGAAGTAATTTAATGTTAACAAAAGAAAGAGACCTAAATGACATATGGGAGAAGATTAAGATTTAGTTAGTAATATATCAAATTCAAAATTAAATATTTAAATGAATTTGATAAATTACATGAAAACATGCATTTAATGATACTAAGGAGAGCATGTTTAAATCTTATATGATCAAATTAAATCTTATATTACAATATTATATATGATAGTGATTTAATAGAGCTCATTGAGATGAGTCTAATGACATATGTTTCATCTTAATCAGATCTCATTTAAAGTTATTATATTTCTAAATTTAAATAAGCATAAATAATAAAAACAAATATTATTTTTTAAACATGTGAACATATATTAAAGAAAAAAATGAAATAAATTAAAGAAATACACACAACCAAGTTAAAGTGCCCAAAGGACACATAAGAGAAGATTTAGAGTTACATAGGAATAATTTACCTACACATTTATCTGATTTCTTTAAAATTATCACTTTTATTTGATTATATTACTATAAAATAAAAAAATTCTCCTCTCGTGTGACAATTACATCATGTTGATTTTTAATATTATATTACTTAAATTTATGCCTTTTGATCTTTAATTTATATTTACTTCATATATAAATAATAATTCGTTATAATTGTTTTTCTTTCCTTTAGTCATCTGTAGTAATTTTAGATGAGTTCCAATGGGGAAAAAAATGTAGTTAAACTTTGCCTAACGAGATATGTTGAGTTAAATATTCATTTTCATAATTTTAAATATTTTTTTGTTTTAATTTTATATTTTGTTGAGCTTAACATTTTTATGCAACTATCTCGTATAAGTTTTCTAAGTCTTTAAAACTTTTGGCATCTATTTCTTTAGATTACTATTTACTCTAAATCTCCTCTAATGTAACCTTTAATTCCTATGATTTAGTTATATTATATTAATTTAATTTCTATTATTTCTTTTATATTATATATTTATTTGATATTAAAATAATGACTTATTATTAATTGTTGTTACTTAGTTTGATAATTTGTAATAATTCTAAATGAGGTACAATCCAGACAAAACGAACCTCATTGGATTCATATTGATGCACTTTATTTAACTAAATGTATTTATTTTTATATTTTTAAATTTAATTTTCGCTGATTTTGGCATGTTTTGTGAGGCATTTTGATTCATATCTCATTTCACATTTGAAGATGTTTCATTTGATCTCGATAGTATTATGAAATGTAACTTTATTGCAACATTTATCTATTTTTATAGAATTATTTCTCAAATTTGGTCATACTAGTTTGGAACAACAAATCTTCTCTTATGTTACCTTTCATTGCTTTTATTTTGATATATTACTAAGTAATTTTAGATCTCCTCTCTTGGAAATTTTATGTTGCTTTGATTTCATTATATTACCTTATATCATTTTTTGCATTTTCTCTTTAATAAAATATATTTAATTTTAAAATAAAAAATTATTTTTATAAACTTATTTAATTTTGTAATTCTTAACAATTCCAAACAAAGTGTAGTGCAAAGGAAACAATCCTCATCGAAAGCATCTGGAGGAGCTCCATCTTATTAAATGTTCCTTTTTATATTGTTTTAAATAAATTATTTGCATTAGTTTTGGTACATTTTACAAATATATTTTATTTTTTCCTACTTTGTCATTTGGTGATGCTTTAATCAATCTCAATAGTATCTTGAAATGCATTTTCTCTTTACAATTTATCTTAGTTTGTTAAAGTTTTCAGTTAAACTTTATTGTGTTACTCTGTAATCCTAAATCTCTTCTTGTATAAGAGTTAAATCACCTTGATTTAATTAAATAACATCGATTAAATTTATCTCATTATAACTTCAATATATATTTATTCTGAATATTAAAATAATATTTTGTTATTATTTATTTTTTTTATTTTGGTAATTCATTGTATTCTAAGTGATATTTCAATGAGATTAATAAAATATTATTGGACATGTCTCGATGAGCTTTATCCATATAAATATTTGTTTTACATTTTCAAATTTTTTATTTTATAGTAATTTTTCACACCCTACAAGTTATTTCAATTCATACCAAATATGATGATTGATGATTTAACATTTGATCTATTTAATGTCCTATAATGCAACTTCCTTATACAACTGATCTAGTTTTCTCAAAAAAAAAATTTTTATTTAGTTATATTATTTTGTAACTCTAAATCATCTAACATGTGACCTTTACTTCATAATTATTTGGCTATATTATGTTACTTCAATTTATCCCTTTTTTACATTATTATATAGTTATATAATATTCAAATAATAATATATTGTTATTTATGATGGCAATTCCAAACTACCAATGAGGCTCAAACTAAGATGAAAAAAATATCATTAGGCATGGCTTGATTAGAACTATCCAATTAAAAAATCTTGTATACTTTTTTAAGTTTTCCATTTTTTAATATTTTGGCATGCTTTGAAAGACATTTTGATTTTTACCTTGTTCGATCAACGAGGATGCTTCTTTTGATGTCCTAGCATCTTGGGATCCAACATTCCCACACAATTAATATTATTTGTTCTAGTGTTTTTCTTTTATTTGGTTGTACTACTATGTGACTTTAAGTCTTCCCTCATCCAACCATTACATTGCTTTGATTTTATTATATTGCACTACTTTAGTTTATATCATTATACCTTAGTCATATGTTTACTTTGAATTAAAAGAAAGATTTATTGTTAATTATACTTACTTGGGCAATCCATAGCAATGTTAATTACAATCTAATCAACAAAAAACGAATGTCATAGGACTTGTCTTGATAATCTTTATCAAATTAATAATTAATATTTATATTTTTTAAATATTTCATATATTAGATTTTGGTAAATTTTATGACATGAATCTCATCCTATTTGATAATCAAGGATGTTACACCATATCTCTTTTATATCTTAGAATGCAAATTTCTAGTTTAATTTTTCTCAATTAATCAAAATTTTAACTTTAATTTGGTTATTACATTATTTAACTCTAAATATGATTTTGTGTGATCTTTAGATGACTTTAATTAATTTATAGCACATTGTTTTAAATCGTCTTAATTTAGCTTCAATATATAAGTAATATTAAGAGTAATTTATTATTATTTATGATAATTACTATAGTATTCCTCATAAATTCCAAATGAGGTCTATTTGAGATGAAAGTAGTGTTGTTGGACTTACTCAATGTGTTTTATTAAATTAAATATTCATTTTGTATTTTTAATATTTTTTCTTAAGTTTTGGCATGATTTAAAAGCTTTTTTTACACCAGATTTGATAGTTACAGATGTTACACTTGATCTCTTTGGTATCTTGTAATGTTACTTATACTCTTTATCTAATTTCTTTAAACTTTTAGGTTTGATTTGAGTATATGGCATGCAACTCTAATTCTCCTTTCATGTGATTATTACATCACATTTAATTTTTATATTACATTGTACCAATTGTTCTCATTTTAGATTTAATATATAGTTAATTAATAATTAATAATCATTTATTATAATTATTATTTATTTCTTGTTAGATTTTTTTAAACATTTAATGTCTTCCTTTAGTCTCTAATTCTCCTAATGGAGCATCTATCTATGTTTGGAAGCTGCACTAATGCCTATTTAAGTCATAAATAATTGAGAAATACTTAGGTCCTAATCATATACTCATATATAGGCTTACCTGAAGGTGTTATAGGTCTAGGATACAGAATCTTAAGATCGTTCACCAAGTAATAACGTTCATAGATATTAATGACTTGCATAAATTTTTAACATGAGAGGTCTAAACATATAGTAGAAGTGGTTGAACAACACGCACCCAACTACTCATATTATTAGTGAAGTGTTATTACACACATAAGTGGAGTTCTTGGAAGGAGAAACAAGAATTCACTTGATCACATGTGCTAATGAGAAAGTAGGTTGTGGTGATTAACATTCCAAAAATTTGAAGTAAAGGAATGAAGAACTATCCTAATGGCCTACTAATATTAAGAATATTGGCTAATGGGTCAGAACCTCCACTTTTGAGTCTTTCGATTGCCTTCTTATGCCACGTCTAGAATCACAATGTTTGATTAATTGCACACATTAGGTTTGAATAAAAATTGCTTGGTGGTATCAGTTTGTTGCTCCATTAAAAAAATTTCATCCCATACAAAATGACAAAGATCTTGACTTATAAAGATCTCAAAAGTAGAATAGTAATTTTGCTGACTTAATAATACTAAGGGTTGCATTTTTGAAATATAGAGGACATTTTAGAATTCCAAAAATCACCACAAATTACAAAAACATAGTTTAAATTTTGCTAAAACAAAACTAAAAAAGTACTTAAAAGACTACAATCTTAGTTAATGTAAGTAGTCCCAAAGTAGGATGTGCATTATAGGTACTAGTAATAACGAGTGGTGAGGTAGTGGGTTGGGTGGTCGTTGCCATGTAGACTAATTGGTAAGTGATTCTTCGAGTTTGATTTCATTGGGTAGCACGACTGGTGTGGAGTGTGCACAAAGGCACGTGATGCCTTATGTTTGACATTTAGAGTTGTGCGGGTGTTAGCAAAAATCAACATTGGTGGACGAGTCAATGCATTCATGGATCAAATCTAAGTAGGTTGAAATTATTATCAAATTTAGAGGCTGGTATAGGTCTAGTGAATGATAGGAACAACTTAACAATGGATGTAATTATGGTAGGTTGTGATGAAAATGCCCAAAACCTAAATTTTAAGCTATTTGGGGAAATGTTTAACAAAATTTTACACTAGTGCTATTATTAGATGGCTAAAGAGATGACTTATAGTTAACATCAAGCTAAAAATATTTAAAAAATCTATCAAGTGATCTTCAAATAATTTAAACTAAAGTGTAGATGCAAATAACTAGAGAAACTGATGAATGTAAACTAAAATATGTAATGAATATGGTCAGCTATTGTTGATCCACATAACTACAATGACAATGGAGACTAAAGAGAATTAGAGGGTCCAATCAAGGAAAAACTTAGAGTCTTAATAGAACTAGACTATAGTCATGTGGAATCTTTATTAGAAACCCTGTAGATTGCCTTGTTATACATTACATAATCAATTTTCTTTGTTTTGTCTACTCCCTTAATTTTCTTTATCTATTTTTCATTAAGTGAACTTGGAAGTGATGTACTGATCATCCAAATAGATTAAAAAAAATAATATTACAAAAAAATGAAGTTTTCTTAATGTAGTAGTGGATTTAATTTATTTACATTTGAGAAACATATAAGATAACTATTTTATCTCAAAATTATAAACTTTAAAAAATTAAGCATAATTACCTGTTCTATTAAAAAAACTTTATTTTATCATATTTTAAGAAGTTTAAGTAATTTTGATCAAAAAGAAATGGTGAAGTGTCATAAATGAATTTTTATAATAACTCCTAAAAATGTTTAACTTACAATTCTTAAATTAAAACATAATACATGATTTAATAAACTATCAGCAAATGATATGACAAAATGTTGAACTTTGAATATGATTTCATTAAATAAAAAAATAAAGCAATACTAATTATATGAAATTCTTTTTGTGCCAATTCACTTTCCCCTTTTAATTTTATCACCACTTATTAAACCTTGCATTCATAATGTCATTATCTTAAACATCCATTATTAGTATTTTCATCATGAAATTAAAATAACTTGTTTTTGGTGAATGACATCAAACAGAAATTAGTAGAAATACTTTTATAAAATGGCTTATTAGCATAAAAAAAACATGGGTTCAACAATCACCTTCATTTTAAAGATGACAAGCTTATTATATAATGGATTTTTAGATTGAAAACTTTGGCATTTTAAATAATTATAAGACATTATGCATTTATAAATCATCACTTGTTTTGATATTTCACCAAACATCTCAAATTCATTACCCAATAAGTATAAAGGATATTATTAAATTACTTCTTATCAGTTGTTATAATACTAGTATTTATCTCCTTTTCCATAATAAAAAAAACATAATTAAACTTATATTTAAATCTATCATTACAATCATGTCAGCTAATATGAAATCATTTTGTAGGTAAAGTTTAAATAAGTATAACTATAAAATAATTTTTTGTTGGAACACGTATTTTAATGTTCCTTAATTCTGCATGATCTATAATAAACTAATCACACATCTCTACAAGTTTTGTATGCATGTGAGTGATATTATTCTTATTGATGTTAGAAGAAATAATGTTAACATTTCCTAGTTGATCTTCTTTTAATAAAGTTAAAGAACTTCCAATTATTATCTTATCATATATAGTGCACAAAAACAACTAGCTATTATATTCATAATTACAAGTTATAATGCTTTTAAACTTTTTTTATGAGATCAATATAAGAACTCACTTCAAAAAATTACTGGATAGTTGAGACAAAACCAAGAAAAGGCTTACAACCAAAAATGTCAACATATAATTGGCTAACAAGAGAATCATCATTTGACACATTTAAATGTAAAAGGCCATAGTTGTGATTGTTAACTAAATAATAAAAGGACCCCTAATCGATGATATTATAGTCAATCTCCTTTGAATCTTTGAATACATACTTCTCGTAAACCTTATCCAATTTTTTCAAATTTTCTACCTTCATTTCATTAATTACTATAAAACCCTTATTCTATTGTCATCAAACCTTTGCATTGCTTTGATTTATTTATACCTCATTGCTTCAATTTATTTTATTTCAAGTTTAAAATATATTTACTTAATATTAAAATTATAATTTATTACTTTTTATGCTTTTTTACTTTGGTAATTTGCAATAATTCCAAAAAAGGTTCAAAGGAAATAAAACAAGCATTAATGACTCCTATTGACAAGCTCTTTCAATTTAATTATTCATTTGTATAACTTTAAATATTTTATTTTTGTAGGGTTTTGGCTTGTTTTATGAGACATTTAAATTTGCACCATATTTGACAATCAAAAATGTTAATATACTCGATCACTTTAGTATCTTGGAATGTAATATTTTCTACAATTCATCTTAATCTTTCAAATTTTTTATTCAATTTTCTTTTATTACAAAGCTTTTCTAATTCTCCTCCTTTGTGCCATTTATGTAGGTTTTATTTGGTTAAATTATATTATTTTAATTTATCTCATTTTAAATTTATTAGATATTTATATATTATTCAAATAATAGTTTGTTATTATTTATACTTATTTGCTACAGTAATTCTCAGTAATTCAAAATGAGGTTTGGTTGAAACAAAACAAATGTTGTTAGGTTGATCCCTATAGGCTTTACCAAATTTAATCTTAATTTTTTTTTTTAAATTATTTTATTTTCGTTTATTTTGGCATGGTTTCTTAGGTATTTTGAATTGTGCCTAATTTGCTAATAAAAAATGTTATACTTTTTGTCCTTAACATGGATCGAAAAATTACCATATAATGTCTCATTTCATTAAATTTTTATTGTAAATTATTTTTATTACCATTTAAGTTTACATTTTCTCTCGTGTGACCATTATATGTCTTTGACTTGGCCATACTCATAGTAGAAATTTATGTTATTTTAGTTTTATCATCTATTTACTTAATATAAAAATAATATTTGTTTTTATTATTTACGAAAATTAACTTTTGTGAATATAAGTAATTTCAAATTAGGTCTATTCAAAATAAAGCAAGCATCATTTGACTCGTGTTGATGAGCTCTCTATAAAATGTTATCCCTAATAAAAATTAAAAAAAAATATTTTGTATGTTTTTTGCATACTTTAAGAGACATTTTCATTTTTATTTGATGTAAAGATTGAGCATACTAAGCTTGGTCACCTTTTTTTTGAATCAAAAGGAGGCATAAGCCATACAAAAGGTTCTCATGAATGATCCTCACAAAGGGTCAAACATGAAATCTAATAGCATAAGTTTAATGAGGGGCTTGGGAATAGGCACCACCCTCTCCCAAACAAACTCAGTAGAACATGCAGCGTGTGCCACCTAGTCAGTAGGTGCATTCCCCTCTCTATAGATGTGGGAAAATCTAAGCACATCCAGGCACCTTGCACGCTCGATAGCCTCAGCAAAATGACCCGACACAGCAGGCTAGGAGATGAGTTTGCAGACCTCCTACAGTGCCAGCATCGAATTCGTCTTAATCTCCATAGCACGATATTGGGAAAGTGTATCCCTTCACAAGTCAAGGGCCTCGAGCATTGCCTGTACCGCCATAACTTCACTAGCCTGTGAGAAAATCCTCCTACCAACCACCAGAAGCAGCTTCCTCATGTAGTCCCTCACCACCAGCCCAAGGCCAGCAGTAGCCTCCCCAATAACAGCATCACAATTCACTTTTATCCATCCAGTGGGGGGAACCCAACTATGGGTTATAGGTAATTCAGAGGAGCTGCAAGGGTTCCCGCTAGACATGGATAAGTACAAGCTACAATGTCTTGCTGTTGCGATAACCTAGACCTTAATCTTGCACAGCATAATGTAGGAGTTGACCACTGGATCGTTGTGCCTCTTCGCATTTCTTCTCTCCCAAATGTAGTACATAGTAGTGGCCAAAGTAGCAACATGCACGGCGCCAACCCCACATCTCCTCGTCGACGAACCGACAAACTCCATGAGCCGGTGAAGAAAAGTCAGCCAGGCACCCTCACCCAGAGGCGGCCCCCAGCACGGCCACTGCCTTGCGTGCCTGTCAATCAACCCAAAGTTCTTGGGCACGCGAGCTGTCCCAAAACACATGCTGCGTGGACTCCACCGCGTAACACCAAGAGCAACCACTGCACTCAGCCAGTCCCCTCCAACCCAACCAAGCCGCCATAGGGAGGTGATCCCTTACCACATGCCACAAGAACATGCGCACCCTCGGCAATACTTTAAGCTTCCATAATACCTCATCTGGTCGACGTCCCCCAGGCTTCCTCGCCTTGTAACGTTGTTAGCTCCGCATTTCAGGTGCAAATGAATTCTCCCATTATCGACCTTCTCCATCTCATTACTGCCTGAAGAAACATGTCCTGTCTAGACATCTGAGCCCTGTGAAGGTGCAGCACCCTCTCTAGCAGCTGCTCGCCAGCCCATGCATGTATATTATCGACGTCCCAGACTTCAGCCATGGTGATGCATCCAGCCACGCTCGCCGGCCACACAGTGTGCATATTGATGAAAGTTGGCCAGCTACAAATAAGGAAGAAACCAATCCAATTATCTTCTACGAACCTCGCCGTCTTACCATCGCCGATTCTCCATACAAAGTTCGACACAGCGCTCGGCATTGCCTCCACAACGAGCCTGCAAGCATGGGAAACATTCCGAGGAGTCTTAAAAGCGTTATGCATCACATTATACTTTTGCCTCATAATATCCACCCAGAGGCTCACCTCGCGACTCAGCAGGCGCCTGCAGTGCTTCATTTGCAGCACACGTTGCCAAACGCAGAGGTCCCGAAGCCCAAGACCTTCCACAGCCTTTGGTAAGGTGACACTGTCCCAGGATGCATAATGCATCATATGCACGTTGCTCGCCCTACACCATAGGAAGCTTCTGATCCTTATCTTAATCTCATCGATGACTCCCAAGGGCACAACACAATGGCATAGTATGAAGCTCGAGATGGCATTGAGAACAGAGGAAGCCAAGGCAGCTCAGCTGGTGAGTAATAGCGGATGAATCCGCCAATTGGCAACAGAGGCTTCAATCCTCTGAAGCAGGAAATTGAAGTCCTCTTTGTTCAACTGCTTCACCGCGATAGGAACACCGAGGTACGTAAGCATCTGGCCCTGCTCCATACTAAGTTTCTTCGCCACCAATCTTGACTTCTTCCTGCTGATACTTCTGCTAAAATAAACTCTGGATTTCGAGAAGTTCACGCGCAGCCCTGCTGCAATGGTGAAAGTCTTCATGATTTTCTACACCGCACGTGTGGCCTCACACGTAGCAAAAGCATACAGGAGGACATTATCTACTTAAAGCAAGTGCGAGATCAACGGCACATGCTGTCCGGACCTAAACCCAACCATTTGTCTGGTCTCATAGTCCCACACCAACAATGAGAGATACTCTGTCTCGATGACATACAAGTAGGGCAAGAGCGGGCATCCCTGTCGGAGCCACCGCTGAGCCTCCACCCATGGAAGACGAGCTCCGTTGATAAGTACCCCAAATCTTAGAGAGGTGAGAATATGAGACAAATTTAATTGATCTAATATAATAAAATCAAATACATATAAAGGTCACATAAGAGAATAATTAGAATCACATAAGAATATAAACAAATTTAAAAAAAAATTGCCAAACTAAGATAAATAATATGAGAATTTTGCATTCCAAGGACTAACAAGAACAAGCAGAACATTTTTAATCATCAAATTAGATATAAATCAAAATAGCTGATAAAGTATGCAATTTCTTGAAATCACCAAATCTTTCAAAATATTTAAAAAAATCTTCAATCTGATCCAATCTTGTTTAAAATTATTTTGAATTATAAAATGAGTAAACATAAATATTATAAATTATTATATTAATATTAAGAAAATAAATATTATAGTTTAAATGAGATAACTTGAAACAATGTAATATAATCAAATCAAAGACATGTGAAGTTCAAACGTGTGGAGAATTACAGTTAAATAGTAATATAACAAAAATAAAGCAAAACACATGAACAATTCAGATAAATTATGAAAGAAAATTAAATCTAGGATTTTAAAAAGATTGAGCATAATATTCTCAATCGTTAAATCAAATACAAGTCAAAATGTGTAATAACAAGTTCCAAAACATTAAAAAAATATATAATAAAAAGATACAAAAACAAATATTTAATTACACAGAGTAAGACGAGATGAATCCATAACATTTATCCTATCTCAATCAAATCTCATTTGGAACTATTACAAAATATCAAATTAAATAATCATAAAAAATAATATATAAGATTCTAAAATTAAGTAAATATATATTAAAGATAAAATATGATAAATTAAATTAATCTAATATAGTAAAATTAAATCAGTATTAAAATTACATAATAAGTGATTTAGAGTTACATTGCAAGAAAGACAACGAAAGTAAAAAATTTTAAGTTGTGAGGCAAATTTTTTGAAGAAGTTGCATTCTCGAAAATTAAGGAGATCAAGAATAACTTCCTCGATCATCAAATCAGCAACAATTCAAAATACCACATTAAGCATTCAAAAATCTTAGAAAACAAAATATTTAAAAAATATACGAATGATCATTTATTTGGTTAAAACTCATCATGGCTAGTCCAATAATTTTTTTTTGTCTCAATTAGACCACATTTAGATTTGCTATGAATTACCAAAGAAAATAAGTATATGTATTAACAAATTATTATTTTAATATTTAAGCATTTATTACAACTAAAGTAAGATAAATTGAAGAAATGTAATGTTAACAAATCACAGTAATATACAAAACATACTAGAGGAGATTTAGTGTTTGAAATTTAAGATAAATTATATGAGAAAGTTGCCCTACAATTTACTAAAGAGATTAAGTATAACAGCCTCTATCATTTCTATATCTTTGTTGTTATTTTTACTTTCTCTCTTATATCTCTTCCCTCTTTTGCTTTCGGTTCTATACAATGTCCCCTCTCTTACTTTCTCCTTATTTATCATTTATCTCTTTATGATTATCTCTCTTTCTCCTTTCCCTTTCTATCTCTCTTTTTCTCTCCCTTCTTTGTCTTCCTCTTCTTCTCTTAAACTCGACCTAACAAAACTACTAATTCTAGTTCTTTTACTCATTTATGCACACATTTGAAGATTGGAACTTATTTGGATTTCATGCTTTATCATTGATCTTATAAATACCTAATGACCAAACACTTTCTTTGACAAATTTGGCTTAGCTTTGCTAATATTGAAATGGTCAAACTTGGTTCATTAATTTTTTTTGCTTTCCCTTTCTCATTACACTTGAAGCCTCCTCATCCACTAAAATGAGCCTTTTTGACACACTCACACTTCTTCCCTCCTTATGCACATGGCAATAGTTTATGAAAATGTAGACAATAACAAAAGACAAAAAGAAATTAATGAGAATCATTCCTCATTAATGGCATTACAATGTTTAACAAGAGTGTCTTATTGACCAAACTCTTTCCTAACAATATGGCAATGCAACCTTCTATGCTCCTGATTCTCATTTCCCATAATTCATTTCTTCCAAAATCACTCTAGTTCACTAATTTCTTTAAATTTGTCTCGCCCAATATCATTTGTATAGCCACAAATTTATAAGCAAGGAGAACCATTCACACAAGGTCAAGTATGTCATTATTATTGAATTCCCCAACATGGGACAAGATAAGTGCATGTAGTCATGGGGAGTGTTAAAATACAAAACCTTATTTTTGGACTCTCTCTACATATGTTCCACACTGTAATATCTTATCTTTCTCAGACTTACTTTTTGTCTCTTTCTTTAACTATATCTATGTCTCCATCATATTCTTTATCATAATCTCTATCATCTTTCCTTAACTATTCTCACTCAAAATTCATGTTCATCTCTTACTTTCACTTCATCACTCATTCAATCTCTTCTAAGTATCTCTTGCTTGCCATACTTGCCTATTTTGTGTGCTCTTTTTTAATGTTTCTCTTTTTCACTATCCTCTTAAGCTCACTCTCATTTACTCTATCTCTCAAATGTATATCCCACCCTACTATTTGTGTCCTTCATCTCTTCTTCCTCTTCTCATTCTTTAGGTGTATCACTTTCTCACAATTTATTTCTCATTTTCCAACATTTTCTTCTCCCTTTATCTTCCCTCCCTTGCCACAAATTCTCATTTGTTTGTCCATTTATTCCCTTCAGATGTAACCTATTTCCCATGTTCTCATTCTTTCTCTTCTTCTTAATCTTATTTTCATAACAAATTCTTTGTCATGCTTTTTTTAGATTTAATCCTCATTTTCTATTAAAAATTTTAAACAATATATGAAAATAAAACATTTATATTTCTTATTCTTATAATGTTCATATAATAAATATTTTATTATTTAATAATTAATAAATTAATTGTGTTAATGTCCATCATAATTCTTTCCATTTAATTGCTATTTGTTAACAATACTCATACACTTCTTATTATTTTTCTTTTTTTTTCTCATTTTCTTTACCTTCTCACCCCATCACCTTTCACATATTCCAATGATAAATCTACGCATAGAAGCATCTCTAAGCCACTAAATTGAGCCTTTCTGACACAATCACACTTCTCTAATCGTTATGGAGAAGGCAATGGTTTATGACAACCAAACCAGCAGCAAAAGGACAACAACAAAGTGATGGGAATCCTTCCTCGCCAATGACATTGGAATGTTTAACAACAGCATCTTATTAACCAAATGCCCTCCTTAAAAAATGGTAATGAAAACTTCCACGATCTTGGTTTTCCTTCTCTATACTTGCATATTGCCCAAATCAGCAAAGTTCAATAATTTTGTTAAACTTGTTGCATCAATTTACATTTCAATTGCTACATATTTATAAGTTGGAAGAAATATGTGCTTAAGTTCAAGTGGGGCATTATTATTGCAATCTCCTACATGATACTTGATAAGTGCACATACTCATAGGGAATGTAAGAAATAAAAACCCTATTTTTGATTCTTTTTACATTTGTTCCACTCTCTATAATACTTTATATCTCTCTCACCCCTACTTTTTGTCGCTTTCTTAAAGTGTATCCATTTCTCTTTATCACATTTTCTATCATAATTATCGCCATCTTCTTCTAACTATGCTTACTCAATATTCATCTTCTTCTCTCTTTCACTTCATCGCACTCCCAATATCTTATATCACTCTTTTCTTTTCCACTCTATCTTATTTTGCATGCTCTTCTTTTTGTATCTCTTTCTCTATCCGATTATGCTCCCTCTCATTCACTCTATCTCCCTTATATATATCCCTCTCACTCTTTATATCTTTCATCTTTGTCTTCTTGTCTTGTTCTTTTTATCTAAAACATTAATACAATTTATTACTAATTGTCTAACTTTTTCTTCTCCCTTTGTATTTCCTGTCTCTCCTTCATATTATCTCATTTATTTGTCCCTTTATCCTCTAATTTACATTCTTGTATAATTCTTTTTGATGTTCTTATTCTACTCCATCCTTTCTTAATCTTAAGTTCATAATTAATGCATGATTTTAAAATTTAAACCTAATTTTTTATTTACTAATTTTAAAAAAATGAAAAATAAAATATTTTTATAACTTAGTTTTATAATGTCCTTATAATAAATATTTAAATTACTTAATAATTAATAAATTTTTATTTTAATTTCCTTATTTACTCTTTGCATTTAATTCTAATTAATTAGCAATTCTCAAATCCATCTTCTAAATGTTTTTTTCTTATTACTCATCTAACATTTTCTTAGATTCCTTCTCCTCTCACTCTTAATATTCAAACCATTTGTTTTCTAATTTTATTGTTATTGCTATTTTCTTACTCTACTCTTATTCAACTTCTTTTACTTCATTTTTTAACTAAGTTTCATTTTGTTCTTCCCTTCTTCTAATCCGTCTTCAATTTTTTTTCCTTATTTTCTTTATATTCATTTTGTGAAATCTTGGTATTTTTTGTTTCATGCTTTTTGTCACTTTATTCTTTTTAACAACAATAAAAGTAAAAAATATAAGAAGAAATATCTTTATTATTAATTTCAACAAATTTATAAATATGTTTTTTTAAATATTACTGTAATTTAATAATTGGAAACATTAATTACTAAAATATTATTCTTTTGTAGTAAGTGCTAACCATGGAAAAATATAAATAAATGAAATTTCTATAAAAGAGAAGTTTATTTTAATAATTACATCATACTCTTGTGATATTATTAATTAACATGTTATTTTTTAGGTCTAGATCTCAAAATGGTGTATTTGCATGATGTTGAAAGGTATGCTAAAACTTATTTTATCATATAGATCATTGAGAGAGGGTTAGCTTTCAGTAATATATCCATAAAGAGCCTATCTATAGGTGTTATAAATTTAAAATAAAAAAGACATATGATCACTGGGTTGGCAAGATCTTCCCCATTAAGCCTCCCATATTCCTATCCATGGCTACTATAGAATCATACTATTAGATTATTTTCACACAACAAGGTGGAATAAAAAATGCTTAGTGGTAACACATAGTTACTTTTAAAAAGTTTATCTCAAACAATATGGGGAGCATGTCTATTTATAAAGACCACAAGAGTGCAATAATAATTTTCCTGATTAAGAAATCTAAAAGATATATTTTTTATTTTCAAAAAAAATCAGAATTTCAAAAATGATCATAATTTACAGAGGAAATAATATGAAGTTCACCAATAGAAACTAAAAACATGACTTAAAAATTACAAATGTAATTAATGTAAGTAGTTTTCAAGAAGGCTATGCTTTTGGAGTGGTGGTCATAATAATTGGTAAGGCAACATGTGGTGTGGTTGTTGTGGCACTCACAGATTTGTGTATGATGCTTTTGGCCCAATTTTGATGGGTGGTGTGATTGGGGAGGAGTGGGTGGAGATGCACGTGATGCTTCACGACTGACTTTTAGGTCAGTGTAGATTAGAAATAATCAACATGGGCTTTTGAGTCGATGCATTTATGGACTAAGTCTATGTAGGTTGAGCAAATTATCTAGGATGTAGATCATTGTGGGTCACACGAACAATGTCTACTTCTTTAATAGTAGGGTTAACTAAGGGAGACAATGACAAAAAGCCTCTAAATAAAATTTAAGCCATTGATGGTGGAATATTTAACAACATTTTACATTAACAAAATTATGGTTGATTGAAGGGATGACCTATGCTTACTATAAAGCTAAAAAAATTTGAAGCACTATCAAGTGTTCTTCAAATGACCTAAACTAAAGTCAACCTGCAAATAAATTGACCCCAATAAATGAAATGCTTGAAATTTATAATTAATATTCACTTATAAAGAAAGAAACTTTAATTAAATTTCCAAGGCTCAATAAATTTTTTTGGCCAACTTTGTCAAGATTTAATGTTATGTCAAAAATATTATCTATGCATACATATGATTACATACATAGATTTTTTTCTTTGCAATATTGCTTGATTTTTTGAGATATCTCCATTAACCATGATGCCTAATTTTTAACTTAAACATCATGGAATTGTGACAAGTTTCACTTACAAACAGTAGTTCTTAATGAAGAACTTTCTAAAGTCAATTTTTTGTTATTAAACCTTCACATAAAGCATGAACATTATGGCAAAACCTAGTAACTTAGCCAAACGGCATCAATTAGCCAGATATTTCTTTTCCATTGGTATACTTGGGAAGCTTATAACATGACCTGATTATGTCATGTGAGGTTCTCTTAGAATTTATGTTGATTTAGATTATTTCTATGGTGAGTTATCACACCTGGTTTTTGATGGGAATATTGGAAGTTCTCACTTTAAGCCAAAAAAAGGCTTGGTTAATTTAGGTCCTAGTCAGGCTAATAATAATAACTTAGTTTTCGATGAAAGTGCTTATGGTTGACGATAGTTTTTTATTTGTAATTATTGTCATGTTTATATGATTAATCCCATTATTAGCTTTAAATTGGATGGAGACTCTTGGGTGGACCATTAGAAAGTGATGCTTTAAATTTGCAAAGTTGGAGCTGCCTAAAGAAATGAGTCATTATTAATTTAGATGAAAACTTGTGTTATTGTAAATTACACCTTTAACAATTAAATGAAACCTTAGCATGCCTTAAATAATACCATTGAGGCTTAGATGAAACCATAGTGTAGACTAGATCAGACTTTGTGTTAGATGAAACCTAAAGATATGCTATATAATAAATACAAGATTTAGATGAAACCTTATAGTATCTTAGATAAGAAATTTGAGAGTTTAGGTGAAGCTATAAGTACCTTAGATGTCGATATTATGGTTTAAAAGGAATCCTAGATTGCATAGATAATTAAAAGGAAGTAATAATGAAATAAAAGCATAAGCACATGGGGATTCATTAAGTATACTTTCTCTAAGGCCTTAGATAAGATAGACTCTTCATCAAACCATATGTAATTATTATGTAAGAAAGAGAGTCTTGTTTTTTACATCAAATTAAACTTAGGCTTAAAATGGGCTAGACATTCTAATGATATTGTCTAAATCTCAAGCATGACATGGAGTTTTTGGTAAGACAATTAATCAACATTTCTAATCTCTTAGGAGAAGAGTTGACTTCCTTAATTGTAGCTATATAGGTTTGCCAAATAGTAATTCAAGTTAGTAATGGAAGTCATGTAAACTATGGTTTAAAAAAATTAATTATGACAATATTAATGTGCCTGTTAGTTAAAGCTAAGACTCAGTTTTTAGTTAAAGCTAAAGTTGTAGCCCGGTTAGGCTTAGAAATCTTATATATATAGGCATTGCTAATAGAAAGATTCTTTATATGTGTTACATCTTAGCATGGTAGCATGCCTTTGATGGTTTAAGACTATCCTTAAAATGTTTATATGACAAATAGATCACCATATATTCTTGATTAGGGTTTAGGATAACCCTACATGTACTCTTATAGTTGGTAAAAGTGGGTAGATTAAGATCATGACGTCTAACTAGATGATCTTACTTTAGATAAGATTTATGGATGGAACATTGCTAGTTTTGGACCCTTAAGCTATTGATGTATAAATTTTTGTAAAGTGTCAGATTAGTGATCAATGACTAATAGGTAATTTGCTTAGTTTAAAAGAGAGAGCTAGTCTACTAAATCATGTACTCTAATTAGTTGCATCATAAACTCATTCATTATATTAGCTTAGTGATCTACCGTGCATCTATTCACATATCTGATCATTATATTTATTTTATCCTACTTTATATATTTGATATAAAACCACACCAATACATATTATTTCTATAGTTTGACTTAAAGATTCATTATTGAGTTTAGATCTACTCTCTTATTATTTTGATATGTAGCACTAAAGATATAATAACTTTCTTATGAGTTTGAGATTATGGCTATTTTACTGAGTATTTAAATATTCATTAGCTCTATCTAATTCTTTATTTTTGTGGTAGTCATGTTGTTTCTTTTGAAGATATTAGGTTGTGTTGACATTACTTTAGGACATTGATTTTGGAATCTTGTATTGTCACGTATGATGGACTTCGTTTGTGGATATTATGATTTGTACATATGGCTATGTATGCTTTTCGTTACATTTTCTCTTTTATTAGGTATAAATAAGTATATATCAATTGCCAAATCTAGGGTGAACTAGTCCCAAAATTATTTGGGTAAGAAATCATTAAGGGGTATCATTCATTGTATCATACATGCTGTGATCATCATGATTAGATTATGGAATCATAACTTCTAGTTTGAGTATCAAGCCCAATGTGCAAAAGGCTATTTAGCCATGTTCTTTGACTATATACGGGTTTTGTTGCACTAGGGATTTTATATAAGAAAAGTTGTTAAAAAATAATGTGTGACACTAAGTTAGAATGAGAACAAGTTCTTTAAATAGATTAAATTAATAGTGATATTTGTAATCAATTCAAAAATTGAATGAATTATTTGCATATTTTTGCAATTAAAAATGAAAATTTTAAACATGTTCTTTATTAAGGGTACTTATGAGACCATTATGCAATGTTTCATCTTACGAACTACTAAATAATACAAAGTTGATGATGTGACATCTTCATGTATTTGAGATAATGTATTTTACTTTAAATAATGAGAAAAATTGTTTGGGTAAATTTTGTGCAAACTATTATTCGGGTATTTTTTAAGGTTTTATAAAAAATAAATTTATTCTATGCAACTAGTTTCACATAGTCCTTTATATATGCAATTTGATATCTAGTTAGACGTAACTAGATTTAGCTACTATAGTCAAAGTGGTCAGCTTTGAATTTTTTCCATTGGCTTATGTCCTTAAAATGTGATATGTTTTTGTTTGCTACCAATATGCATCATAATTGACTAATTCAATAATAAGAGGTCTCATAAAAGACTGTAGTACAACATAGAGCAATAATGGCACATTAACAATGTTCTTGTCTAATAAAAGATTTAAAGAGTACTATAGCATTTTGATGCATAAT
The DNA here is from genome assembly GCA_023846275.1 of Vanilla planifolia. Taxonomy (NCBI): domain Eukaryota; kingdom Viridiplantae; phylum Streptophyta; class Magnoliopsida; order Asparagales; family Orchidaceae; genus Vanilla; species Vanilla planifolia. The sequence goes on along the minus strand of JAIUJO010000218.1, from coordinate 486,925 downwards.
TCCTAAGTGTCGTCTTGTATAAGCCCGTTTTAGTGAGATACAAAATAGTCACAATATGATCAAGCAAACTTTATTTTCTCAAGTAATACATATATAAAGTGAAGTCAAGAGACATGAACATGGCTCAAAGATTTCTAGAATGAATAAAACATGTGCCCATGGAATGAAACTTTCTAAAGCAAAGAAATTAATGCTTAAATATAAATCGTAAAGCTATTGATTAGATGTATTTGCCTAATGTGATAACTAGAAAAGTCATCTTCGAATGATAATGTCCATTTTTCAGTTGCAACAATAACCACTAATATAACTTTTCTAATTTGATAATTGAAGATTATCATGGCTATTTTTATAGCTTATAAAGCATATAATTGAAGAAATGTTTTTGTAGAAGAAAATATCTATGTGATAGATGAATCCCTTTGTAAAGTTCGTTAAAGTCAAGAATCATATGATTAATAAGATAAATAAGATGAATTAAGTTTTAAGGATGAGCAACTGGGCAAAACCAAGGAAGAGAAAGTAATAACAGATGTTGGAGGCCAACATGTGAAAGAAAAGAATTTCTCTAAAGATCATCCTAGTGATTTGATACACCAAATTTATCAAATTCTCTTAAAAATATAGAGGAAACACAAAGCCATATATCTAATAATGTAACAACAAATGAATCACACATTACAATGCTAACATAATCAAATGGCTCACAAGCATACTTAACCATATATATGCAATGTTCAATAACATTAAAATCCTAGTCTAACAAAAAATTAGCATAATTATTCAAATAACAAAGAATACAAATAGTACTCCAGGGTGGTCCAATGTTCATCAATAATTATAGCTAACATTAATGAATGGAACTAGTCTCAATTACCAAAAATCGTAAAATTCAAGAAGAATGTCATCCCATAAATATACTTACTCTGATGCTACTAATTAGATGCTAAGTGTACTAAATTCAATCAAGTGCTCTCGCCTACCAAACAGAATCATGGTATGGACTGACACTCATATCGCATATTGTGCCTAATCTTCTAAACCTCTAAGAATAATCAAATATGACAACATCCTAGGGCTCTAAGAGTCTCTAATAATAACATGTACTCCTCAAATAACCTATACTTTTCTAAGGCTCAAAACTAAGCTCTTTCAAGCATTCAATCAAGAACATGAAGGACATAATCACCTTAGAATCCATCCAAAGTTTTTGATTGGCTTAATCTTTTGCTTCAGAAGACATAGTCATGACATGTCTCAAGCTTTCCAAGCCTATTGAGGCAATAAGAAACTTAGTCACAAGAATACCATTGGTTTGGCTAAGTTTCTAGGTGCTATTATAAAGTTTATGCCCTTGGAAAAAGTCTAATTTGCACAATCTAGTACTTTACACATTTCATAAAAAGTTCATGTAGTAGAAATATGTCATATTCTTGTTGTGATACTCAAGTTGAAATTGTGTTATCTTAACTAGGTTTTCATGCATTATATGCAAGTTACTAATAAAAAAATTCAATATAATAGCATGCATTTTCATTTCATTTTAGTATAAATTCTCACTTCTAATCACTTAACAAACAAAAATGTGACAAAAAAATTAAAATAGATATCCACCAACAAAGGTAGTGAAATATGTTGATAAATTGCCCTAGCATTCTTAGTTTACATAAAATAAAAGGAGAACCTTGAAGATCATAGTATTCACTTGTTATCAATTTCAAAACAATTCTATCATCCCTTAATTAAAGAATTTTTTGAAACATTAATTTGTCATTTAATATTTTGAATATTACATGACATTCTCCATGATAACCACAAGCTTATTTTGTATTAATCTTCATGTAACCCACAAGGCATTTTAATTAAACATACTTTTAGCCATAATAACCAATATTCAAAAGCAATCTTTTTAATTTACAAACTTGATAAGTGATGTTCCATCTTACATTCTCATGTATGGTTTTTGTAAAGAATATACAATTATTTTAACATTATTTCAAATCATAAATGGTAGAAAACCATAATGAGCTCATAAATTACTAGAAGTGATAAGTGAAAGAAATTCATCATGATATAGAAACTTTAATAGAAAAGGGTTTAAATGACTGCTTCCATAGTCATTCTCCACACAACATGATAATTTTGCAATATAGTGATATTTATTTATATAGATCTTAACTGAATTTAGTGTACAATCTCAAGGATCATTATCCCTTGTAATCTTAGTAGAGGACTTTTCTTTGTCTAGGTTTTCCTTCCACTTCTTCCACACATAAAACACTTCTTCCTCTCATATTTTCTCTTGATTGATCTCCTTTCATGTTCTTATAGCTAGAATGTTTTTTTCTAAAACATATCAAAGCCACATATTAATAATCCTAAAATAAAGGGATTTGCCTAACTACTGAGAAGGGTTTTATCTTAAGCACAAAGCCCACCCAAATCAAAGGTGAACAATTCCTCAATTTCAAGAATTTCATGCACATCTCTATTTTTCATATAACCATGGTTTTATTTTAATAAGTAGAATGTAAATCTTTCCCTCTAAGTTATTTAGTTTAACGTTATCAAGATTTCTTATAACACATCCTCTCAAAAAAGAAAGCATTCATATTAAAATTATCCTCGCTGTAATCGAACTTAAATGTTAAAGATTCAAAATTCAAAATAAAATTTTCTTAACATTCAAAATTTAAATAAATTTCATTTCAAAATTAAAATTTTAAATGCCTTAAAGAGGAAACATACCATGATTAAGGTACCAATAAGTAGAAAGAATGGTTATGTGACATCACTCCCACCTTAACTTAGATTTCATTCTAAAGTATTGACAATTTCAATAGCCATTTGTGAGGCATTTTAGCCTATCAACCCTAATGGTATTATGATATATGTATATCCCCTTCTTATTGCATGTTAGTTCTATAATATGGTCCAACGACTCTCTGCTGAACTTTCCAGCTCATCCTCTCTTATATTATTATAGGTTTAGGGAGATGAAAGTCATTTTGAGCCAATATTGGGATCATCAGAGTTAGTAGACCTAATGGATGACATTTTTCTTGAATTATTTTAAAATAATAGTAGTTGAGCTATTATTTATATTCTTGATTATTAGTTATACTTATTGATGTACTTTGGATTCTATTAGAATATTATTTATTGACATTTATTTCTATAAGTTTACATTCATTTTAAATTGGACTTGACTTATAATGCAATTTTTAATAATTCATTTTTATGATTTTCATATTTTTGTTAATAGATATTTATATTTCTGAGTTATATGACTATGTTGGTATTTCAACATGCTTGGCAGCATTTGTAAGTTTATTAATTGATATGTGAATTTGGTTGCACTAAGTAGTTCAAAAAAATTCTAAAAAACCAAGTGCTGGATATGAGTACTCAAGTTAATAAAAACTAAGCAAAAATTCTATTAATCATTTGTTGAAGATGTAGTGAATGGAGACTAGATGGTTAATCAATGGATATTGTGGGGCAAAGCAGTCGAATAAGTTATGAGGTTGTCAAAAGAGCAATACGAAAAATTCATTATAGTTGAAAAAAATAAAGTGTTCTGAGTCTCAAGAAAATTTAATTTGTTACAATGCTTAAGATGAAATATATTAGAAACAAAAAGAAAATTTTAAAGGGTACAGGAAATTGGATTTGAACTCCAAATACTTGCATTTATCCATCATGGGCAAAATACCTAAGCTTTCTATCAATAAGAAAAAAAAGGAGAAGATACTAGATTAATGAAGGAGACCAGTCAAGTATTGAGGTTATTCAAGATTTTGAAGAGTTATCATCCCACTTTGATGAGAATTAACAAAACATAAATGGTTGAAATAACTAATGGTTAGCAAAAGGTAGCAAACTCACACTCATTAATAGTGTACTAAATTCTATAGTGACTCACTTCTTAATGGTGTTAGATTTACCTAAATGAATCATAAAATGATCAAAAATGACCAAAGAAAAACTCATCAAATGAGTCCTAACAACCCCATTATGTGGTTTGAAATGGCCATTGAAAAATTCTAAAAAAGTCTTAACATCTTCTTCCACTTTAATTGAACTACTCAGAAGACAATAAACAAACTTCCTATGGAAAATGGTCTAGGAATAAAGAATAAGCAACAAGAATCAAAGTGGTTGCATGCAAATTATGGTGGTTGTTCTTTAATTGAACCACAATGTAAGAAAAATTTTTGAGAATCAACTACGAGAATAACCTAAAAAATTGGCAAGAAATATCGATTGGTGGGTAATTTCTTTACATTGTGTAGAAAGTTTAAGCTACATTCTTTCACTCAGGAAAAAGAATTGTTGGGTGATACTAATATGCAAGAATATGTTTGATCCCTCTAATATATAAGAAACATCAGCTCAACTAAGACTTATTATAAGTTATGTGGAGATAATCAAATAGATTTCAATTCAAATAATTATTAGAATAGGCAAATGTGAATCAAAATTTCTATTCTTTTATAATACATATTTAATCAAATTCCATCTTTTTGGTCTACAATTATGATAATTGGATTCCAATTAAATTCTAAATGTCTTTTCTATGATCATTGAGAAAATCCCATCTACCTCTTCAAGTCCTGCACAACCTTTATAGTCTTTAAAAATAATTTGCGTAGCTGTTGGGGTAGACAACAAATAACATCATGACATTATGTAGTACAATTTAGTGATTGTAGTGTTTGAAAAATTGTTCCCAACATAGTTTATTAGCATTTAGCCACCCTATAATAATTTGTTATTAGATATCGAAAGCATGGATGATGGTCACTTTGAAGGAAAAATTTCATGTTTAATACTATTGATTAATTTTTCTTCACATGCCTATAGAGATTATTTCTAGCATCCCCTCACTAAGCTAATAATAATACAATGTCAATTCTTTGTAATTTTGAACTTTCCTTATGCATATGTATGAAGTCAATGTTCTTATTAGAAGGTGAGAGGCCAATTTGTAATTTTTATATTTTCCTGTAATGCATATCATAGAATTCTAATCTCAATACAATTGTAGAAAGGATTGAATAGTGAATATAATTAATACATCAAGCAATTTTTGTAGCCTCTTTGATTGTGCATTAAGAAACTTGTGATGCTAGTCTCATAAAGTAGTTTGCCAAAAGTTGAAAATAATTGACATTGAAAATAGTACTTGTAGCTATGAATGAGAATATCCATGTACATCATATCATGCATAGCTAGAAGGATTATGTTTGCTACAAGGTCTATGCAATAGACTCGGGCATTTGTGACAAAATTGAACAACCATTTCCATTTGCTATTAAACTTGTGAATGGTGAATGCATAAGGAAATGAATTAGTGAGCTTATTCTTGAGGGCAAACATAAGGTTTAACTAGATTCAAGAGTTGTCAATATAAATCAATATATTGCATTATGTTCTTTCCATCTAAAAAATAATTTGAAATTTTGCCTTAAAATAGCTCAAGAAAATTGGAATAAATTTGAAGGCCTCATATTAGTGTACTTTATAGGTATAAGAGAACAAAGTCAATTTTTAGATTCATGATTATGAGCTATTTCTTATAGAATTTAATGGATATATCAGATTTGTGTTAACTAGATTTACTAACAATATCAACATCTTAAAAAGCATGTGTAAAATGCTTTCCGATATAAAACATCTATGCAAAATATTTGGTCCAAAAGTAGTATGATCCTTTCACCACTACTATTAAGCTACCATTGATGTATCTACCATTTCACTTGAAGAATCCATGCGTTTGCTACTTACAAATGAAATGGTTCATGCGAGAAGAAAAATAGAAGTATTGTCTATAAAGATGAAGAAATCAGAAAAGAAGTAAGAGCCAATAGACTTATATTCCTCTTCCACTAATATGATAGCCTTAATCTGCAAAGGATTATATTTGTTATTTCAAAACTGTGTTACAATTAGGAGATCCTATACTGTTAGGAAACTAAAGCAGAAGATGATGCAAAATGATGAAGTAGGCTACATAGATTGTAGAATTACTACACATTCATCTTGGTTACCTTATGTAAAAAGTGAAGAATTGAAAATTTAAAAAATTAGTGAAAAAAGAAGAAGTATATGTAGATACTTGGATTAACTATAATGAATCCTCCTCAAGGGAAGAAGAGAAAAAAACCATTACAATGCATAGAAATTTTTCATAAATATAATAAATTTGTCTCTGGTGTAATAAGTTGAAAGAAGATAAAGCAAATTTCTAGGTCTTATGTGATCATTAAATCACATCATTGTTAATTATTTAATTGTATAAAAAACTATTACAATGCAATAGCTAATGTGACAATTCAAAAAATATGCTAGCCCATCAATTGAATGAGTTTAAAACACTTCATCAATTCATGTACATCACATGGTACCAATATCAAATGTAATTATATTTTCAAACATAGACACTTTGAATTTCAATGCAAGATTAAAAGCAACATTCACTTCAAATTTAAAGATATATTTGGGTAAGAAGAGATTGCTTAAATACAATTTCAATTATAACAACTCAATCTAAAAGGATTTAGGTTCTAAAATCTAAGTAGTTAATATTTGCAACTCTTCTTTCCATCCAAGAATAGAGAGGCTATATGTAATTTTGATAGTTATTGCTTAAGGAATATGATTAGTTACTCTTATCTATTCATCCATTTGAAGTAATATGATGATGTTCAAGCTGTGCGTAATATGATGGTATTGAAGTAATACAATTATTACGAGGTTTTAAGTACAATCTTCATAGCATTAGACAATTATGTGACACTAATTCATCATGCAGCCCTATGAACTCGGTGGCTTCTGAGGCGGGTTCGGTGACCTTGGCAAAAGGTAAAGCAACACTGGTTGAAGCATCGGAACATCGGACGTGGAGAGCTAAAGCTCTGGGGCACGCTACTGCCCATACCGTGATGGCTGAACTGACTGAGTTGGGGGAGGAAGAAAACAAGTCTGAGGAGCATGAGGGATGCACACGGTCGGAGGGGACTCAGTGTCCTGATGAGGTAGCTTCTAGGGGGGCGGTGTGCAGTGCTCCACTATGGGCTACGAATATGGAGGCCCAACTGAAAAAAGTTAGCTTCAAGGAGGCCTTGATTTTCAAGAATAATGTTTCAAGTGAACGTGTAACATCCTTGATGTGTCTGGCTACCATCGATGTTACTGATAGAGCAGCGAGCAAGCCAAACCATGTTGAAAATGAAGATGTAGATATGTCATCTGAAGCATTCTATAGATGTATTGAATTCCACAAGTTCGATCTGGCCAGGCTCTTGTTCAGGAATAGGGTCCCTTCTTTGTTATTACACAGGGACTACAGAAGCAATGGTGTCATTACAGAAACTTCAAGATTCTGGATTTGTTTTCTAGATGCTTCTGCCTATACTTTGACTCCATGCGTGATAGAAACGAAGTTTGGTTGGGCGCCCTGTGCTAAGTTGTTGGCCAAGCCATGGGGCTGGACCTGTGGATGCATGAATTTCGACCAAATGCTGCGGCGGTGATGTGTGCACCAGTGTGGGTGTGTTTCCCTTGCCTCCCCTTAATATACTGGGATGTGGAAAATATCTTGAAAATTTCTAAGGTGATTGGGGACCCAATCTTGCTGGACGGGTGGACCACCGACATGCAAAGATCCGCATTTGCTAGGTTGTGTGTCTGTATGGATCTCTCGAAGTACTTAAAACCTGGCATGTGGTTAAGAGAGGTGTTTGGCAGAGTCTACCAACCATTTCAGTATGAGGGGCTGCCTCGGGTATGCTTCAGTTGTAGGCATGTAGGTCACCTTGCAGGGCAGTGCAGCATGCACACGACTCAGGAGGCTGCACCTGCATGCACTCCTAGGATGAGGAGTTGTGGGAAGGATGCAGGGAAGCGTGATGAGGCGACAACAAAATCTTCTGTGGCTCATAACGACAATGAGCCTGGATGTAGATCACTACAGGTTGCGAAGAGGGGCACATGTGGCAGGTCTACCACTGAAGCTGAGTGCTCCAGGGGTCTGGGAGTGATGGGCTGACATGCACGTGACATAAAGGAGAACACAAAGCTGGGGGGGCCTTGATTCGTGGATGCTTGTTCTTCCTCGAAGCAGGAGGCAGGGTACAATCACACGTAGGAATTCACCAAGCAGGGTGAGCTAGAACTCACGGAGAACCTTGAGGGAGGTGACTAAAGCTAGGGCGGATGCTAGAATGTGTGATAGGGAGAGGAGCCTATCCAAGGATAGAGGAAGGGACATGATGAGGCAGGCTTGGTTCCCAACGGCAGGGGAGGACAGAGAGAAGGATTCACGTTTAGAAGCTCTGATGAAGGAAGTGGGAATGGGGCGGATTGTCCAGGCAGAAGAAAATCAGGGGAAGATGCTATTGCTGGAGGAGGCATATGCGATGGAGGAGTACACACGCACGAATGGATCTTACAAAATAAGAAGTAGGAAGGCTTCGCTTGGGCTGCACTTCGTGGGGCGTAGGGGATACCGAGATGGACGATGGAGGCCGCTTTCTGCCTCATCAAGAGAGAAGTGCAATGGCGTGGCTGTATGGAATTATGCATGCCCTTGTGGACACATAGGGAGTCTTACTCTGTGATAGTGGCTACACAGAGGTAATTTAACAAATTAACTGATGATGAGATTTGTTGTTTGGAATATTAGGGGAATTCTGGACAGGAAACCCAGGTACTATCTATAAAGATTTTTACGTGAGGGTAACTTTGCTATCGTGACTCTTGTGGAGACGAGAGCCCAAATTTTCCTGAGGAAGAATGCGGACTGGCTTCTTAGAAGGGAATGGAATTTTGCGGTGCAGCCTTCTGGGACGTCAGTGGGAATTATATTGCTGTGAAAGAGTTGGGTTGACATCAAGATCACTGCTTCATCTCTGCATGTCGTAGCCTTTGAGGTTAGGCTGTGCGGCATGGTTAAGCTGAACTGTTGCATGGTGTATGGCCCTAAGTAACATCACAAGCGGCAGGGATGTTGTAAGGAATGAATCCAACGACGATGATCCTTTTATTATGGTGTAGATTTCAATCTAGTAATGATTCAAAGGGAGAAGTGGGGTGTAAGAAAATTCATTTATAGCAAAGGGCAGCAAGAGTTAGTGGATTTTATGCAAGAGCTACAACAGGTGGACGTGGGTTTCACTGGCAATATCTTCACATAGTGTAACGGGAAGCAAGGGGGCACATCTATCCTGGAGAGACTCGATCAGGTACTTATGAACACTGCGGGGTTGCATGAGTTCCTTAAGTGTTCTATCACGCACATTGACCGGCTTGGGTTCGACCACTGCCCTCTGCTGGTCGATTTGGGAGGCAGAAAGCCACAGGGGAACAAGGGTAGGATGCAATTTGAGAGTGTATGGTTGGACTCCCACAGTAAATTGGGGTGGTGCATCAAGTGTGGTGGAGGTGCGCAGGGGGCAACCATTTGGAGGAACTAGCGACGAAGTTCCATCACTCTGTGGTTGCGCTGCGAAAATGGAGTAAAGCCGAGATGGGGAGCATTGCTAACAACAATGTGGACCTAGAGAGAAGCACCAACGAATTACAGATGGAGTCTTGGGAGGGGCTAGATGATGAGGAGAGCTCGTGCCTTGGCCACATGATCATGGCCTTCCATCGTGGATGTGCTCACGAGGAGAGATGGTGGTGGTAGAGAGCAAAGTTTCACTGGGCATAGTTAGGGGATTACAACTCTCAATTTTTCCATACGACAGCGATGGCACGTGCTCGTAAGGACCACATTGCTCAGCTGAAGGACGTAGAGTGCGCGGTGGCGGATACGCCTGAGAGCATTAGTGTTGTCCTCCTAGCCTTCTTTGAGGCAAAGTGGCACTACGCGGGGCGTGCACCACCACCATTGAATTTTGAGCCGCATGCCAGCATCAGTTGTGATAGTGCATCTCAGTGGACTTGCAGGGTGACTGAGAAGGAGATAACAACAGCTACCCAAAGTGACATTATCCGCATGGTGCTTGCCTTCTTTGAGGAGAAGAGGATGCCGAAGGAATTGAAGGACATGCTGATTGTCCTAATCCCTAAGAGACAGGGTGCATGCATGCCAGAGCATTTCCAGCCTATTAGTCTCTGTAACACCATACACAAGGTGGTGGCATGAGTATTGGTGGATAGACTGAAGCCTATGATCCCAATTATCGTCTCATGCGAACAAGGTGCCTTCATCCCTAGATGCAGCATTTCGAATAATATCTTCATCGAGCAGGAAATGGCCTCTAGAATGCACTCCTGTACTGCAAAAACTGGGCTCGTGGCTGTTAAGATTGATATGGAGCAGGCCTATAACAACGTGAAATGGGATTTTCTCCTCAGGATACTGAAGCTTTTGGGTTTCCCTCCTCTTTGGTGCCAATAGATTGAAGCCTGCATCACCGTTCCATGATTTGGGGTACTTATCAATGGTGCTTAACTTCCATGGGTGGAGGCAAGGTGTGGGCTCCGGTAGGGTTGCCCGTTCTCGGCTGACCTATATGCCATCGTGACGAAATATATCTCTTTGTGGGTGCGTGACTATGAGACCATACAATTGTTAGGGTTTTGGTCCGGACAGGTTGTGCCGTCGATCTCGCACATGCTTTATGCGGATGACATCCTCTTGTATGCTTCTGCAATGTGCAAGGCCACATGTGTGGTGCGTAGAATCATGAAGGCCTTCAGCACTGCTATGGGGCTGCACGTGAACTTCTCAAAATCCAGGGTTTATTTCAACAGATTTATAAGCAGGCAGAAGACGAGAATGATGGTGAAGAAACTCAGTATGGAGTGGGGCTGGATGCTCTCTCGGGGTTCCTATAGCGGGGAAGCGTCTGAGGAAAATGGACTTCAATTTCCTGTTTCAGAAGATGGAAGCTTTTATTGCCAATTGGCAAATTCGTCCTCTATCACTTGCTGGCAGAGTTGCTTTGGCTTCCTCTATTCTCAACGCCATCCCGAGCTATATATTGTGCCATTATGTTGTGCCCTTGGGAGTCATTGACGCGATCGAGAGAAGGAACAGAAGCTTCCTGTGGTGTGGGGCTAGCAGTGCACATATGATGCAATATGCGTCCTGGGACAGCATCAAATTTTCGAAGGCTGTGGGTGGCCTTGGGCTACAGGACCTCCACATTTGAAAATGCATTCTGCAAATGAAGCAATGCAGGTGCTTGCTGAGCCGCGAGGATAATCTCTTAGTTGATATCATGAGGCAGAAATACAATATTATGCATACATCTTCAAAGACTCCTCAAAACCTTTCCCATGCATGTCGTCTCGTGCTGGAGGCGATGCCGAGTGCGGTGTCGTACTTCGTATGGAGAACTGGCAACGGGAAGATGGTGAGGTTCGTGGAAGACAATTGGATTGGCTTCCTTTCCATCAGTAGCTAGCCTACTTTCATCATTATGAACATTGTGTGGTCGGCGAGGGTGGCAAAATGCATTACCGTGGCTGGAGTTTGGAAAGTCAGAAGGATACGTGCATGGGCTGGCGATCTCTTGCTAGACAGGGTGTTGCACCTTCCCTGGGCCCGGATGTCTGGACAGGACACGCTGCTTTAGGCGCACACTGAGGCAGAGAAGGTTGATAACGGGAGGCTCTACTTGCACCTGAAATGCAGAGCTGATGACATCACCAGGACTAGAAACTAGCGGGGCGCAGATCAGATGAGGGGATTATGGAAGCTTAAAGTGCTGTCGAGGGTGCGCATTTTCCTGTGGAGCGTGATAGGAGATCACCTCCCTATGGAGGTTTGGATGGCCTGGAGAGGACTGCTCCAATGTAGCAGCTGCTTTTGGGGATGTGTGGCGAAGGAGACCACGCAGCATGTCTTCTGGGACTACCCGCGTGCCCAGGAGTTTTGGGTTGACCATCAGGCATGCGAGACCAATGTTGGGCTGACTTTTCTGCACCGGCTCATGGAGTTTGTCGCTTCACTGGCGGAGAGATGTGGGGAGGGCGCTGGTCATGCCGCTACTTTGGCCACCATTATGTATTACATTTGGGAGACAAGGAATGCGAAGAGACACAACGATCCTGTGGTCAACTACTGCACTATGTTGTGCATGGTAAAGATCGAGGTTATCGCAGCAGCAAAGCATCGCAAACTTTACTCATCCATGTCCAGAAGGAACCCTTGTAGCTCCACTGAACTGCCTATAGCCCATGTTTGGGTTCCCCTTACTAGATGGATTAAAGTGAATTGTGACGCTGCTGTTGGAGAGCATACCACTGGCCGTGGGTTAGTGGTGAGGGACTACATGGGAAAGTCGTTACTGGTGGTCGGTAGAAGGGTTATATCATAGGCTGGCGAAGCTATGGAGGTTCAGGCAATGCTTAAGGCCCTTGACTTGTTAAGGGATACCCTTTTCAAATATCATGCTGTGGAGATTCAAACGAACTCGATATCAGTGCTGCAGAAGGTTCGTAAGCTCATCTCTTACCGGCCTGTGGTGGCTCCCTTTGCTAAGGCTATTGAGCTCGCAAGGTGCCGGGACGTGCTAAGATTTACTCACATCTACAAAGAGGAAAATGCGTCTGCTGACTGGGTTGCGCATGCTGTCTATTGTGTTGATTTTGTTTTGGAAGGGGGTGTCCCTTCCCAAGCCCCTCATCAAACTTATTTTATTAGATTTCATGTTTGACCCTCCATGAGGATCATCCACGATAACCTTTTGTAAGGCTCATGCCTCCTTTAGAATAAAAAAAGACAATTATGTGACTCTATGTTTTGCATTATTTTTAATTTTAAAGAGTTTAATATTAGTAGGAATAACAAACTCATCAGTGTATGACTAAGAAATAATAATACTCATGCACTACATTTTAAGATTATTAAAACAAGTTGATTAGAATGCCATACATCATGAGCAAATAATGTTTATTTGTGGCATAAATTGTTGTGTCATCTTAGCTTGTTAACATTTAAGAGGATCACAAAGTCTTATTTTGTTAGGTGCCTACCCAATCTTTATTGGAATGATGAGTATATGTGTACGCATTGCAAATTAGAAAAGCAACACAAAACCTAAATTTAATAGATAAAGAATTTTATTACAAGATTAAAATTGGAGTTGCTACAATAATAATTATTCGGAAACCTTTTTCATCCTCATAATCTCGGATGAACAAAATATGGTTTTATAATAATTGATAATTTTTCAAGAATTGCTTTTATGTTATTCATTAACAAGGAAAGTGGCATATGAATAGCTTACATAATTAGTGGATAGATTGGAAAAACAACATGACTTATCCCTTGAATTTATTATATGTGACCAAGGAGAAGAATTTAAAAAAAAATTATTTATGGAATCTAAAGCGGTAGAGTTCCTATAAAACCTTTACTTTAGATTTCCCCTTATGAAATTTTATATGATAAAAATCTAAAATTATCTCAATTGCTCGTGTTCTTTTTAAATACTTATTTTTATTAATGGATAAAAGAATTATAAGGCTTGGTCCTTTGTGTAATGATGGAATTTTCTTAGGATGCAACATTAATATCAAATCATATGGAGTACTAAATAAGAGAACTCAACTTATAAAGGAAGCTATTCATGTGAGATTTCATGAGTCTCCTTGTAGTTCATATTATAGTCAAATGCTATTTGATAGAACTAAGAAGCTTAATGAACTAAGTGTTGATGATGAGCCAATAGATAACAAAATTAAAGGGGGCATTATATAAATACATGATTGTGAAAATTGAAAAGAATAAGAAGACCATGAATGTGAAGATGTATAAAGGGATTATTTGTCAATTGTTTTTCCATTAAATCTAATTTTTCTAGATGTATAAAGGGGGCATTACCTTTAGTTATTACTTTATTGCATAAAAGTTTATATTCTTCAAAGTCAATCATACCTTCTTGTTAATCTTCTTTCTAATGAGTCAAAGTAGTGAATAAATAAAAATTAATAATGTAAGTTTGATGCCTATATAGCTAAACAAATCTTAGGACTAAAACTAAACTTGTGTTCCTTGAATTAAACTAAATAAAAACCATTAATTTCTACTTATTTTTGAATTTTACAAAATGATGTTCCTCGTCATAGTAGTATGGTCTACATTCCTTTACTATGCCCCAAATAATGAATTACTGGTCTTGTTTATCATATATGTACTATGGTCTATATTGGTATAACCACCATTCTCACTTTAAAAACGAATTATAACATCATCATACATCACAATACCAACCATTAGTTTATATTGGTATAACCACCATTCTCACTTTAAAAACGAATTATAACATCATCATACATCACAATACCAACCATTAGAAACTAATGAGACAACTTGTTATTTTATATATACAACCATTTCGTGCATCATACAATATAATGGCATATGATAAACATTCTTACAAAGAAGCCTTGAAATGACCTGGGAAAAAATTTATTCACAATAGAATCATACATATATGATCTAATATTATATGTGAATGATCAACACAAGCCTAGAATTGGAGAAAATAATATTAACTACATATGATAAGGACTTTCATATTTTACACATATGCAATAAAGTTATCTTATAGATAATAATTCAATGCTAAATAGCACATACCATTGTATTGGAAGAATCTTACTATAGTAGTTGTACAAAGTGCATAAAAACCCAATAGTTACAAGTTTGTGAAAACTTTCATTCTTCATAGGTGATCCCTTTTAGATGTGTATGGTCCTTAAATAACTTGTACATATGTGAGTCTTAAGGGGATTATATTTGTGTAATTATCATGTTTGTAGATGGCAATGTTTGAAAACCAAAGAATTTTTACAACTATATGTGATGTACATGCATTATCCTTTACAATGTCCAATATCATGCATGATTTGTTTTGCATAACAAAAATACATGTGTAGTATAAGCAGGTCATTATATGATTCATTTTATTCACTTGTCACAAGTTTTTGAGTCTTTAATCTAAAGAGCATGAACTCAAAATAACACTACTAATAGCTAGTTAATCAATTTTTAAAGAAATTTAAGCCATGATAACTTATAAAATTTGTTTTAATTAATTATGGAACATAAATAACTTGACTCTCAATTTAAAATAAGTTAATATTTCCAATTTCTTATCGTTAAAAGGAAGAACTAGGTCCTAATTACTATAACTATGTGAATTTTATGAGATATCTTCTTTAGCTAATTATTTCTCATCTTAAATTTGATTGTTTTGTTTCTAATCTTGATATTTCAATATGGATGGTAAAATCTTCACTCACATTTAAAAACTTTTTTATATTATTATGATAAAGTATAAGATTTTTTCTTAGTAAATTTGAAAAGTATTATAACATACTTGTCTATTTTCCTTTGCATTGACTCAATTGAGTTTATTGTGAGTCTCTTTTGTGCAAGACTTTGTACCCCATGTAGATATTCTTGTTACACTAGGGTCATATAGTACTAGTATGATAACCATTATCACTTAAATAAACAAATTATAGCATTATCATACATTTTCACACTGAATGCTATACATGCACAAGACAAATGAATGTTCTATGTATTCAACCAAGTCATTCATCATAGAATTTGAAGGAATCTTATATACATTTTTGTAATGAAGTCATAAAGTGATAGGATAAAATTGAGTCGTAATAAAATCATAAATAAATGGTCTAATAACATATGCATACAATTAACACAAGTTTAGAACCATGGTAAACTATCACAATTTCTATAACAATGATTTCCACATCATGCACATATGCAATACATTTATCAGAAACATCATAAGTCATTGTTAAAAATGATAATACCATCATACTAGCATAGTCAAACAATCATAATTATACAATGTGCTTAAAATCCCTAAAGTGTTGTAGGCTTTTGAAATATTTCATTGTAATTACATGATCCACTTTAAGCATGTGCACAATCATTAAAGAAACCATACATATGTGAGTCTTAAGGGGATTATACTCGTATAATTTTCATTATTGATAATGTTTTAAACTTGTTAATTTTTTAAACAATGTGGGATGGGTTTTCATCAAACTTTATAATGTCCTATATCATTCTTGCATGATATACTTTACATAACAAAAAGGCATGTGTGCTATAGGAAATTCTTTGGGTGAGTCATTTTATTCCCTTATCACCAATTTATGAATGCTAAATTGTAATAGCATGAACATAACACTGTATTACTAATAACTTGTTGCTCACTTCATTAAAAAAATGTTTAAACAATCATAACTTCTAAAATATGGTTTAGTTAATTAATAAATCTAAATGACATGAATTTTAATTGAGAATAAGCTAATATTTCCATTTACTTGTCATTAAAAGTAAGAACAATTATGGTTATTGCTACAACTTTGTGAATTTGTTAAGATATTTTCTCCAAATAATTCTATGATTAAACAACATTTTTGGCATTTTTAATCCTCATAAATCATGTTTGACGTTTCACTCACTGTTAAATCTTTTCCATGCATTTTTTTATAATGTGTATTTGTGATATGAAAATCATGAAAAGCATTGTAACAAAGCTATTTAGTTGCTTTTGTATTAACTCATTCGAGTTTACTGTGAGGATTCTTTAAGCATACTACTATTTGCCATGTCGGTCTTCTTGAACACTTAGATTTTAGCCAATTGTTATACCACACACAAAAAGCAATTAAATCTTAATATCTCTCAATGTACCATCAAATGTGACTATATATATTAGAATAAAAACATAATTATATAGGTCAAATACTTCTAGAACTACAATCCAAGATATAAAATTTATAACTAGCAAATTTTGAAATGATATTATAATCCAAGTTCAAGTTCAAGTGAATGTAAAAATGCACATCCTCAAGTCTACCAATAAGAATTTGCTATACTCTTAAATACATCAAAAAGTGCAGCTTACAATCATGAACAAAAAAATAAACAACTCTACTATTAATAATAACAAATGCAAGAAGAATATCATGTAGTAGATCTACTAAGTCTAATGATCCCAAATTTGGCTTTGAAATGACTACAAATTTTCTAAACCATCAAAAATATAAGGTGGGAGTAAGCTGTGGGGCATAATAGGGAAACCATGGGTCACACTTTAAAATGAACAAGTAGTAAGAAGGATATATATAAATATATAAATAAATATATATATATATATATACCAATTTAATAGTTGCAAAGTCTAATTAACATTAGATATAAAATCTTATTTTGTGTATCTCAAACAAATATGCCACGTTGATACAAGTGTTTATGATGCTAATAATTTTAGCATTATTCAAATGGGTGACAAGTGATAAGTGACATGCTATAGGCAATGGGTGTTAGGTAACAAGTGATAGGTAAATTGATATATGTTCTTGTGGAGGTTTCATTTGTAGTTTACAAATTAATAAATTGAGTCTAAAAGCAATAGTTTAGCCTCACCCTAATTTAGATTTTTAATTTGAACATTTGGGCTATTAAAATAAATTACTAGTTAAATTGGGCGTTCCTTGCCTTAAACTCTCCTTTGGTAAGGTACTTGGCAAACTTAACAATTTATCCATAATCTGAATCAAATAAACAATAAAATTCAATGGAGAATAAGAAATTATCTTTGAATAAGAGAAAATTGGGAAAAATGGCTGCTTATTCAAGCTAACATTGATTATGAAAATTTTCTATGGGTTTCTTACCATGAAAGTGATAATCAATTATTTTAATAAACATGGGTTTTGATGTGAACTTATTGTTTGATTACTAAACAAAAAACTTGTCTTGATTACGTTTTAGAAAGAGGAGAATTTTCTATTTTCTTGGCATTACAATTTATGTAATATGGAAGATTTTCAAATGAGAATCTTCACGTTGTATCAAAATTTCCATCTAATTTCTAAACTATTCCTAATTATATAACAAGTCTCAATTAAACACTTTCCTATTCAATTACTAAACATGGATGCTCCATGTTCCATAGCTATGGCAAAAGGAAGCCAAGTTAAGGTGGATGCTACAACTCTAAATTAAACCCATCCAATGGTGGCTAGAGTTTTTTTAAGTAGATTTAGCAAAAGAACTGCAAAATTTGATCTAAATTATACAAAAAGGAAGTACTACAAAAGGATTCTAGCAAAGGATTCTATATGGCAATCAACTTGACCACTACTTGGAATGCTGTAAGTAGGATCACAATTCTACTCATTATAAATATGCACATTAGGAATTCAAACACACCTAAGCCCCATTGTAATAGAGTAAACTCTAATTTAGTAGAATAAGTGGGAGAGTAACAAAGCGTAACCTAAGTGGGATTTGATGATTATATTAACAAAGTATGCAGGCTCTCTACATTATAGAGTTTAGGGAATTCATATTGCATAAAGTCCTAATCAGGCTGACAACTCTAATAGTTATGATGTATCAAATGAGGCTTCAAGAAATGTGTGAACATAGATGTGGGTTAGCATAGTTTGTTAAAAACTGAGAGAAATATAACATTAAACAAAGTCTCAAATGATTGTCGTATTTAAGAAGGCATTAGTAAGAAAAACAAGCTACAAGTCTTACATTGAAGAATTTTAGTAGTACTATCAAAGAATCCTTGACCTTGAAAAGCAAACAAAAATAAATAATGAATTGTACAAATGAAAAATAAATTCTTGATAAATACAACTTGATAAAGATGATTTTACCCCATTATAGACTCAGAGATCTAATAGAAGTACAAAGAGAGGTTTGGTATATAAGACATGTTTAAAAGAGACAAAAAGAAGCTAAAAATCCTCAAACATTGTAGATAAAATAAATATAAATGGATAATACCCTTTTTTGAAACATAAAAGTAGTCATGAACATCAGGTCAATCTCTCTCCTCAAGCATCTAATTATTTACAATAATATAACACAAGTGATCTTATTACAACAAACATCATAGGAATAGAAGTTACCACACCTGGATATGACATTTGGATTTGAACATTTTATGGGGAATTTTTCTAACAAGTTCAAGGTGCTTTAGAAAGGAAGCATACAATGTTATAAATTATATGATGATGATCAATTCATTCATTTGCTCAATAATAAATCTAGAGGCAAAATACTCATTTAGTATACATTAGTATATGCTAAGTGTATAAGGGTACAAAGTAACACAATGTGGAACATTTAACCTTAATTGCAATAGATCACACAAGCCCATTAATTGTTGTGAGACTTTAATTTTATTTCTACAATGAATGATTATAAAGGTTCTTCCATTCCTCCCATGGTTGTAATGAAGGGGTTTAAGGAAGACACAAACAAATGTCACATGAAGGACCCCCTTACTTTGGCTTAACCTTTAGCTAGGTTGGAAATAGGAAAGAAAGCGGGCCTTGAAATAACATGACACAATTCTAGTAAATAAGTATTAGATGAAACCAAATCTCATGGAAAATGAAAAAATGGGTTCAAATCACTCACCTTTACTACTTTAATGTCCAAAACATCATGAATCAAGACCTAAAGAATTCATGTACCAAAAAAGTGGTCTATGTAATCAACATTTTATAGAGTGGTGAGGAGTCATTTTGCATTTTTAACAAACCATTCCGGTATAAAAGAATTAGCATTAAAATTGAGAAGGTTGATGAAATGCCAAAAATAGTGAAGTAAACTAACATTAACATCATAGCATCCTATACAATACACAAACCTTCTATTTTGAGGCATACTAGACCAACTTAGACTCTAGATCATGCTGGTGTTGAGTCATTCATTTCTCATTAGTTTCTATAATATTTACCATTACAAAGGTAAACTATAGCCAATGCTTGTTTAATAAATACTTTAGTTATTTATTGTTAGTTCATCAAGTTCTTTGTATCTACATAATTATTTAATCATTTTTAATCAATTGACACTATTCAAATATTTTCATTTTGAAATTTGGTACATGGCATCCATACAGTACTTAAGTTATTCCATTAGTGTAAAATGTAGTTGAAAATGTTTTTAAAAGGAATTAAATTGAGTTTTGGACTTTTTTTGTTGAAACGTAGCATCTAAAACTACATGTCATCATTATAACCTCCATTAATAGCCTTACCACAAATAGTATTGACTCTCATGCCTTACTCAACCCTCGCTAACCCATAAAATTAGTTGATCCTCTTGACCTATCTTGACCCATCGTCCTATGCCACTTATCAACACGGGTAGACCTTATTTGTGAAAATTCTTGACCAATAAAAATGCATTGAGCCATCACACACCTCTCACCCATGCCACATTGATCATGTTTCTAACTACCTTAGTAATTGTCAGATAGTTGAATGAAACATTTTGTAACTATTGAAGGCACACTGTTTGGAAGAGTTCAAAGTATTTCATTATAATTTATGGTAACTTTTGAAATTCTAAAATGTCATTTAGAATTCCAAACTGCATGATATTATATTCCTAAGTGTCTTTTTTTATTCCTATGCTATGAAATTACTATGACAAACTTGAGTTCTCTATAAAAAACGATACTTAGGATATTGTACATAAGGCAGCATTTTATAGATGTAAGACAGTGCTACTACTAATGTCATTTTATATGAGGGATTTTTTAGCAAATAATTTGATGGTGTGATTTTTAAGGTGTCCTAGGAAGGTGAGTGACACGTAAAAAAGGGGAGACATTAACTTGGTTCAAAGCTTGGTTAGCTTTACAAATTTACATTAATTTTAATTTATCATTAAATAATTAGATTTTAACTCTATGTCTTTATTACTAATTACTATAGGTTATTATATATATATATATATATATATATATATATATATATATATATATATATATATATATATATATATGTTTCTAAGTTTTCTATAATAATTTTTTATTTATATGGTTTTTTGCTATTACATTGTAGGATTTATTTGATTCTCCCTTTTTTTTATAATCCCAAACTATAAACTTCGTTTCCTTTATAATAGTTTGCTTCCACTAAGTTGGAAACTAAATATCAGATATTTAATTCTCATCTAACACAACCACTCTGGACCTAATATACAACATGGAAGTCGAGAACTATCTTATTCATTATGAGAGCTAAGAGCAACCATACAAACATGCATAAATAGATTGGAATAATGTAGAAATAATAGATTGTGTGGAAAAAATAGATCAAGTAGATCTATGAAAAGTCAAATAAAAGTTGGGCAAATTTCATCTAAAAATGAACCAAAGCAGATGTGGCATCAACATAGTCATTCTACTACTCTACATACTTGTGATAGAAGACAAGCTCTAAGTGATGATCCTCAGGTTAACATGGTTAAAATAGAAGCCCTTACATTTGATGGTAGTTTTGACCGTAGAGCATACAACGATTAGGAAACGTGAATAGAGAATGTTTTTGATTAGTAAAGTCCTTGAGGGTGTCCAAAGTACCAATTTACAAAAAGTTGGCTCGCATCACATGGAATATTATTATTTCAACAATTAAAAAAGTGATATCTTGACAAAGGTTGAGCATTGCTCTGATTATAAGAAGAACTAAAGATTCTCTTATGAGCTAAATATGTACCCACCGCTTATTAAGATGAACATTTGGATAAATGGCAACATGTACCCAAAAAATCAAAGATAATTGATGAATATAATTCAAATTTGAGGAATATATTTTCATATGGGCTAACTAATGATTACATAAAATTGTATTGTCTCAATTTTAGCTAGGAACATGGAGTCTATTCAAGTTGAGTAATTTGTATGAAGTACTACTACTTTAGAAAATAAATATAAAGGGGCCCATGATGCATGAAAGCTTAAGAAGATTAATTTCTAATAATAATGAGGTTCCTTAAACCAATTCTAAATGTCAAACTCGTACCAGTAGTTCTACTATCCTTACAAGTTTTTGCCCACAAGCAACCTATGCGCCACCACAAACACCTCTAACACATTAAATCCAACTCTCACACAAACCATCTACTTTGTTTGGAGTTGATTGTTATTATTGTCACAAGAGAGAGTAGGTTATAGCCTATTGTCCTAAGAGACCCAAACACATAGTTTCAAGAAGTAGAAGGAAGTCTTGAATTTAAGGAAGAAAAGGTTATACAACAAAATAAGGACAAAAAGGAACTACAAATATTAAGTTAAATCCTTTATGATATTGAACCACCCATAGCTATTGTAAGACATAGTGTGATTAAATTAGAACCATTTCAAGATTGGCTAGGAATTGACATCTTTAGTACCTTTATTAGAGTTAAAGATCAACCTTGTAATATTTTTATAAATAGTGGTAGCTATATCTATGTCATATACACATAACTATCCAAAAGAAAGGTTTAATACTCACAGAGAATCCCTACCCATAGATCATATGTTAGATTGAGGAAATTATGATGTGATGTTATCCTAGGGTATTTTTTGTGGCCTTATCTTAGGGAGACCTTGATTACATGATGGAGATAATGTCAAAAATGGAAGAGCCAATTTATGTACTTCTATATCCAAAAGAAAGAATATCATGATGTATCCTTCACATCCTTCAAAAAATATTTCTAACAAAAATATTCGAAAATAGAAAGATAAAAAAAAAGAAAATTACTATATATCATTTCACTAGTTACTATGATGAGGGACATAAGACATGTCGTGGTAATCTATTTTGTGCAAATTAGGTCAGGCCTTGTCAGTTTACCCACCCCATTAGCCATATTCCAACCCTTATTAGATGAATTTGTAGACATATCTATTTAATACAAACTAGAGAAACTCCTATATTTGAGGGATATTCAACCTATTATAGATAACATAATAGCACATCAAAACCACATTTATCACATCACTATATAAATCCATTAGTTCAAGTACAACTTAAATTGCTATCAACTTATTGTCCCAAAATGCATGAAAAAAAAGTAGTTAAACAAACTTTAGCCCATCTTCTTTGTAGTGCAATAGAACATGTTTCAACTTAGAATCTTTTATTGTCACTTATTGAATTTACCAATCAAACATGTTTGCGACCATTTAAATTTATTTTGGAAATCATTCTTAAAGTCCTCTTTAATTGATTTCTATACTATTGGGTCTGTTGAGTCTTTTGCTCATCATATTTTATTATTACATAAAAAGGTTTCTAAAAATTTAGTTTAAATGATGAAATATATAAACAATTAATAGATGCTCATATTTAACATAGCGAATTTGGTGATGATGATTATATGATTACCTACATCTGGCTTAAGAGATTCTCATTGAGAACCCATAAAAAATGCATGCCCATGTGTTCAGCAATTTAGAATTGTTATAAAACTAAATATCAAAGCATTTAATTTTTATTAAATTAAAGAATACTGAATAAGTGCTACCTTTAAATTTTAGGATGTTTAATCATATATGGAATCATGACTAACACCTAGTGAGCCTATTGGGCCTTGATAATCATTGTCAAGTGGACCTATCCCACCAATACATTTTGCTTCATCTATTCAGTCAGGAGATCAAGTGGAGTAAATTTTAGTTTATCAATTTTTTTCACATAAGATCAAGCACAATAAAGATGTTTAGCACATTGGCATAGTCATCCTACCACCAAAAACACTTGGAATACTCTAAAGGAGCTTTAATTCCTAAACCTAGAGATGTTAGAGTTGTATCGAATATTTCGCTATAACACCATGGAGTTGAGCTTCTTGCCACTTTTGGACGATTTAGTAACATCTCGTAAAAAATGTAGAGGTTCCAGTAGGAGGCATAAGGCCATTTAAACTAATAACCATCCTATGATTGACTCTACTATATCTTATTAGTCTCTATTATCATTACATTGTAGGGTCAATAACTATTGACCCTTATTTATTGCATATTTTGGTTTAATTTTCATTATATTATAAAGCTATTTGTATCTACACATTGACTTCCATCTTTTAAAGGTCAATTATACACTTTTCATATATTTTTAGTATTAAATATAATATAAGATATGTGCATAATATTCTTTTA
Source organism: Vanilla planifolia (assembly GCA_023846275.1). Classification (NCBI taxonomy): domain Eukaryota; kingdom Viridiplantae; phylum Streptophyta; class Magnoliopsida; order Asparagales; family Orchidaceae; genus Vanilla; species Vanilla planifolia. The sequence goes on along the minus strand of JAIUJO010000218.1, from coordinate 462,947 downwards.
ATTTCATTGGTAAAAACTTTGGCCAAAACTAACTTTAAAAAAGGTTAAAATAAAGTTTGAGTTTTTCGATGCGGTTCACCGTCGAATGTCACTGTTATAGCCATCATCAACAACCAATTTTACTAATGTTGTTCACCTGTATGGCCCATTCACTTGCATTGAACTTTTGAACTTGTTCATTTACTAGACTAGCACCATCTTATCATCCCATGTTGCTTCTTCAACATGCATAAAACGGTTGATAAATTAGCCTAACCCATCAATATGTGTCAACTCTTCAAGTTGTGCTAATTCAGTGCAACCTATGAAGCACTAATTCCATAACCTGCTACATCACAACTAGTTTGACCAACATTTAAAATGCACAGTCATGTTTGGGACTACTTATATTAAAAATTTTGTATGTTTTCAATGAAACATTATTGGCAATATTGAAATTATTTATTTTATAATTTATAGTTAAATTTGAAATTTTAAAATATCCTTTAGAATTCCAAAATATGCCTCTTAGTATTTCAAAGAGTCTTTTTGTATTCGTATGTTAGCAAATTACTTATTTTTTATGTCCTTTTAAAGAGGGATGCTTTCCATGTTGTACATAAGGCAATTTTTTATTAAAGTAATGAAGTGTTGTCACTAAGCTTGTTTAATATGCATATATTGTGTGCACATATTCAGATAATGTGATTACAAAGATGCCCAAGGAACGCAAGCATAAGGCTCAAAAAAGGATGTGCGAACCCATTATCAAGCACTTACAACACTATCAAATCACCATGGAAGTTACAAACCACTTTATTTCAACTTTTGAGAAATTGACTTATTACATTCAACCATCTTGTTTGCACATGCAACCATATGATTTGTTTTTTGACATTCAAAGAAGTCAACTTGTGTATGTACATTAGCACTTCATCCCAAACATGAGTAATTTTTGCGTTAGTTGCAAAAACAACCTTTTTATTAGGTTATGATCCCTTATATGAAATATTAATACAAATCCATGGCTTCTTAGAAAATTTCTTAGTTGCTTTGTCATTCTTTGTTTTTTTTGTTGTAAATAAAAGCACCTTAGTTTAGCTCTTGTATGGGTATATTTCTTGTACATAAGCACTTATCAATTATCTAATATCTAAAATAAGTGATGCCTAGTCAATCATTTGGCCAAATCTTTTAATTAACTAGAGTGACTTATAGCAGAGAAAATAATTTCTAGTAGGCAATTTAAGTAGGAAATGTTTGATTAACTAATGTAAATGGCTCAAAGAGGGAGGAAGGAATGTTAAATTATTTCAACATTCAATTAAGGATAAAATGTCTAAGTTTAACATTGGTGTCATTTAACATTCAAATGAGCAAATATTAACTAGATAGGAAAAACTTCGAGAGGTACCTATGAATTTTTAGACACTACACTAGTATAGGAAGGTTACTTTAGATGTAGAATTTCTAAGCAACATACCTAAGCTGATATCTTAAGAAGACAATATTTGGTTATGAAAAAGGTCACAATGAAGGTGCTCAAAGAAGTAGTATTTAAATCAGACAAAGATATGGGACATTTACTGAGTGGAATTAGTTTTCTGTTTTTCAGAAAATACTCAAAAATTTTAGTTTGTGATGTACTAGAGGCTGCCAAGGATTTTATCACTAAAACATTAATTTCTAAAAATATGTCAATTGTCAACTTATTGTTGAAGATAAAGATGTTCGAATAATCTAAGGACTTTAAGGTACTTTGTGTATGTACTTTTATTGAGAAAATTCTATATAAACTACTAGAAAATAAGTTGTATGTATTATTACTAAGAATCACATCTCTTGATAAGCTAGTTTTGTTAAATGGAGGGAAACTTATGATAATATACTTTTAAGAAAATAATTAATGGGCTCTCTCAATAAGAAAGTCATAGTGGGAATTGTATTCTCAAGCTAGTCATAAAAATGTTCATTTGATAGCTTGTCAAGTGGTTACAAAGACATTTGTTGGAAAACAAATTCCATTTTTGAAATGAAATGAATGGTTAATCTAGAATCGTATAAAAACTCGTAGTTCTCTTTCAAGGTCAATGGCATTAATGATAGATTTTTTTATCCATAAACAGGATTAAAAAAAGGAAACCTTAGCTCTCCAACACTATTATGTTATACATGCAAACTTTAAGTTTGGCACTAAAGAGTTTATTTACAAATTAGAAACTAATCCATTGTGCAATACCTCAAGGCCTCCCATTAATTTTTCATCTTAGTTATGTTTGTGATACTCCCATTTTTAGTTGAGAAGATCTAAGATAAAAAAGCCATATAAGAAAATATTTAAAACACAAGTCATGTTAGGTCTTTAATTAACTAAATAGTATAGTAAAGTGCTTATTAGTAGATCTATGAAGGAAAAAGTAACTAAAATGGTAAGAAAGGTCATGGTTTTTAAGCATGTGTTTTTTAATAGAAACCTGGAAATAGAAGTATATTATTACAAAATTCTACATTGAAAAACTAAGCGTCACTATGTTATTTAGGTAGTTGATTAATCTAAGTGAGACATATGCTCAATTCTATTCAACATTTCAATTAATGAATATAAATCCCTCAAAAACTATTATAGACATCACTAAAACGATTATGAATAGCTTCATTTCGAGGAAGTTGAGAACATTCACAAGCAACACTATGCTATTTAGGACAAAGTGTGTACTCTTATAGTTGAAAATCATTTTAGATTGAAGTAGCTAAACAATATAATCTTTTCCAACACTATTAAGCTAAGCTAGAAGCTACTAATTAATTAATTGCTTTAGGCCAAATTCATGAAAGATAAATACATGATTTTTATTGTAACGATCATCAACTTATACACATTGAAATGCATGGATAAAATAAGAGATATGGATGGTGTAAGAGCATACAAATACATATCTACATTCAAAGTTCTCCACTTGGAACACTACTAAAGAAGAGGCCCTTAGCATACTAGTTCCATGGAATGTCATCAGATGCAACTTTTTCATGTCAAAATCAAGAAAAAAGATCTAGAATTCTAATTGCCCCACCAAGTAGGAAATTTGAAACATTTTTATGCATTTCCTTGAATAATTAATGGACTCAATATTTAGTTTGCCGCAAAATGTCTTTGTTATTCTAATAAGGACCCTTTAAAGCAAGGTTCTAGAATTTGCCATATTGCAAAGAAGGTATGGTCTTACAATGGCAATTTGTCAAGTGAAGGGACATAACATTTGGAATACTATCAAGAACTAGTGGCACCAAATCATTAGGAGCACAATAAGGTATGATGTGATTCAAACCATTCTATTTCTTATGAGCCAAAAAATTCAAAAAGTAAGGAATATGAAATTAGTGTTGGTGACAAGTAAATAAAAGAAATAAATTATTAATATCCAAGTGTTTCTCTCTAGAGGATAGGCTCCTGGTGTAGCTAAGTTTGGTCCCTCCCCTTTATGAAAATAAAGATAATTATGTATGATTCTTGTTTGTGGAGTTTCTAATTGCCAACATAGTGAAGCTTAACATTAATAAAAGCTACAAGTAGAAAATATCTATAGTGAAAATTATAATTCAAGCTTATAAAAGTAACTATATTTATTCCTTTGAGTGTGTATGAATCATAACTCGATTTATCTATGAGTGTAACTCAATTTATGATTCATGTACATGTGTGTTTGTGTGTGCATGTATGTTTATTTGCATGTGTTTGTGTGGATGTATGCTTTTATGCATGCTTGGGTGCATACCTGTCTTTGTGTTTGCATGCATTGATGTTCTTGTGTGCATGCATGAGAGTGTGTGTGTGTGTGATGTGTGTATAAACAAGTGTATATGTGTGCATACATTTGTGCATTTTCTTGAGTACATGTATGTGTTTGTGCGTGCTTATGCAAGTGTATGCACATGTGTGTGTCTTAATGCATCTTCTACATTCACGCCTATGCATGTGTGACTTTGTGTGTGCATGTTCAAGAGCCTACATGTGTGTGTGCATGTGTGTGTTTATGTGTGCATGTTGTCTATGTTTGTTTGCATGTTTATGTGTGTTTATGTGTGTTTATGTGTGCATGCACTTGTGTGTGCATGTGGGCATGTTTGTGCATGTGTGTGTATGTGTGTGCATGCACATGTGTGCATGTGTTAGTGCATGCGTAAATGTGTACATGTGTTTCTATGTGTATGTGCATGTGTGAGACCCTATGCATACATGTGTGTATGCATGTGTTTGTCTATGTGTGTGTGTGTGTGTGCTTATGTTTGTTTGTATGCATGTGCATGTGTGTGCCTGAGCATGCGTGTACATGTGTGTGTTTGTGTATGGGTTCATGTGTCTACATATTTATGTGTGTTCATATATCTTTGTGTGTGTGTGTATCAGTGTGCTTTGTGCATGCATTTGAGTGTGCATGCAGACGTGCAAGTGTGTGTGTGTGTGTGTGTGTGTTTGTGTGTGCATGTGTGGGTGTGCACATGCATGCCTATGTTTGTATGCATGTGCTCATGTATTTGTGGAGTTTTTTGTATGTTTATGTTAAAGCATGTGTGTGTATGAGCATACAAGTTTGTCCATATGTGTGCATGTGCATTTGTGTGTTAGTGTATACGGGTGTGCTTGTGTTTTTGTGGGCATGCATGGTTTTACATCTTGTATGTACATGTATGTTCCTGAGTTTTTGCATGTGCGAATGCATTCATGGATGTTTGTTAACATGCATGGGTGTGCCTACAAGCGTGTAAGTGCATGGGTGAGTGTAAGTGTGTGTGCATGTCCTTGTGTGTGTATATATATGTCTTTGCACATGTTTGTGTGTGTATGTCTAAGCATATGTTCATTTGTGTATTTATGTATGTGCAAGCATGTGCACGTATGTTTGTGTACGATATGTATATTTGTACATGCATGTGGGTTAAGGTGTTTGTTTCAGCATGTGCATACATGTGTGTGCGTGTGTGTATGTCTATGTATGTGTGGGGGTGAATATGTGTGTGCATTTTATGCATGCTAGTGTGCACACTTGCATGGATATCTGCATGCATTCGTGTGCAAATGCATGTGTGTATTTGTGTGTGTATGCATATGTGCATTTGTGCATGTGAGTGGGTATGTGTGTGCACTAATATTTTTTTCATGTTAATTAGTGTGTGTCCTGGTGTTTGCGTGGGTATGTGCATGCATGTACTTGTACAAGCTTGTGGGCACACATTTTTTTATTAGTGTATGTATATGTGTGTGTGCATGTGTGTTTATTTGCATGATATTATGTGTGTGTGTGTCGGTATTTGTGCCTATGAATGTCTATTCTTATGTGTGTGTAGGTGCATGCATGTGTGCATATGTGCTTACATTCATGTCCTTGTGTTCTTGCATGCATGCATGTGTGTGTATGTGTGTGTTTCCATGTGTGTGCATGTGAGTGTGTGCATATGAAAATATGTGTGTGTGCTTGGGTATTTGTGTGTGTGCATGTCTGTTTATGTTTGGGTGCATGTGTGTAAATATGTGTAAGTTATGGATGTCTTCACGTACATAGGTCCATGTGTATGTATGTGTGTGTGGTTGTGTGTTCACGTGCATGTGTGTGCTTACATATGTCCATGTGTGTTGTGTGTGTGTTCATGTGCATATTCTTATGTGTGTTTGTTTGCATGTGCATGTGTATGTGTGTGTACATGTGTGCATGTGTGGTGTGTGCGTGTGTACATATACCTGTGTGTTTGTTTTCACATGGCTGTGTTTCTGTTTAGGCATGTGTGTGTGGGCTGTTTGTATGTATGTAGGTACGTGTATGTGTACATGTGTGCATGCATGTATCCATTTGTGTGTGCATGCAAGTGTGTGCATGGGTGCACGAGCAAATGTGTGTGGGTGCATGTGGGTGTGCTCATGTGTGTAATGGTATGTTGGTTTGTATGTGCATGTGTGTGCATTGTGTACACTTGTCCATGTGTGAGTCTATGTAGGCATGGACCTTTGTAAATATAGGTGTGTGTGTGTATGTGTGTTCATGTGTGTGCATGTGTACATGTTTGTTTATACATGTGCATGTGTGCATGTTCATGTGCATTAATGGTGTGTGTGTGTGTGTGAATGCTTGTGTGTGTGCATGTGCTTGTTCATGCATGTGTGTGTGCATGTGCTTGTTCATGCATGTGTGTGGTGTGTGTGTGTATGTATGTGTGTGCATGTGTGTGCTTACGTGTCTATTTATGCAATGTCTGTGCTTGAGCACTCTTCTTTGGATATGTGTATGAGTCCAAGCATATGCCTATGCATGGCTATGTGTACATGTGTGCATGTCCTTGTGATTGAGCTTATGTATGCATGTGCACATGTGTGTTTGCCCCTGAGTGCAAAGGTGTGTGAATGTGTAAATGTGCATGTTTGCATGTGTGTGTGTGTGTGCATGTGCTTATGTGTGTGTATGTATGCATGTGTATGTGTATGTGTTTGTGTTTACATTTGTGTGCTTGTTTGTGTGTGTTTGTTCATTCAAAAGTGTGTAAAAGTTTGTGTGTGTGCATGAGGGCGTGAATGTGCATATTCATGTGCATATGTTTGTGTGTGTGAACACGTGTGTGTATACATGCATGTTTTTGCATTCATGCATATGCATTTGTGTGTGCATGTGTGTGTGCTTTTATGTGTGTTTGTATACATATTTGTATTCTTATATGTGCAAGTGTGGATGCATGCACATATGCATGTGTGTGTATGCATTTGTGTGTACATTTCTAAGTGAATGCATGCATATGTGTCTGCATGTGCATATGCAAGCATGCATGTGTTTTGATATTTGTGTATGTGTAGCTATGTGTCTGTGTGTGTGTATTTGCATGTGAATGATTGTGTGTTTGTGTATGTGTGTGCGTAGGTGCATCTATGTGTGCGTGTGTATGCACATGTTTCTATTTGTGTGTAAGTATGCATATGTTCTTTTGTGCATTTATTGCACATATACATGCACATGTGCATGTGCGTATGTGTGTTTGTGTTTGTCTTTTTTTTGTGAATGTGTGCATTTGTGTCTGTATTTGTGCATGTGCATATATATGTGTGTACATGTGTATGTGTGGGTGTGTCTATTCATGCTTGTGCATTTGTACATGCTTTTCTATGTGTATGTGTATGCACTTGTGTGTGTGCGTATGCATATGATTGCATGTGAGGGTGCATGACTTTTTATGCATACATTTACGTGCACTTTATTTTGTGTTTATGCATGTCAATGAGCCTATGTTTATGCGAGTGTGCTTGAGTGTGCTTTTTTGTTCATGTGTGCATGTCTTTGTATGTGTTTATATGTGCATATGAGTGGGTGTATGTGTGTACACGTGTGTTCTTTTGTGTGCATCTGTGTGGGTCTATACTTTTGTGTGTTCATGCAAGCATTTATGTGCATGTCTATTTGTTTGGGTAGGTGTGTGTGCATGTACTTGTGGGTATGATTGTGTGCATTTTCTCATGTGTATACATGTGTGTGTATGATTGTGTGTATTTTCTCGTGTATTTGTGTGTGTGTGTATAGGTCTGTGCATTTGTTTGTGTGTATGCATGCATGCATGGGTGTGCTTTTGCATATGTTTGTACTATATGTGGTTGTGTTCTGTTTGTCCACACATATGTGTGTGTATTGGTGTGTAGGTATGGATGTGCATGTGCAGGCATGTGTTTGCACATGAGTGTTTGATTTTATGTGCATTTGTGCACGTGTGTGCACGTGCTTGTGTGTGTTATGTGTGCACGTGTCTACATTTGTTTCATTGTGCAGCTATGTGTGTGTAACTATGTGAGTGCACACACATGTGCATATGCATGTTTAGGTGTGCATGTTCTTTTTTATGTGTACTTCTATGAGTGAATTTGTGTGTTCATGCATGTTGCTTAGTGTGTGTGTTGTTGATGTTGTTGTGTGTGAGTGAATGTGTATATGTGTGTGCGTGAGTGTGTGGTTATGCATATGTGTGTCTACAAATGTGTACATGTGTCTATGTACATATATATGTATGCATGTGTGTGGGTTTATGGGTATGTGCATGTGCATATCATGCATGTGTGTATGTGTTTGTGTGCAAGAGTGTCTGTCATAGGTGTGTGTGTTTAGGTTTGTATATGGGCATGTGTGTGCATATGATTGCATGTATTTGTGTGTTATTGCAAACATGTGTATGTGTGTGTTTGTGTATTTTCTTGTGTTCGTGTGTGTGAGTGTTTGTGTGCGTGCTTGTGTATGTGTATGCATGCATGACGGTATATATGTGTGAGTGCATGTGTGTATTTGTGAATGCGAGTATGCTTGTGTTCATGTGTGCATGTGCATGTATTTGATCATGCATATGTGCGTGCATTCCTACATGCTGGTTGTGGGATTCTATGTTTGTGTATGTGAGTGTCGTGTGTGCAGGTGTATGTGCGTGCATGTGTGTGTGCTTACATGTTTGCATGTGTGTGTGCATATGCATGTGTGTCTATTTGCAAGCATGTACCTTTGGGTGCTTGCACATTTGTGTGTGTGTACACATGTGTGCGACTGTGTTTGTACATGTTTTTGCATTTGTGTCGTTGTATGAGTGCATGTGTGAGAGTGTGTTGGTGCATACATGTGTGTTTTTGTGAGTGTGTGTGTGGCTAAGCATCTGCATTGTTGTACTCGTGTTTGTGTGTATGTGTATGCATTCATGCACATGTGTGTTTTTATGAGCATGTGTTTTTGGTTATGTGTGTGTATGCATGCATATGTGTGTTAGTGTGTGAGTTTGTACTTGAGGAGTGTGCGTCAGTCTGTACGTGTGTGTGAAATTCCATGTGTATTTGAGTGGGTGATTGTGCATACAGGTACATCTTTGTTTATAGGTGTGTGTGTGTGTGTGTGTATTCATGTGTCTCAGTGTAAGTGTGAGTGGTGTGTGTATGTGTGTGTGAACATGTGTGCATGTGTGTTCTTGTATGATTATGTGTGCATACAGACAAATGTTTATGTGTGGGTCTATGAGTGTGAGTGCATGTGTGCAAATGCATTTATGTGATTGTGCTTGTGCATGTGTGCACATGTGTGTGTGTGACTTTATGCATATGTGTGCTTGTGTGTGAATTTGTGTGTGCTTATGTGTGTGTGTGCATGTGTGTGAATATGTGTGTGCTTATGTATGTGCTTGTGAGTGTGCTAGTTTACATACAAATGTGTACATGTGCTTGTGTGTGTTTGTGACTATGAGTGCATATGTGTGTGCATGTCCATGTCTATGTGAATAAGTAAGATTTTCTATGAACATGAATGCATGTGTGTGTGTGCATGTTTTCATGTGTGCATGTGTGGGTGCATGTTTGTGTGAATGTGTGTGTACATGTGTTTTTGTGCATGTGCATGCATGTGTGTGTGTACACATGCACGTGTATATGTGTCTATGTATAATTGTGTGTATAGGTGCATTCATGTTTGCTTATGCGAGTCTATTTATGTGTAAGCATTCTTGTGTGTGTACTTTTGCATGTGCATGCATGTGTGTGTGTACATATGAGCACATAAGAGTTCATGTGTATGTACATGTGTGCATCTGTGTTTGTGTATGTGTGTGTGAGTGCATGTGTGTGCACATGCAAAAGCATTTGTGTGTGTCATGTGTGTACTGTATGGGAATGTATGCATGTGTTGGGTGTGTGTATGTTCAAGTACATGTTCTTGTGTGTGCGTGTGTGCACATAGGCATATCTATACGGCTGTGCTTGTTTGAATGTGTGCTTATACGCGCATGTGTATTCTTGTATGTGTGTGGTGCTAGTGTGTGTATGTGTGTACGTGAGTGTATTTGGTTCTACTTCTACAAGTTTGTACGTGTGTGTGTTTGTGTTTATGTGCTTGTCATGTGTGCATACATATATATGAGTTTTTGTGTGTGCATCTCTGGGTTTGTGGATGTGTGTGCTTGTGTATGCATGTGTGCATGCAAGCCTATGGGGCCATGGGTCTATTGGTGTTTGTGTGTGTGTATGTGTGTTAATGCAAGCATGTGTGTACACCCTCTAATATCTATGTGTATGTGTATGCATATGCATGTGTATGTGTGTGTGCATATATACATGCTTGTGTGTGTATGTTCTTGTAGGTGTGTCTAAGCACACACAAGTGTGAATGTGGGAGTGTGTGGATTTATTTTTAGAATTCATTGATTTGAAAATTTGGGATATAATTGAAAATATATTTGAGTTTCTGACTAAGACTATTAATAGAGAAAATTTGAGAAAACTATTAGGTGAACTCACTCCCAAGAAGAAACATAGTGCTCAACAAAATTCTTGAACTATAAATATTTTATGTTGTGATTTAAGTGCCCAAATGTAATCAAATTATGAACTTGAAAGTGGCACATGAGATTTGGTCTAAACTTGAAGTTACTTATAAAGGTACTTCTCAAGTTAAGTACACTAAAATGAAATACTTGTCCAAGAGAATGAATTATTTTAGATAAATATGAATGAGTGTATTAAATCTATTTTTATAATATTTATAAATATTATTAATAGTTTATCTAATCTTGGTAAGAAGTTTTCTATTGGTGAGCAGACGGGGAAGATTCTTTCTATTCATCCTTAATAACATGATCCATTGGTGATGATGTCGAAAAAAACATAAAATATTTTGATTATGTCTTTAGATAAGTTACTAGGTGAGCTCTTAATGAATGAAGTTAAGCTTATAAGAGAAGGGATGAAGAACTTGTGGTTGAAAAAGAAAAGAAAAAGAAGAAAAAAATGATAGTCTTTATAGTCAATTCTTCTTCAAACTTTGACTTCTCCATCTCAAGTTAGGCAACTTTGATTTTAATAGCTTTGTATGGATTATATAATAAAAGAAATATTGGTAAATTATTTGATACAATAAGAAATGAAAAGAAAAGATAATTTAAGAAATAAAAGGGAAAGATAGTTTCCCATGAAGAAATAACTCATTATGAATGTAAATTACCCTCATATATAAGACCCAATTGTCCTCATTATAATGAGAGAGTTGTGAATTTTCAAAAAACAAAGAAGAAGAAAGCTATGATGATATCATAGGATGATTCAGATAGTTCCTCTTTTAGTGATGAAGATAAAGAGAGTTATATTTGTCTTACGACAAAGGATAGTGCTACTTTCACATCATTAGATGATAAGGTATTCCACTTGTTCCTTTTTTCGTCTTATTCTATGGTTGATTGTGAAGAATAATATATCAAAGTTTTCGTGAAGTTAAAAAAAATGGCTTCTAAATATCATAAATTAAAAGAAGAGCATAAAAAATATTTAGGCTTGTATGAACATTTGAATGTGTTGAATACTAATTATTTGTAAGAGATAAAGATTAAGAGAGAAAAAATAGGCTCTATTATCATCAAAACAAACATGCTTAGTTTGAGAATTAAACTATTTAAAAAATTTACATGTTCATTATAGGACCTTTTTTCCTAAGATTAGTTATGTAAGAAATGTTACATATACTTTTGTTCTAAATGTAATTTATAATTATTGCATGAAAATTTGACATATTTCATGTTATTAAAAATTTAAAAACATTGTTGATAATAAATCTTTTTGATTTATATGGATTAGAAGGAATAATAAAAATAATTATGAAGTTAAGATATATGGATCCAAGAAGGTTTGGTCCAAAAGACTAATGTTTGATTTGTTTTATAGGCATGTTTCATTCAAGGATCGAGGAAGGTATGTGGTACTCAGATTGTGAATGCTCAAAAAACATTACTAGAGATACATCTTTATTCATCCACTTGAAGTCATATGATGGTGATGAAGTTGCTCTTTGTGACAACTCTAAGAAGAAAGTGATTAGAATTAGAACTGTGAGCAACTCACACACTTTTAAAAGAAAGGTCCTCTTCATACAAGATTTAATATATAATCTTCTTAGTTTTAGTTTATTATGTGATATCAATTTCAACATTTTATTTAATAAAAAGAAATGCATTATTAGTAAAGATAATGTTCCACTTGTCATTAAATATAGAAAAGATAAAACATATGTTTTATTTTTGTACATGGTTAAAGATAGTAGTCTAGAATATCTTACATCACATGGTAATAATTCTACTTTATGATGTAGAACATTTTGTCACTTAAAAAAACCTTCTTTTAAAGAGCTTTTAAATTTTAACTTAATTAAAGGTTTACAAAACCTCAGTTGATCAAGTGATAAATTCTATCTTTCATGCCAATTAGGAAAACAAATTGAAGTGAGTTTTAAATGACTTAATGACATTACAACTAAAAAATATTATAATTTATTCATTTAGATCTATTTGATCCTAATCATTTATAAAGGTTAGATAAAAGCACATATGGCTTTATAGCTGTAAATGGCTTCATTAGGTTTATATGAGTTCTTTTTGTTAAAAATAAAAATAAAAATAAAGTTTTTGAAATATTTATAAGATTTATTGCTATGATTAAAAATGAGCATAACATTAGGTTAGTCATTATTAGATGTGAAAATGAAGAAGAACTCATGAATGAATTATTTGATGATTTTTATGAAACAAATAGAGTGTTGCATTTTCTTCATCTAGGACCCCTTAAGAAAATTGTGTAATTAAAATAGAGTTTAGAGCCTTACTAAATGCAATAAGATGTATGCTTAAAGAGAATAGCATTTTGGAGTATTTTTAGGCTCAGGTAGTTAATATTTCCTATTATGTGTTTAATTAAATAATATGTAGACCTTTATTAGAAATTTTTTCTTTTGAATTACTTTATGATAAGAAGCCTAAGATACCCAATTTCATGTGTTTCGATGCAAAGGTTTCCCATTAAATAATAGAAAAATAGATTTAGATAAGCTTGATGCTAAGTATAATTAAGAGACCTTTTAGGATACTCACCTACTTGTAGAATATTTAGTGTATATAATAAGACAATATTAGTTGCGAAAGAAATAATCTATGTTAAATTTGATAAATCTCTTGTTAAAACTTCCAGTAATCATTTTCAAGATGTTCAACTTTATGAATTAGAAGAATTAAGTCATAGAGATGAAAAATTAGAGGATGCAGTTGAAGTTATTGAAATAAAAAAAATCAGTTTGAGAAGTAATTAAGGCATTCTAAGGTTCATTCTTATGAGTTAAACAAAATTTTATAGAAAATGATTTTTAAGATGAGACCTAGATTATTATAATGAATAAGGAGTTGATTTAATTGGAGAGAAATCAAGTTTGGTGTCTTATACCTAAGTTAAATGATAAAATACTTATTTCTTTTGATGAAACTATAATATATTAAAATCAAATGGGCATAAGCCATACAAGTATTTCACATATGAGATCCTCACGAAGGATCAAACATGAAATCTAACAGCATAAGTTTGATGAGAGGCTTAGGAAGGGATTCCTTGGATTCCCATACGAACTCATTGCAGCATGAAGCACGTGCCATCCAGTCAGCAGGTGCATTCCCTTCTTTATGGATCAGAGGAAACTTGATTGCCTCCAAACATCTGGTGTACCTCACAGTCTTAGCAAAGTGGCCAACCACATGGGGTAGGATATCATCTCACGAACCTCCTGAAGCACTGTCATCGAGTCAGTCTGAATCTCCATGGTCTTGTGGTGGGGAACGGAACCCCTTAGCATGTTAAGGTCCTCGAGCATAGCCTGGACTTCCATCGCATCGACAGCCTAAGAGAAAATCCTCTTACCAGCCACCAAGAGTGGCCTCCCCATGCAATCTCTGACTACCAGGCCAAGGTCAGCAGTGTTATCCCCTACCACAGCATTGCAATTCACTTTTATCCATCCTGTTAGGGGGAACCCAACCATGGGTTACAAGCAGGTCCGAAGAGTTGCAAGGATTCCTGCTGGATAGGGATGAATAGAAGTTTAGTTGTCTTACTACAGTAATCACCTCAATCTTGATCATCCTTAGCAGCGTGCACAGCATGGCCATCGAATTATTATGCCTCATCGCATTCCTCCTTGCCCAGATGTAGTACATGGTGGTGGCTAATGTCACTGCATGCCCAGTGCCAGCTCCGCTTCATGCTGTCAACAAACCAATGAACCTCACGAGCTAGTCGAGGAAAGTCAGCTCAGTTCCCGCACCAGTGGGCCGTCCCAGCACAGTTACTGCCCCATGGGCCTGGCAGTCACCCCAGAGTTCCTGTGCATGCTGGCCGTCCTAGAACACGTGCTGCATGGATTCCTCCGCCTTGCAACTCCATTGGCAACTGTTGTTCTCGAGCATTCCCCTATGGGCTAGCCATGCCGACGTAGGGAGGAAGTCACCGACGACTCGCCACATGAACATTCGCACCCTCGACACTGCTTTAATCTTCCAAATGCCCCTCATCTCATTCGCGTGACACCGGCCACCCCGCCTGATGGTGTCATCAGCTCTGCACACCATGTGCGTATAGATTCTCCTACTATCGACCCTCGTCGTCTCAGTGTGCTTCTGAAGGAGCATGTCCTGAGCTAACGTTCGGGCTCTAGGAAGATGCAAAATTCTATCAATACTTATTGGTACAAAATGGATGTTAGATAATAAGCCACATAAAAATGCCAAAATTATTAAGAATAAAGCTAAACTAAATAGAGATATAAATGGATATTAAAATATACTTTTAAGTAGATATATAAATGAAGAAGTGTATATTGAACAACCCCCAAGACTTAAGATACATGATAAGTGAAATCGAATATACAAACTTGACAAAGCACTTTATGGTTTAAAGCATGCTCCATGACCTTAACATCCACGATTATTCATTTCTCTTGGATCAAATGGTTTTCACAGAGGTAAGCCAGATAATATTTTACTTATTTAAAATTTAGTTGAAAGTCAATTGATATATCAAGTTTATGTGGATGATAATCTTTGGAGTTTCTAATAAAGAGATGTGTATGAAGTCTACAAATTTAATAAAAAAACAAAATTAAAATTTAGTATGATATGAAAGTTAACCTTCTTCTTGGGACTTTAAGTTAAGCAAACAAGCAAAGGAATCTTTATTTCTAAAAGTATTTGATGAAGTTACTGAAACAATTTGGTTATGAACACATGAAGTAAAGGAAGGCTCCCTTTTACTTCAAATTCAAAAGCTTGTTGACACAAGATTGTTTAGAGGAATGATAGAGTATTAGTATATCTTCCTACAAGTAGGTCTAGTATTATATTTAGTGTAAGTTTATGTGTGAGATTTCACACTAGTCCTAAGAATTCACATTTATATATAATAAAAAAAAATTAAATATCTTATAGGTTCTAAAACATTAGGCTTAGGGCACCGTGTATATGAGTTTGGATCTAATAACCCACATGGATGCTAGCTTTGTTGGTAGTAAGATTAATATAAATAGTAGCTTTAGTATGTGCTAATTGAATGATGGTTTACTAATTTCTTAGGCTAGTAAAAAATAAAATTATTTGAAACTATTAATAACAGAGATTAGGTACATTGTTTTATATAGTTGTGTTACTCATGTTCAACAAATTAAATAGGAACTTTCAGATTATGGCTTAAAATTTATACAAAGTGTATTTTTTGTGATAATTTAAGTGTAATTTATTTAACTATAGATCCTATTCAACTCTCAAGAATAAAACCTATAGAGTTAAAACATCACTTTATTAAAGAGTGTGTAAGAGAAAGTGATTCAATTGTTATTTATTCCATCTTTTACCCAATTAGTTGATATTTTTGCTAAGTCATTAGCTAGAAAAGTCCTTCATAGACACAGATTGACCTTAAGTGTAATTAACCCTTTTGAATAGTTATAAAAAAGGAGGAAAAACTTAATGCTAGAATTTAGGAAGAATATAGGCTATCAAACAAGGCAAGCTAAAATGTTAAGTGTTATATTATTTAGTTTTTTCATTAATGTTACATTTTCTTGATTAATATATGTTCAATTTTAGCATTGGTTTTATAATCCTCAAGGGAGAGATTTTTCTATCCTCTGATTTGATGATCACAAAATGAAACAAAATATTACTAGTATCATAACGAGTTTAGTGTTGTTTCAATAAAATCTTAATGTGTACTATAGTAGTTTTTGTTTTGGAGTAAAGATTATAACATATGTAGTAAATGAAAATTGAAGGATCAACTTACTAATTTTGGTGCTAAGAACCATGCTCTTTATGGAGTGGATAATCCATAAAGAACAATATTTCTAAATATCTATATGGTTAGTATGTTAAACCTTTATTTTCTTGAAAATTCTAGCACATACTATTATCGTGATTTAGGTATATTAGAGTTAGTTTTCTTAGTGATGCATTATGTTTCAATTAGTTTTTAAAACTAAGTCTTTTCAAGTTCTAAAATTTCATAATTTTAAAACATAAATTGGCCTACACACCCAACACTTCCACCAACCCCAAAGGCTTGTAAGTTTCATGTAGTGTTAGGCATTGGGTGTTAAATAGCACAAGTCTGGAGCCCGATTGAAACTGAGTCAGGGTCAGACCAAAGTATCAGTTAAAGTACAAATTCCATAATGACTTGGGATAATCAACTCAAGACATGACTCATGAAATAGATTACATATAATAATTCAAGTTAGACTCGTTAACGATTAAGTAATTGGCTTAGGTTAGATTGGACCTATTTTAATATTTTTCATAGGTGCCTTAGGTAATGACATCCTAAGGGTACCACGTGGTAGCCAACCCAATATGCCATATACTGCATGTAAAAAAAATAATATAAGGAAAAAACACATGCATTACTTTGTAATATGGAACTAAAAAAATGAATGTTTTTTTCATTCCAAAATTTAGCACAATTGTGCTGAACGATCATGCATTTTTGTGATTGAGTGGTCACATTTTTCTTTGCATTTAAAAATAATTTTTTTCATTAAGTCATTCATTTCGAATACTTAATCGAATGATTGAGAACCCCCTCCACCTTCGTCAATAGTATCCTGATCATCGTCACCATCCTTCCAACATTTCAATTTAATTATCTAAATCATATATCACTATGATTAGAATTGGAGTATTTAGCTATTATTTTGATCAGACGATTCCAACTCCATCTAGCAGAACTAGATGACAACTTTGTTTTGTCTTCCTCATTCATCTCCTACAATGACTATCTTTTAAAAATGCTAATTTTAGTCATTGGTGGAATTATTTTGAGTTTTTTATTTGAATCAACATAAAAATTTCATAAGTGCTACAAAAAAGTCCAAAACTAGGAACATGAATCTTCAACGTGCTTATCGAACTTATGAGTCTTTCAATTATTATTTATTCTACTCTCTTCTATAACTAATTCATAACATCATGATAACATCTATATCATTAATTAGTTTGTCACTCTTGCTTGAAAAATTTAAAAGAGCAGGAAATTTGTATACAACTTTTTTTGTAAATTTCTTGACTTTTTTGTGTAGTTAAATTTTGTCGATTTTAGTGTCTTATTGAAGCACGAATTTGCTATTAGTTACACCTTCAAGGCAAAAAGTCTGTGCTTAGTGGGAGCTTGATAAGTGACCAAGGTGGATAAGCATAAGTTTTGCCCAAATAACCTAAAAAATCATACTGCATTTTTCTATTATTGAGCACGTTTATTTTGTTGATAATATTCTTAAAAATAACTTTTAAGTGTAAAAATTTTCCTTTAATTCATAACTTTTTAAAAATTAAAAAATTATTCAATACATAATTAACCCCTCCTCATTTGCAAGATTTTCCTTACATAATTCATAAGAAGTGCATGTGCATGTGTGACTGTGTGTGTGCATGGATGCATGTGTTTGTGAGTGTGTATAAGAGAGCATGTTTGTGCATGTGTGTAAGTGTGTTTTTGTGTATGTGCTTATGTGTGTTTAAGTGTGTGTGCATATGTGGGAGTGTACATCTATGTGCTCTATAAGTGTGTAGGTGTGCATGTCCATGTATGTGTATGCAAACATGTGTGTCTACAAGAAAGTTTATGCATGTAGGTGCATGTGTGTGTGTGTGTGTGCATGTGTGAGCATGTGTGTGAATGTATCTGCGTGTACTTGTGCATGTCTATGTGTGTGTGTGCGTGTGAGTGTTCGTGTGTGTAACTACTTGTATTTATGCATGTGTGTGTGTGTGCTTGTACTTAGATGTGTGTGTGTGTGCATGTGTGTTGATATGTGTTCTTGGGTACGTGTGCATATGAGTGTGTGTGTGTGTGTGTCTGTGGATGTGTGTGTTTTTTGTGGGTGTTTGGGTCAATGTGTGTGTGCATGTAAGCATGTGTTTGTATGGATGTCTTCTTGAATGCATGTCTATGTGTGTGTGTGTGTGTGTACATATGTGTGTATGTGTGCATGTGTGTATTTGTGTATGTGTGCATGTGAATGTAAATAGATGCATGTGTAGGTGTGCATGTTTATCCTTGAATTTTTTGTGCATGTGTGTCTTAGCATGAACACATGTGTTTTATGCATGCATTTGTGTGTTCATATTTGTGTGTCCTTTGCATGGGTGGGTATGATTGTGTGAGTGCTTTCATGTGCATGTGTGTGTTCACTCACACATGTGTGTGTTCACTCACACATGTGTGAATGCTTTTTTGAAACTTCTTGTGTGTGTCTTTAGGAGTTTGTACCTATGTATGTACAAGTGTGTATCTATGTGTGTATATGTGTTGGTGCATGTGCATGTCAGTATGTGTGTGTCTCTTTGTCTACGTTCATGTGCATGTGTGCATGCGTGGGTTTGTGTGTGTGTGTGTGCATGTGAGAGAGAGTGTGTATCTAGGTGTATATATGAATGTGTATGTTGTGTGTGTGCATGCATAAGTGCATATATGTGTGCATGAGTGTGCATTCTTTTGTGTGCATGTAAGCACACGTGTGAGCATATGGGAGTGTGTGTTCATGTATGTGTGTGTGTGCATGTGTGTGATTTGTATATAATCATATGTGTATGTGTTTGTGTGCTCAAGTGTGTGCATGTATTTGCTTCCATGTGTGTGTACTTCACATGTGTACGTGTGTGCATTTGGTTTTATGTGCACTCATATGAGTGCTAGTGTATGTGCATTTATGCATTTGTGTGCATGTGTGTATGTATGTGTGCATGTATGTGCACATATGTGTTTGTATTTATTACATTGAGCAGTGTGCAAGCATATGGATGTGTGTGTCTATGTGTTTTGATATGTGCACGTGTTCATGAGTGTTTCTACATAGGAGTCAATGTGCGTCTGCTTGCTTGTGTGAGCACATGTATGTGTTTATGTGGGTGTGCATTTGTGTGTGTGTTTGTATGCACACATGTGTGAATGTCTATATGTGTTTGACATGTGTACATGCATATACGTGTATAAGCATGTCTACATGTGCATTTGTGGTTCTGTGTGAGTGCTTTCATGTGTATATGCATGTGTGAACTTGGGTATCTATGTTGGCTATTGTAGGCATGTGCATGTGTGCATTTTTATGTGTATGCATGTCTATGAGAGTGCTTTGGTGTGTGTGCATAGAAGTGTGTGTGCATGTGCATGGCCATGTGTGTATGTGTGTGTCTATGCATGCATGTGTGTTGTGTGTGCATGTGTGTGGACATTCGGGCTTGTATGTGTACTGATGTGTGCATTTCTATGTGCATGTGTGTGCTTGTTGTACGTGCATGTGTATGTGCATTTGTGTGTGTGCATTCTTATGTATATGCATGGGTGTATGTGTGTGTGTGCTTGTGTCTGTCCATATGCTTGTGTGCATTCACATGCATGTATGAGTATGTATATGTTTGTATGCATCTTTGTATTTGTGCATGTGTGTGTGTGCGTGCATACATCTAGTTTTGTGCATGTGCATGTGTGTATGTATGTGTGTGGTTTTGTATTCGTGTGTGTACGTGTGTGTTTGCATGTCTTTTTGTTTGTGCATATTTGTGGGTGCAAGTATATGTGTTTGTGTGTGTATATGTTTTGCATTTGTGCATTGTACAAGCATGCACATGCATGTTTCTTCATGTGTGTGCACATGTATGTGCTTGTTGATGTATGTGTTTTTTTCTGTGTGACTTAGGTAATGACATCAAAAGGGTACCATGGGGTAGCCAACCCAATAAGCCATATACAGCAAGTAAAAGAAGTAATATATGCACAAAACACATACATTACTTTGTAATATGGAACAAAATAAATGAATGTTTTTTTAATTCCAAAATTTAGCACAATTGTATAGATTGATCATGCATTTTTGTGATTGAGTGGTCACATTTTTCTCTGCATTTTTTTCATTTAGTCATTCATTCAGAATACTTAATTGAATGATTGAGAGCCCCTCCACCTTCATCAATAGTATCCTTATCATCATCACCATCCTTCCAACATTTCAATTTAATTATCTAAATCATATATCACTATGATTGAAGTTGGACCATTTAACTATCATTTTGATCAGACGATTCCAACTCCATCTTGTAGAACTAGATGACAACATTGTCTCGTCTTCCTCATTCATCTTCTACAATGGCTAGCTTTTGAAAAAGCTAATTTTAGTCATTGGTATAATTATTTTGGGTTTTTTTATTTGAATCAACATAAAACTTTCATAAATTCTCCAAAAAAGTCCAAAACTAGGAGCATCAAATTTCAATGTGTTTATTGGACTTATGCAATTATTATTTATTCTACACTCTTCTATAACTATTTCACATAATTATGATAACATCTATATCATTAATTAATTTCTATCACTCTTTCTTGAAAGATTTAAAAGTGTAGGAATTTCTATACAAAAATTTTTTTAATGCTCTCGATTTTTTGTGTAGTTAAATTTTATATGTTTTAGTGTCTTACTGAAGCATTGATTTGCAATAAGTTACCCCTTCAAGCCTTAGCAAAGGTGTGTGTGCTTAGTGAGAGTTTGATAAGTGACCAAGGTGGATAAGCATATGTTTTTGCCAAACCACATAAAAAATCATACTACATTTATTTATTATTGAGCAATTTTATTTTGTTGACAATATTCTTAAAAATAAATTTTTTTAAGTGTAAAAATTTTTCATTAATTCAAAATTTTTTTAAAATATAAAAAATTATTAAATACATAATTAACCCCTCCTCACTTGCATGTTTTTCCTTAAATAATTCATATGAAGTGTATGTGCATGTGTGACTATGTGTGTGTATGTATGCAGGTGTTTGTGAATGTGTGTATGAGAGAGCATGCTTATGCATGTGTGTGTGTATTTGTGCATGTGCTTATGTGTGTTTAATTGTGTGTGCATATGTGGGAGTGTACATCTGTGTGCTCTATAAATGTGTAGGTGTGCATGTCCATACATGTGTATGCACACACATGTGTGTGCATTTCAGTGTGTGTGTGTGTATTTATATATATTTTGATGTGTGTTCATGTGTGAGTGTGTTCAGATCATGTGTGTCTACAAGAAAGTTTATGCTTGCAGGTGCATGTGTGTGTGTGTGCATGTGTGAGCATGTGTGTGTGAGTGTATTTGTGTGCACTTGTGCATCTCTATGTGTGTGTATGAGTGTTCATGTGTGTATCTACTTGTGTTTATGCTTGTGTGTGTGTGTTTAAGTGTGTGTGAATGTGAGTGTGTGCTTGTATTTGGATGTGTGTGTGTGTGGATATGTGTTCTTGGGTATGTGTGCATATGAGTGTGTGTGTGTGTACATGTGTGTGTAGTTTGTGGGTGTTTGGGTCAATTTGTGGTGTGTGCGTAAGCATGTGTCTGTATGGATGTGTTCGTGAATGCATGTCTATGTGTGTGTGTATGTCTTGATATGTGTGTGCTTATGCATGTGTTTGTATATGTGTGTGCATGTTTATGTGTATGTGTGCCTGTGAGCATTTGTGTATGTATGCATGTGTATGAAAATACATTCATGTGTAGCTGTGCATAACTATTCTTACATGTTTGTGAGTATGTGTGTCTTGGCATTTACACGTGTTTTGTGTGCGCATGTGTGAGTTCATGTTTGTGTGTCTTTCGCATGCGCATCTTTGTGTCTGAGTGTGTGTGAGTATGACTTTGTGAGTGCTTTCATGTGGATGTGTTTGTGCTCTCACACATGTGTGTATGTATTTTGAGACTTCTTGTGTGTGTGTGTTTAGGTGTTTGTGCCTATGTATGTGTAAGTGTGTATATATGTGTGTATATGTGTTGGTGCATGTGCATATGTGTATGTGTGTCTCTGGGTCTACATGCATGTGCATGTGTGGGTTTATGTATGTGTGTATGTGAGAGAGAGTCTGTTTGTAGGTGTGTATGTGAATGTGTATATGTGTGTGTGTGTGTGTGCATGCATAAGTGCATATATGTGAGCATGACTGTGCATGCTTTTGCATGCATGTAGGCACATGTGTGAGCATATGAGAGTGTGTGTTCACACATGTGTGTGCATGTTTGTCATTGTGTACATATTCATGTGTGTATGTGTTTGTGTGCTCAAGTGTGTGCATGTATTTGCTTGCATATGGGAGTGTGTGCATTTTGTTTTATGTGCACTCATATGAGTGCTAGTGCAAGTGCATCTATGTATTTGTATGCATGTGTGTTTGTATGTGTGAATGTATGTGCACATATGTGTTTGTATGCGTTACATTGAGTAGTTTGCAACCATACGCATGTGTGTGTCTATGTGTTTTCATATGTGCACGTGTTTGAGTTTTTCTACATGGGAGTGAATGTGTGTCTACATGCTTGTGTGTGCACATGTATGTGTTTATGTGGGTGTTCATTTGTGTGCATGCACACATGTGTGAATGTCTATATGTGTTTGACTTGTGTAATATGTGTGTATGTGTGTCTACATGTGCATGTGTGGATATATGTGAGTGCATTCGTGTGTGTATGCATGTGTGCGCTTGGGTATCTATGTTTGTTGTTGTTGGCATGTGCATGTGTGCATTTTTATGTGTATGCATGTCTGTGAGAGTGCTTTGGTGTGTGCATAGAAGTGGTCCTGCATATGTTTGTGCATGTATGAGCATGTGTGTGTGTCTATGCATGCATGTGTGTTATTTGTGCATGTATATGGACATTCGTGCTTGTGTGTGTACTGATGTGTGTATGCATGTGTGCATGTGTGTGCTTGTTGTGTGTGCTTGTGTATGTGCATGTGTGTGTGTGTGCATTGCATTCTTATGTATATGCATGCGTCTATGTGTTTGTGTGTGTGCATATGCGTGTGTTGTGTCACATGCATTTGTGTGTATGTGTATGTTTGTATGCCTCTTTTTATTTGTACATGTGTGTGTTTGTGTGCATACATATGGTTTTGTCCATGTGCATGTGTGTATGTATATGTGTGGTTTTGTATTTGTTTGTGCATGTGAGTGTTTGCATGCTTTTTGTTTGTGCATATTTGTGGGTGCAAGTATATGTGTGTGTGTGTGTATGTTTTTCATTTATGCATGTGTACAAGCATGCATATATGTATTTTTTCATTTGTGTGCACGTGTATGTGCTTGTCGATCTATGTGTTTGTGTCCATGTGCATATTTGCATATGTGTGTGGGTGTGTTTGTTTGTGTTTTTGTGTGTATGTGTGTGTACACATGCATATGTGTATGTGTGTGTGTGCACATGTTGGTGTGAGAGTGCATATGTGTATGCAAGTATGTGTGCATGTGTGTGTGTACATAAAAGTAAATGTGTGTACGTTTGTGCATGTGTGTGCATGTGCATGTGTGTACATGTGCATGTGCTTGAGCATTTGCATGTGTCTGCATAGGTATATGCACATGTGTTCGTGTGTGTGTGTGTGTGCATGGGCGAATGTGTGAATGAGTACATGTGTTTGTGCCTACATGTTCATGTGTGTGTGTGGAAGCATGTAGGTGTGCATGCTTGGATGTGTGCATCAATGTTTATGTGTATATGTGTGTATGTGTCTATGTGTGTACATGTGAGTGCAAACAAGCTTGTGTGTGTGAACTTGTTCTAGTTTGCATGTGCATGTATTTATGTGCATGTGTGTGTACATGTGCATGTGCATTTGAGTACGTGCATGCTTGTGTGGTGTGTGTGCATGTGTTCATGCAAAAGTGTGTATGTGTGAGTGTGTGTGTGTCATTGGGTTTTTGTTTTTGCACTCAAGTGTGTGTGTGTATTGGCATCAATGTGCGTGGATGTATGCACATTTGTGTGTATGTGTGTGTGAGCATATGTGTTGTATATGTACATATGCATGTGTATGTTTATGTATGTGCATGTTAGTGTGTAAATTTGTGTGTGTATAAGTTGTCCTATTTGTAATTATGTTGTTTGTATTTGTGCATATGGGGGTGTGTGCATGCTTACATGCATGTGAGTATTTTTTAGTGTGTTCATGATTGTGTTTGCATGTGTTTGTGTGCCTATGTGCATGTTTGTGCCATGTAAGTGTGTGTGGATGTGCTTATGTGTGTGCATGAGATTATGTGCATGCATGCATGTGTATGTGTGTGTAGGTACATATGTGTGCATGTGTAGGTGTGTACATTTATGTGCACATGTGCACACATTTATGTGCATGCACAAGTCCACATGTGTGTGTGTCTGTCAGTGTATGCCTCATATGTGCCTTTGTGCATTTTTGCATGTGAGCATTCATGTGTCTTTGTTTTTGTATGTGTGCATGGGTGTGTTTGTGTATGTGAATGTGTGTACATGTATGTGTGTGTGTGTATGTGTGTGTACTTGTGTTATTGTGTGCTCTTATCATTAGTGTGTGTGTGTGCACACATGTGTGTATGTGCATGTTTGTGTATGTCAATAACCATGTGTGTAGGAGCCTTTGAGTGATCGTGTCTATGTGTGTGTGTGTGTGTGCATGTGTGGGTGTTCTTGTGTGTCCATATGTGTGTGTGTGTTGGTATTCTTATGTGCGCATGTTTATGCATGTGTATGTGTGTATATGTCTGTTTGTGTTTATATTTGTGTTTATGCATTGGTGTGTGTGGGTTCATGTGTCTGTACATAAGTGTGCTTATGCATGCATATTTGTGTATGCATTTGTGTGGGCATGTTTATGCACCTTGTATGTGTGTGTGTGTTCCTTTGTGCATTTCTACATGTATTTGTTCCTATGTATGCATGTGTGCATGTGTGTGAGTATAAATGTGTGTAGATGCATGTGGATTATGTCTATGTGCATATTTGTTCTTATGTGCACATGTGTGTGCATTCAAGTATGCATATATGTGCATCTATTTGTATGGGTGCATGTGTGCATATGTGTGTTCATGTGTGAGTAAATGCTCTAGTGTTTGTATGTGTGTGTTTGTGCATTCAAAAATGCATGCATGAGCATGCATATGTGCATATGCATGTGTGCATCAATGCATGTGTATCCATCTTACTCTATGTGTGTACATATATTTGCATGTGTGTGTTTTTGTGTGTTAGTGTGTGTCAGCATATGCATGTGTGCATCAATGTGTGTGCATGTGCATGTATGTGTGTACTTGTGTGTACATGTGTGATTATGATTGTGTGCATGTGTGCATATGCATTTTCATGTGGGTTCATCTGCATGTGCATTTGTGTGCATCGGTGAGCATGTGTATATATGTGTGTATGTGTGACATGTTTGTGTGTGTGCTTGTATGTTTGCATCTATATTTTTGTTTGTGTGTGTGCAATTTTATGGATGCTTGTGTGTGTTCATGTGTGAGCATGCATGTATGCATGTGTGAGTGTTCATTTATGTGCATGTGTTTGTTACTATGTCTGTGTGTATGTGCATGTGTGTGTGTGGATGCATTTGCATTTATATGTGTATGTACATGTGCTTTCATGTGTGTGTATGTGCACACAAATGTGTGTGAGCATGTGTCATTTATGTGTTCATGCATTTGTGTATGTGTATGCATGTGTGTATGAGTCCATGTGTATTTGCATGCACACATGTGTGTATGTGTCTGAGTATGTGCATGCATGTTTGTGTGATGTGCATGTGTGCATTCTTGTTCTTGTGCTTGTTTTCTTACATGTGTGTGTCTGTGCATGCGAGTGGGTGTATCAGTATGTGTATGACTTTTTGTGTCAATGTGTGTGCATGTGTGTACTTGTACTTTTTCATGCATGACATATGCATGTGCTTGTGTATGTGTATTTGTGTGTGTGTGTGTGCTTATGTGCATGTATGTTTGTGGATGAGTATGTGTGTGTCTTTATACTACTATCCATGTGTGAGTGCCTGAGTATGCAAGTGTGTGCATGTGTGAACATTTCCATGCATGTTTGTGTTTATGTGTGTGTGTGCTTGTACGTGTGCATGTGTATGTGCTCATGTGCATAGTTTTGTGTATTCATGTGTTTATGCATATGTTTGTACATTTGTGTGTACCTTTGTTTATACATGAGTGTGCTTATGCATGTGTGTTGTGAATGTTTGTGAATGTGTACACATGGCTACACATGTAAATATGTGTATATGTGTGTAAGTGTATTTGTTTGTGTGTGTGTGTGAGTGTTTGTTAATTTTTTTGTGTGCATGTGCACATGCATGTGCGTGTGTGTATTCATGTGGGTATACATGCATGCATGAATGTATGTGCATGCATGCACAAGTGTATGTGTGCTTGTGTATGCATATTTGTTTGATAATGCAAGTTTGTGCGTGCATGTGATTGTGTGTGCATATATGTGCATTTTCTTTTGTTTAATTATGCATCTGCATGTGTGTGCATGTACATTTGCATTTGTGAATGTGTGTAAGCATATGCACGTGTTTTTGCATGTGTGTATGTATTTATATGTATGTGTGTGTTTGTTCTTGTGCTTGTGTTTGCGTACATGTGTGCATTATTGTGCATATGTGTGTGTTTGTAGTTGTATATTCATTCGAGCATGTAAATACTTTCAAAAATGTCTACACATTCATGCATGTGCACTTGCATGCATGTGTGTGCATGCATGCCTACGTGAGTGTAGGTAGGTATTTGTGTATCTGTGTTTGCATGCATGTATCTAGGCATGTATATGCATGTTCGTTGGTAGTGCATGTGCACTTTGATAGTGTGTATTTGTGTAGGTATGGATGTATGTGGGGGTGGCATCTTTGTGAGCACGTGCATTCATGTGTGTGCATGTAAGTGCTTGCATGTTTGTATGTCTATGTGCATATGTGCGTGTGAGTGCGTGCATGTGTGTGAGTGTATGTGTTCACGTGTGTATAGGCGTGTGTGCATATGCATGTGTGAGTACATCATGTATGTGCATGTGTGTGTTAATTGTGTGTGTGTGCATGCTTATTATTTTTTATGTGTATTTGTGTGTTCACTTAAAAGTTGGGGTGTGTGTGTGTGTGTGTCTTCCTATGCATATATGTGTGTGGGTGAGTTTATGTGTGTTGGTGTCGTGTGTGTTGGTGTGTGCATGTTTGTGTGTGCATGTGTGTGTGTGTGTACTTTTGTGTTTTTGGATGCATGCATGTTTGCATATGTCAATGCATTCATGTGTGTGTGAGTGCTTGCATTGGTGTGTGTGTTTATGGGCACATGCATTTGTAGGTGTGTGTGTTTGTGCATATGTGTGCATGTTAGTGTGTGCATGTAAGCATTCATGTGTGTGCTAATGTGGGTCCATGTTTGTTTGTGCTACGTACATGCATGCATGCATGTGCGCATGAGCATGGGTGTGTGTGGATGTGTGCACATTTTTGTATGTGTATGCTTGTGTGTGTTTGTATGTGTGTTTGTGTGTGCGCTTGTGCATATGTTCAGAACTGTGTGTTTTTCAGTGCATGTGTGTGTGTATCTATGTGCATGTGTGTCTTTTAGTGTATTTGTGCACATGTGTGCATGTGTGTGCATGTGTGTGCATGTGTATCTATGGTTATGCACATGCTATGTGCATGTGGATGTGTGGATTTGTGGGTGTGAGCATGTGCATCCATCTATGTGTGCATGCATGTGTAAGTAGTAGTGATGTGTTTCTCTATATGTATGTGTGTGTGTGTGTGTGCATGCATGTGTGTAGGTGTCTTGGTGTATGTGTGTGTAGGGGTGTGCGAAGGGGTGCATGTGTGTTCTTGTGTACATGTGCATGATTATATGTGTCTGTGCATGTACGTGTGTGTATACATCGTGCATGTTTGTGTGTGCATATGTGCATGTGTGTTTGTGTGCAAGTGTGTTGGTATACATACTTGTATATGTAGGAAAGTGTACATGTCTATATGCATATGTGTGTGCATTTGTGTGCATGTGTGTGTACAAACTTTTGTATGTGCGAGTGTGTATGTGTGCATATGTGTATGAATGTGGATGTATGCATTCGCACATGGATGTTCATGTGTGTATGAGTGCGTGTTTGTGCAACTTTGTGTTTGTCAATGTGTGTGTGAACGTGATTTTGTGAATGCATATGTCTATATGTGTGTGTGTTTTTGCATTTATGCTTATATATGTGCATGCACATGCTTATGTGCTTGCATGTGTGTGTGTGTGTGCATGTCTATATATATATATGTGTGTGTGTGTGTGTGTGTGTGTTGTGTGTGTGTGTATTTATGCATTTGTGTCTACAAGTGAGCATGTATATGTTTGTGTTTATGCATATATGAGTGTGTGAGTTAGAGCATGTGTGTGTGCTTCTGTGCATATATATGTTGGTGTGTGTGTGTGTATTTGTGCATACTTTTGCATGTGTATTTTTGTGTGCATGTGTATATGAGTGGGTTGTATGGGTATAAAATTGTGTCCATGTGTGCATGCATGCGTATGCAAGTGTGTGTGCATGTGAGTGTGCATGTATATGTGCAAGTGAGTGGGTATGTGTATGTGTGCATGTGCTTTTGCATTTACATGTGTGTGCATGGATGTGTGCATGGGTATGTGTGTGTGTGCATGTGTATGAGTGTATATGTGTATGCATACATATATGTGTGCAAGCACGTTTCTTGTGTGTATGTGGGTGCATGTGGGCATATGTGCATGCATGTGGGTTTGTGTGTGAATGCATTTGTGTGAGTGTGTGTATATGCATATATGTGTGTGTGTGTGCAATTGTGAGCGAGTGCATACAATAATGTATGTGTATGTATATTGGTGTCTGTGTTTATGTGCATGTGGGTTTGTTTTTGTGCATGGTTAAGCATGGTGATGTGTGTGTACATTTGTATGTGCATGTGTGTGTATGTGTACATCTTTATGTGTGTATATGAGTTCATTTGCATATGTGCATGTTTTTGTATATGGCATTGTGCTTGTTTGTGTCAATGCAGGCTTGTATGCATTTGTGTGTGCATCAATGCAAGTATGTGTGGGTGTGTGTGCAAGTTTGTGTGTACATGTGCATGTGCATGTGTGTGTACATGTGTGTGTGTATGTTTTTGTGTGTGTGTGTGTTTGTGTGTGTGCATATGTGCATGTGAGCATGTGTGTATGCATGTGTGTGTGTTTATGTGTGTGTGTGTGCATGTTTAGATATATGTTATTTATGTATGCATATGTGTGTGTGTGTGCATTCCTACATATATGTGTGTGTATTTGTGTGTGTGTGTATGTTTGTGTGTATGCCCTTCTATGTGCTTATGTGTATGTGTGTGCATACATGCATATGCCAAGAAGTGTGTGTGTGTGTGTGTGTGTGTGTTTGTGTGTGTGTTTTACATGCATTTGTATGCATATGTGCATGTTTATGCCTGTGTATGTGTGTGCATGTGCCTATATGTGTGCACGTGTCTATGTGCATGTGTGTTGTGAGGGTGTGTGCACATGTGCTTGTGTTTGCATGTATGTGCTCATGTGTGTGTGTGTGTCTATGCTTGTGTTATTTTGTGGGTGCTTGTATGTGCATGTGTGGTTCTACATGTGTGTGCATGAAGCTATATGTGTGTATCTTCTTTTCTTTACTTTGTACAAGCATGTTCATGGGTGTGCGTGTGTGCCTGTTTGTGTGTGGATAGCATTGGATATGTGTTTGTGTGCATATGTGTGTATGGGGTTTTGGGTGTAGGTGCACATGCATGTGTGTGTATGTTTGTATGTGCATATGCATGCATGTATGTATATATATGTATGTGCCTTTGAGTGAGTGTACTTATGAACATTCACTTCTGTTAGTTTGTGCATGTGTGTATAGTTGTGTTTCTACAGTTGTATGCATGTATGTGTTCATGTGCACATGTGTGTGTTTATGTGTGCATGTGTGTGTGTGCTTGAGTATTTGTGCATGTCCTTATGCATGCTTGTGAGTGTTCATGCTGTATGTGTGTTTTTGAGTGCCTATGCATGTGCATGTCTATGTTTTATGCATGTGCATGTGTGTTGGTGTGTGTGCTTATTAATGTATTTACACTTATGTGAGTGTAGGCATGATCGTGCATTTGTGTGCATCTATGTGTAAGTGTATTTGTAGTTGTGTGTGCATATGTGTGTTCATATGTGTGTGTGTGTGTGCTTGTCCATGTGTGCATGAGAATGTGCATGCAAGCATGTGTCAAAATATGTCTATTCACATGTGTGTCCATATGTGCATGTGTGCACATATGTGCTTGTATTTGTTCATGTGTGAACATGTGTGCTTGTATTTGTTCATGTGTGCATGTGCATGTGTCTATCTATGAGTATATGTGTGTGTGTGTGTGTATGTGTGCATGTGGTAGTTTTGTGTCTATGTCGTTGTGTGTGTCTGCATTCACATGCATGTGTTTGTGTGCATGTGTGAAAGGCCATGTGTGAGTGTGCCTTTGTGTGATAGTGTGCACGTTTGTGTGTGTTCATATGGTGTGGATGTGTGTGGAAATGTGTGCATATAAGTGCTTATGTGTGCATAGATGTATTTGTGTGCAATTGTATGCATGCACGTGTGTCTGTCCATTTCTGCTTACATGTTTGTGCATGTCTACTTGTGTGCGTATGAGTGTGTGAAAGTCTATGTGTTTGTGTGGATTATTGTATATGCATGTGTGGACAAATATATGCACATTATCTGCATGTGCATGTGCACTTTTGTACATCTGTGTAGAAACTTATTTGTGTAGGTACATGCATGCACATGTGTGTGTATGTGTGTATGCATATGCATGTCTATGTGGTTGTGCATGTGTGCATTCATTTGTGTCTGTATGTGTGTATGTGTGTGCATGTAACTATATGTGTGGTTTTAAATGTGCGTGTGAGCATATATGTATGCATCTATATGTACCTACTGGAGTGTCTATGTGTGTGCATGTGTTTGTGAGTTTGTATGTGAGTATGTAAGCATGCACATTTGCATGTGCATATATGCATGAATACATGTGCATGTTTACATTTCTTTATGTGCTTATAAAAATGTGTGGATTTGTGTGTGTATCTACATGTGTGCATGGTTTGGGCATGTGTTTGTGTTGGCCTATCATGTGTATCAGCATATGCATGTGTGAATGACTATGTGTGCATGCATGTGTGCATACGTGTTCTTGTGTGTGTATGCATGTGTGGCCAAATGCATGTGTGTGCATGTGTGTGCATGTGTGTACATGTGTGTGTAAATCAATGTGTGGGGGCTTGTGTGCATGTGTATGTGCATGTGCATGTGCTTCTGCATACATGTGCATGTTTATGTGAGGGTGTATACATGTGTCTATAAGTGTGTGTAATTATTCTTGTGAGTGGTTGTGCGTGTGTTCAATTCTATGCATATGTTTATGCATATGTATGTGTGTGTGTGGGAGTATTTACATATATATATGCATGTGTATGCAGGTGTTTATGTGTGCTTGAGTGTGTGTCAGCATGTGCACTTTTGTGTGTGTACATATGTGTGTGCATGTGTGTGTCAATATATCTGTGTGTGTGTGTCTGTACATGCAAGCACGTGTGTATATGTGTGAGTGCACATGTGTGTGCTTTTGTGTGCATGCATTTTTGTTCTTGCACATGTGTGTGTGAGCATCTATGTATGTGTGTATGTGTAATTACATTTGTCTGTATGTGAATGTGTGTGTTTGTACTTTTACATACATATGCTTATTTATATATCTATGTGCATGTCCATGCAGATGGGTTTGTGCATGAGTATGCATGTGTGTGCCCGTGGGTGTATTTGTAAGTGTGTATGAGTGCGGATGTGTTTACATATGTGAGTTCCTAAGTGTAAGTGCTTGTGCATGTATGTGTGCGTTCATGTGTGTCTATACATGTGCCAGTGCATGTGTATGGGAGTAAGCATATTGGTATGTGTGTGCATGTGCGTCTGTGCATGCATGTGTGTGTGTGTGCATTTATGTACATTTATTTGATTGTTTTGTGCATTAGCATGTGTGTGCATGTGTGTGAGTGTGCATGTATATTAGTGTGCATGCATGAGCATGATTCTGTGTGTGCATTTACGTTTATTTGTGTAGGTGTGAGTTTTTATACATTCTTTCAAGTGTGTACATGCATTTGAGCATGTGCAAGCACATTCTTTTAATTGTAGATGCATGCATATTTCTGTGCACACATGTGTGAGTATGGGTCTCTATGTGTGTGTGTGTGTATTTGTGAGCTTGTATATGTCTGTGTTTGAATATGCATGTTTGTGGGTGTGAGCATTTGTGTGTGTTATGTGAGTGTTTATCTGTGTGTGTGTGGGTACCTTTGTAAGCATGTCCATGAATTTGTGCATGTATATGTGTGCATGTAGGCATGCATGTGTATGTATGTGTAGGTGTGTATGTGTGTGCATGTCTCCATATGTGTGGGTGTGAGTGTACATATGGGTGTAGATGTGTGTACACATGCACATACGTGCATGTGTTTAAGTGTGACTATGATTGTGTTTATGTGAGCATGTGTTTGCCTATGTATGTACATGTTTGAGCATGTATGTTTTTGTTTTTATGCATGTATGTGCATGCATGTGTATGTGTATACACACACATGTGTGTTGCTGTAGATGTGTCTGGGTGTAGGTATGTGCATGTGTGTGTCTTTGTTTCTATGTTGGTGCATTTCTTAGTGTAAATTTGTATGAGTTCATTTTTATGTGTGTGCATGCATTTGTGTCTTTATGGGTATGCTCATGCATGTGTATGTGAGTGTGCTTTTGTATATGTGTGTTTGTGTACGTGCTTATGAGTGTGAGTGAGCATGCATAAGTCTGCTAATGTGGGTCATTGTGTGTTCGTACTATGTGCACACATATATGTGTGTTTGCATGAGAATAGGAGTGCATGAGTGTGTATTTTCCTATTTGTGCATGTGCATGTTTGCATGATTATGTGTGTTTGCATGTGTTCATGTGTGCTTTTTGTGTTTGTATGTGTGCATGTTCTAGAGTGCATATGTGTGTACATGCATGTTTCTATGTGTGTATGTACATGCAAGTTTGTTTGTATGGTTGTGCACCTACATGTGTTTACATGTACATGTGTGTGTGTTTTTGTGTTTACATGCATGAGAATGTGTGTGGATATGTGTGTGTGATCTTAGGCATTCATGTGTGAGGGCATGTGTGTGTGGAGAGGGTGGGGAGGTGTGCTACAGTGTGTTTGTATGTATGTTTTTGTGTGTCTGCACATGCATGCATAAGTGCATGTATCTATGTGTGTGCACAAGCACACATGTTTTTATATGTGGGTGCTTGTTAGTGTTAATGTGTGTGGATGTGTATAGGTTTGTATTTGTTTGAGTGTGCATGTATATGTCTATAGGCATGTTTTTATGTGTGTGCATTCACACACATGCATGTATGTATGGGTGCTTGTTTGTTCTTACGTGTGTGCATATGCATGTGCACATGTATGTGTGTGTATGCATGTGCTTATACACATGCATATGTCTGTGTGCATGTATGTATGTGTATGTATATGTGTGCATGTACATGTGTTTGTGCATGTATTTGTTCTTATACATGCATGTGTGGGTGTGCACATATGTGCATGCATGTGTATGTGTATTTCTATAAATGAGTGTGTGTGAGTGTATTTTGGCATATGTGTGCATGTGCATGTGTGTGTACAAGTGCACATGTGTGTGCATGTCTTCATGTGTGAGTGTGTGTGCATGAGCATGTGCACATGTATGTGCATGTGTTTGTGTGTGCATGAATAGGTCTGAGAATGTGTGTGTGTCACCATGTGCATGTATATTTGTCCATGTCCACTTACATGCATGTGTTAGTTTGTTCATTCGTGCATGCACGTGTGTGTATATGCATTTGTGTCAGTGTGCATGTATGGTTGTTGGAGCTGGTGTGCGCATGTGTGCATGCGAGCATGTGGAACAGTGTGTACTAAATGTTTATGTGCATGTGTGTCTATGTGTGTACATATGTCCATATGTGTGTACTCGTGCACATGTCTGAGCATGTGCATGTATGAGTACATATGTGTGTGTATGCATGTGTGTGTGTTTATGGATGTGTGCGTGTATGTGTGTTAGTGTGTGTATGTACACTTTTATGTGGGTGTTTTCTTTTGTGTGCATGTGTGGGTGCATGCAAGCGTGCATATGGCATGTGTGAGCAAGCATGCATATGCATGTGCATGCATGTGTGTTTATGTTTGTTTTTATGTGTATGTTTGTGTTTGTTTGTGTATGTGCAATGGTGCATGGTTACATGTGCGTGTTGTGTGCATTATGTGTGTTACGTGTGAGCATCTCTACATGTATGCATGCATATGGGAGTGGTTGTGCATCTATGTATATGTGTGTGTGTGCGTGTGTGGTGTGCATATGTGCATGCAAGCACGTTTATGTGAATGCATGTGCTTGTGTGTGCAAGTATGTGTATGTGCAGGCATTTATGTATATGTTTTTATGAGCATGTGGGCATCTATACATGTGTATGGATGCGTGTGCACTTATGTATGTGTTCATGCATGCACATTGGTATGTGTGTGTGCATGTGAGTGCTTGTATGCCTATGCATATTTGTGTGTCCATATGTCTGTGCGTGCATGTACATGTTTATGCATGCATGTGTGTGGATGTGCATATGTGTTAGTATGTGTGGGCACATGCATGTTTAAATGTACATGTGCATATGTGTGCATATATGTCTATATGTGTTGATGCATTTTATGTGTGTGTGTGTATATGTGTGTGTGCATGTGTGTTTGTATACATGTATGTATGTGCATGTGTGTGTGTATATGTAAACGTGTGGTTGTGTGTGCATGCATACTTATGCATGGATATGTGCATGTGCATATGTGAGTATGCATGCTTCGTTTAACATAGGTGCTTGCATGAGTTCATGTGCATATGAAAATCTATTTGTGTGCATGTTTGTGATTGCATGAATGGGTGTACATGTGTGGGTGTGTATGTTCATGTGTGTCCATGGGTGTGTGGGCATATGTGTATATGTGTGTGCATGTTCATTTTTTTGCATGCATGTGCATGTGCTTATGTGCATGTGTGTGCACAAATGTGTGTTTGCATGCTTATGTGTGATGTATGCACTTGTGTGTACGTGTGTATGTGTGTGTCTATGTATGTATGTTCATGTTCTGGACTGTGTGCATGAGTGCATGCATACATGCATGCATGTGTGTTTATGCTTGTGCATGTGTTTGTATTACTATGTATTGATGGATTTGTGTGTATGTGTGTTTAGGTGTGTGTCTGGTTGTGCATGTGTATGTGTCTATGTGTGTGTATCTGTGTCTACATGCAAGTGCATCTACGTATGCATGTGTATGTGTGTGCATGTGCACATGGTGTATTGGTTTATATGTGAGTGTGTGCATGTGTAAATATGTGTGCATATGGGTGTATGTGTGTGGGATGGGAGTGCGTGTGCATAATCATGTGCATGGGTGTTTATGTGTCTGTGTACATGAGTGCAAATGTGAGGATTGGTGTACGCATTAGGTACATATGTGCGTTTGTATATATATGAGTGCATGGATGTGATTATGCATCTGTGTGTACATATATGTGTGCACATGTGTGTACTTGTTCATGTAGCGCATGTTCTAGTTGTGTTGTTTTTTTGTAAGTGTTTGTTAATGTGTGTGTGTATGTGTTTCTGGATGTGTGTATGCATCCATGCATGGGGGTTTGTATATGTGTGAATATGTGTGTGCATGTGTGTGTGTGTGTTCTTTTGTGTGCATTTGCATGACTATGTGTGTGCAAGTGCATGTGTGAGTTTGCATGGGTTGGATTGTGTGTGTGTATGTGTGAGGGCACATGTACATGCTTATGCATGCATGTGTGTATGCATGTGTTTGCGTGCATGTGCATGTGTGAGGGTGCATGTGCGTGCATGCATTTGTGAATGTGTATGTGTATCTATGCATGTATGTATGTGTGCATGTGTGTATGTGTGCATACATATTTATGTGCATGTGTGCGGTTGAGTATGCTTGTGTGCACATGGATGTGTGTGCTCATGTACTTATGCACGTGGGCATGTGTGCATGGTTTTGTGCATTCATGCATATGGGTTGCATGTGTGCATGGTTTGTGCATGTGTGATTTTTGTGTATGTGTGATCATGTTTGTGCATGCATTTATGTATTTGTGATTGTGTGCAATGTGTTGGTGTATGTAGGTGTTTTAATGTGGTCATGTGTGCATGTCTGTAGGCATGTGTTTCTGTGAGTGTTTCTATGTGTGTGTACATCTTGTGTGCGTACATGTGTATGAGTGTGAGTCATGTGTGTGTGTGTGTTTGTTTGTGTATTAGTGTTTGTGTGTATGCATGTGCATATTTGTGTGTTTGCATGTCTATGTGCATTCGCATGTGCATACGTATGTGTCTTTATATGTTTGCATTCACATGTTTGTTTATGAATGTACGTGCAAGTCTTTACTTTTACATGTGTGTCTTTACTTGCATGTGTGTACATGTATGTGTGCATGTGTTTTTTGTGTGTGCACATGTATACGTGTGTGTTCATGGATACATGTGTGTGTGTACATGCTTGTTTGCATATACGTGTTCACTTGGTTTCATGATTGTTCTTATATGTGTTTTTGCATGTATATGTGCACGTGTGTAGGTATGTTGGTGCCTGTGCATGCGCATGTGAGCATGTGTGTGTGCATGTGCAAGTACATGTGTGGACATGCATGTGTGTACATGCATGAGCTTATGCATGTAAGTGTCAGTGCTTGTCTGCGTATGTGAGTGCCTTTGATTATGCATTTGTTCCTACATGTATGTCGTGCTTCTGTGTGTCATGTTTGCACACATCTGTATTTGTATGTGCATTTGTATGATTTTTTGCCTGTTTGTGCATATGTGTGTGTAAGCATGCATGTGTGTTTGTGTGAGTTTTCTTTGTGTGTGCATGTGCGTAGGCATGTTTTTTCATGTATGTGTGTGTCTGTGGGTACATGATCAAGTGTGTGTGTCCATGGTTGCATATGTGCTTGTATGATTATATTTGTATGTGTGTGACCATGTTTATGTTTTTTCTTGTAGGAGTGTATGCTATCAGCATATGTTGTGTATGTGTGTGCAAGTGTGTGGTTGTGCATGTGTTTGTGTGCACTTGTATGTCTGCATGCTTGCATGTGCATTCATGTTTAAAAGTGTGTGTGGATGTGCACATACATCTGTGCATGTATGTGTGTTTGCATGTGTATATATTTGTGTGTGTGTGCGCACATGCATATGTTTGTGTGTGAGTGCATGCATGTGAGTGTTACTGAGTGCATGCATACATGTATGTGTGTGTGTGCATGCACATGGATATGTGTGTGCCTGTTTGTGTGTGTTCATTTGTGTTTGTGTTTGTCCATGTACGCATGTGCACGTGCATCTGTGTGTGGCTATGCGATTATGCTTGTGTGTGCATGGGCTTAAATGCATGTGGGAGTGTGTGCATGTGTGTACATATGTATGCATGTGTGTGCAAGTGTGTGAGTGTGCATGTGTGTCTACATGCATGTGAATTTGAGCAAATTGGTTTGTGCATGTGCATGAGTGTGTATGTAGGTGCGAGTGCTTCTGTGAGTACATGTATGTGTGCAAATGTATGGGTCTCAGTGTGTGTGTGTGTGTTTTTGCATATATGGGTACATGTGTCTGTGTGCATTCGTTTGTGAGTATACATGTCTACTTCCACAAGTGTGCATTCTTTTGTATGATTGTGTATATATATTTGGATGTGTGTGCATGTGTATATACATGTGTTTGCACGTGTGTGTATGAGTATGTGAATGAGTGTGTGCATGTGTGTTTATGAGTTTTTGCTTGTGTAAGTGTGCATACATGTGCATGTGCATTTTTTTGCATTGGTTTGCTTGTGTTTATGAGTTGTTGTCTTAACCATAATACTTAGGCAATGCAACTTCTGGTAATTACATACTTGGGTTCCATGATCGATAGGGCTATGCAATTTTGCTTGTCTCTTGATCATGAAATTAGATAATTTCTGAGGAATTAACAAGTTTTAGAGGTATTTTTCCTATCTATCGTAAAACCTACAAAGTCTTGAATAATGTAACCAATAAGCTCACATGAAAGAGTATTCCTAGAGTAGCATAAACCAAAGTTCATTAGACCTTTTAAATATTTGAAGGTTGATTTAATCACTTTGAAATGACTTTCCTTGGGATTTGATTGGAGTCTTGCACAAACGACAACACTAAATAATATGTCCCATCTACTTACTGTGAGATATAGTAATGATCCAATAAGACCTCTATAAACTTTTTGATCAATGGGTTTCCCAATTTCCTCTAAGTCTAAATGGATTGATTGATTCATTGGAATCTTTCTATTTTTGATATTTTCATAACAAAATTTCTTCAATAATTCTTCTAAGTATTTTGTTTGAGTAATAAAAATTCCATCTTTTAATTACTTAATTTGTAATCCTTAGAAAAATATTTATCTCATCCATCATACTCATCACAAACTCTCTTGCTATCAAGTCACTACCTTACACATATTTCCATTTGTGCTTTTAAAAATTATGTCATCAACATAAACATGTACAAGAAACAAATGATCATTTAAAGATTTTAAGAATAATATGGTATCTACTTTTTCTTTCTTAAAACCACCTTCAACTAGATAATCACTCAATCTATGATACCATGTTTGGGGAGCTTACTTAGGGCCATAGAGTGCCTTCTTAAGCTTATATACATAATCAGCAAGTGCATGGGTCTCAAAACCAAGGGATTGTTCTATATACACTTCTTCTTTTATCTTAAGAATATACTTTTTACATCCATTTGAAATAATTTAAAATTTTGATGACATGAATATATTAAAAGAAGTCTAATGGTATCCAATCTTATTATCTATGCAATTAACTCCTCAAACTCTATACCTTCAACTTGGTTATAACCCTCAACAACAAGTTTAGCTTGTTTTTAATGATCACTCTATTTTCATCTAATTTATTTTTTGAATACCCATTTGGTTTTAATTGTTTTTTGATCACTAGGTCTAAAAACTAAATCCCACAATTTGTTTTTTGGAAATTAATCTAATTCTTCATTCATTGATTGAACCTAATAGTCATCCTTAAGTACATCTTCTATAGATATTGGTTTTGTGAAAAATATAAATCCACTATGATCAATTTCTTTCATAGAAGCTCTACTCCTAACTCCTTGAGCATCTCTTATTATTAATTCCTTTGGATTTGAATATTGATATCACCAATTTTTAAGTAATTGATGACTAATCTCTTCTCTTTGTTTTATTTTGTGATTTGTTTTCATCCTCTTTCAAATCTAAGTTTTCTAAAGACTTTATCTCTTCATCTAAGTTTTTATTATTTTTTTTTAATATACTTAGCACAAATCACATGCATTGATTCCTTTACTTTTGAGCTTTTATGTTATAAACTCTATATGCTTTTGTGAGAGAAGAATATACTAAGAAAATTCCTACACTTACCTTTTCATCAAACTGTTTAAGTTGGTTCTTTCATTTCTAAGAATAGTACACTTATGCTTAAAAATATGAAAACAACAAACATTTGGTCTCTTATTTTTAAATAAGTTATAAGGAGTTTTCTTAAGTATTAGCCTTAAGTTAATTCTATTTATTATAGAAGAAGTCCTATTAATTGCCTCGAACAAAAAGTACTTTGGTAGATTGTATTCAACTAACATTGTTTTACCCATTTCTACCAAGGCTTTAATCTTTGTTTCTATAATCCAATTTTGCTGAGGCATATAAGGAGATATAAATTGATGCCATATTCCCTTGCCCTTGCAATAATCATTGAAATCCCCATTCTTAAATTAACTATTGTTATCACTTTGAATACAAATTAATTTGAGATTAGGTTGTATTTTTATTGCTTTTATGAAATTAAAAAAATTTTCAAATATTTATTTCTTTCCACCTAAACTCAAGGATTGTATAGGTCTAAAAAGTCTAAATAAACTATCCTTAAAGGTCTACTATTAGTTAACTTATTTTTTTGTTTAGAAGAAGATTTAACTTTTTTTCTTTTTTGGCATGATTCATAGACTTTCAAACTAGCTTTATTTGGTTTAGGAAGACCTCTAATTATAATTAACTTATATTCTTTAAGATTGAATAACCTACATGAGCTAGTCTTTAATGCCATAAATTATTCTCATTTGAATGTGTAGCAAGGCATTCTATTGCACTAGCTTTAAGTTGATAAAACCTAATCACATAATTATCACTTGTTCCTCTATGAACGAGTAATACATGATCATTCTTTTAATATTTTACAACATTAGGTATCAAAATTAGCAAAGTAATCATTTTCAAATAACTGAATATTAGAGTTCCCTCTTAATATTACATATCCTTTTGGTCAACATTCTTTTGATATAAACTTTGATTGATCTCTGATCATATGTTTTGAGTATCCACTATCCAATACCTAAGAGCTAGATCTTTATTTTCTTCTTTATGTATGGCTATGTAAATTATAAAATTTTATCATAGTAATCATAAAATATAACTATTATTTGCTTAATTTTTATGTTTTTGTATATATAAAATTTCTAAGTATATTATTTCTAGCTTAAGAATATTTCTAAAATATCTTATTTGAACACTACAATTATGGAGACATCTTATATTATTTTTTTATTTTCTAACCTAAGGAACCCAAGCAAGCTTTTATTGACATTAATGTTCATTAAAGGAGCAATGACAATCATTTTTAATTACCCATCTAAAACAAGATTTTGAACTAGAAATGTTTTTTTTTAATTTTACAATCTTTGATGGTATGTCTTTTTCCACAACGATGAAAGCACGTAATATTTGAAATGTTTTGCATGTATCGAAAAAAAAAGAAATTCTTTTGGTTGGAAAATTGAACACCAGGTGAAGCAATAGAAATTTTTGCATGTTCAAGAAGGTGAATTCTTGTTTTTAAATTAGTAATTTTCTTTTTCAATGAAGTATTCTCAATAATGATGAAATAGTTTCATCACAAATTTGAAGCATATTTATTCCCTTTTTGTCATTTTCTTTCATTAAAAAATTCAATAAGATCAATCTTTTCTTTGTAAAATTTTTTTAAGTTTTTATGTGCACACATTAAGGAACTTAAAGCTCAAATAATTTACATGTAATGATTTTTAAGAACATCATGAGACCGACTGTTGACCTCATTCACTTCTTCTACTTCACTAGATGTGCTTGAATCATCATTTGCCATGAAGCACAACTCTTCTTCCTAGCTATTTGAAGCTGTGGAGTTAGTATATTCTGAAGCACTCCAATTAGCTTGAAAGACTTTCATCTTTTTCATTCTCATCTTTTTCTGATCTTTTCTTTTAGTTTTTTGAGTTATAGACTATCGGATCTAATATGGCTAGTATAATCATAATCATAATATCTCAATGCCTTCATCTTCTCCCTTCCTTTCTTCTTTTCTTCTTTTGCTAATTTGTATTCACAAAACATTTTGCCAAATTTTTTTTGCTAAAGCTTTAACATAAAAAGTTACCTCTACCTCTAAATATATACAAGAGATGGATACCTCATCTAAATCTTCTTTGTTTGCTTTAAATGCAAAAGGCTTATATTTTCTAGCTCCATTCTTTGGCTTACAAGTGGAGGCCTCCTCTTCAACCCTTCTAGTCATCTCAATTTTAGCTTTTAATAATTCTCCAAGTAGCTCATCCAGTGTGAGCTTATTAATATCTTTGGTTGTCCATATTACTATGACATGAGGATCATACTAT
Source organism: Vanilla planifolia (assembly GCA_023846275.1). Lineage (NCBI taxonomy): Eukaryota > Viridiplantae > Streptophyta > Magnoliopsida > Asparagales > Orchidaceae > Vanilla > Vanilla planifolia. The sequence continues at coordinate 420,927 of JAIUJO010000218.1, read as the reverse complement.
TTGGGTAGAATCCTTAGCACCTTTTTTACAAGATATACATTAGAAAGTACTTTTCCAAGTTCTACTAATCAATTACTAATATTATTAAATCACATAAACATCTTTATATTTTCTCTCAAATCCATTCTAGATAACTCGTAATCAAGCGTAACAACATTTATTTTTGTTTCTTTTACTAGTGAAGTGCCTTTAGAAGTAACTTCTAATTTTTTTCCAAACTTCATGTGTAGCATGTAAATTCATAACATGATTAAATTTATTTAGAGATATGCCACAATGAAGGTAATTGCATGCTCTTGCGTGGAGTTATGCCATTCTCCTTTGGTTACTACTAAAATCACTAAAAGATTCGATTTCATTTGTACATGAATCTCTAAATTAATCACATGGTTAGTAAGTATTTCCCAATGTTCTAAATGAATTGATTAAATTAAAATTATAAATCTATTTTTCAAATATAAATAAAATTCACCTTTAAATAATGGTGGATAGATTGAAGATGATCCTTAATTAAGTGTTGCACGAATATCAATTATGGATGTAAAAATATTGAAAAACTTAAGAAGTAAACTAATAAACATGTATCTTGGAAAGTAGGAAAAATGATAAAAAGAGACATTTAAATTACTGTGTAACAAAATTGGCAATTAATAAACTAAAATAAAATTTTTACAATGCACACAATGTATCACCGAAGTGATTTGACTAACTTTATGTAAGGAAGCCACTCTAATACAAATTGAAGTGAAAATTATTGTGTGAAACTCATAAGAGGGGGTGAATTATGATCTTAAAGTATTTGTTCTTTTTGAATGTATTTATTTTTTAAAAATAATTTTATATTTGTAGAAAACCTTGATTATAGGTATATATTTTTTTAATATGTTAAAAAGAAATAAAGATAAAAGTTGAAATGAGTTACAAAAATTTTTAGGTGATTCATTTCAAATTAGAACCTACATCCACCCACAATCAAGGTCAGGAAAATCACCATTATCAGAAGGCCACAAATTGAGGTTTTTCCTTAAGGTTCACCTCCAACCTACTAGCTTTTATGGGTTTAATAAAAAAAAGCCTTTGCAAGCTCAAACCCCAACTTGATTTTTTTATGACATAAAATAGAACATGGGCTTTTGCAAATTCCAATCCACCCAAAAAAAAGGAAAAAGAAAAATACAGCATGATGGGAAAATTTTGATAAATTTGTACAATTTCTTACACTTGCTAACTAATGGAACAAGTCAATATGAGGTTAAATTCAAGAAGAGAAATCAGAATTTAAAGATTAAATATGTAAGGCTTATTAGGAAAACTTTGATGATTTGAGAAAAAGAAGTCGTAATTGCTACCAGTAGAGTTTATGCTAGCAGAATATGAAGAAGTCTTTTGTTGAGATCTCGAAGATTGTTTCACATTCACTATTTATTTCATTTACAAAGGTAGGTATTTTTAGAAAATTATTTTTCATAGTTATAAGAAAGTGTGTGAAAAGCTATTTCAAAAGATACTTCTAAACTACATAAAAAGATCTTAAAATATTCTTAAAAATTTGTTGTCGCGAAGGCATAATAACGAATATTTTATTATCTATTAGGCTCATTTGGATAGAGCTATTAGACCAGATTTATAGGAGTCATTTATTGACTTGAGCAATTAGATGAAGCTTGATTGGATCTTAGTTTTGTGATCAAATAAGATGAGATTTGGCTCATCTGATTATTCAATGGTATAATCAAGATTAGATCTTGATTTGTATGATTCAAACATAATAGATCTGGGCCATCAAATTAGGGATAGATTATTTATGATAGAAATAATGATAACAATCTGATGAAGTTCGACGACAACACAATCACTGAATAGATGGATCGACCATAGTGGATAAAGTAGTAACCATTCGGTTAGCTCATCAAATAGATGGTTGGATCTACTAAGATCACTATTTAAAGGTTGATGCCATCTGCACTGTGCGATTGCAAGAATGTATGATCAAACGACAATGAGCACTCTCAATTTTAGATGTAGATAGGCACAAGGTGTTCATCCCAAATTATAGGAAAAGTTAAGAATTTGAACTTTATAATAACACATATAAAGGTATTAATTAGAGCTAAAATAAGGCTACATCACCTTTGTGTATTCAATATTTCATCCTCTATGTCTACTCAAAATATATAGGTTTATATTGGTTGACACATACGTATTATTTTGAGTGCTTCTTGGCTCGATCCAATGCCTTAACTTCAATCCAATTTCAGATTCACTGTTAGTTTGAATGAGCTTGATCTGATTTTCCTAACTTGAAATTTGTGAGTGCTTACTCAATTAGGCAAGCATGACCTGAGAAAAGCTTATCAAAGCTTGGTGCACATCTCTTCAATCCTTGAAACTTACTGAACACTCCAAGGTACTTTGAAGACTACTAATTTACCATCTTTTAAGGTGCATGGCTTGTTCATTAAAAACTACACTTGATTCACACGAAATAAGTCCATTAGAATAACATGCTAAACATTTAAAGTTTGACTCATTAAATACAAGGGTGATGTAATAGATAATAATTTTAATAGTTGTTTTTGTTTCTTATAATATTGTTTATTTTATTTATAACAAGATCTTACACTTATAAATTATCATTTCTTATAATTTTTTTATGCCTCTCTACAACATAGCTTCAGTCCTTTTTTCTTCCTTATTCTCTCACTTCTCTATATCTTCTCTCTCTCTCTTCTTTCCTTCTTATCTTTCTCCTTAATATCTTTAATGAACTTTATCATTCTAAATCTCTCTTTTTTTCTCTATCCTCTATTAAAAAAGCCCTATATTATCACTTCCATTTTCTTTCATAAACTATCTCTCCTACACTTCTCTCCTTCTTACCCCTTCTATTTCTACCACATTAATCATTCTCCCTCTCCATGTTTTCTTTTCTTTCTATTTCTATTTTTATATCTTTATCTTTTCTCATCTATATCACAATGTATATTTTTTTATTTCTTCTTTATCTCTTTGTGTTCTTTTACTCTTTTCTCTTCTACATTTTTTGTACTTTTTATTTGTCTCTTTATGTATCAATCTTACATATTATCTATTTAATCTCCCTTTCTCTTTATCTTTATTCACATAATTCACTCTGTCGTCTATCTTCTCATATCTCAATCATATTTATTCTCTAACTTATTTCTGAAATGTTTTTATTTTCACACTCTCCCTGAACAACTTCATTTGTTTATTTATTTCCCCTTATTTTTTTTATCTATTTATCCTTCTTTTATTATTTCTCTATGTTTTCATGTCTCAACCTATATTGTCTCTCTTTGTTTCCTATATTCTTTCACATAGCCTTTATCTTTCCTATCCTCTCATTTTCTCTCTTTTTCTTATTATTCTTTATTTCTTCCTTTTACTCTAATGTATTTATATCTCTCTTCTTGCTAATCTCTACCTCAAACATAGCTTATGTTTACATGTCTATTTTTATCTTTATCTTTACCTCTTATTTTATTTCCTACACTTTGCCACATTTATGTTTATTTATTTCATTCTTTGCTAATCTCGATCGATTTACTTTCCCCTCTTCTATGTTCTCTACCTCTTCTATCTATATCGTCCTCATTTTCCATTTCATATATATCAAACCCTTTATCTATTTCTTTCCTCGATCATTTTTATTTATCATTACTTTCTCTCTTTTATCTTGTTCTCTCTAACACTTTCTCCTTCCCTATATCTATTTATATTGCAATCTTCTTTGCCCATTCTATCTCATCTCACAATCCTTTCTCTTTTCCCCTCTTATCACTCCAATCATATATTCTAATCAATTGATGCAACTTCCCCTCTTTTCCATTTCTATTAGTCTTAATAGTTATCTCATTATAAATCTACCTCACTCACTTTCCTTATCTTCACTCGTTTGTTTCTTTATTGTCCCTATTTCTTTCCTATTTCTTTATCTCATTCTACTCTATCTTTCCCTCTCACTGATTACCTCTCTCACTTTATCATGCATTCTCTCTCTGGTTATCTATCTCCCATAATTTTTATCATTTTTCTCTCAAATTTTTCTTTTTTATTTATCTATATATACATTCTACATTCACTTTATTTAACAACAATTCCAATTTTCTATTTCTTCTTTATTTCTCTCTCTCTTTCTCTCTCTCTATCTCTCTCTCTCCCTCCTTTTTAGACATTCTTTATTTCTTAATCTTCAATATCATATTTGATAGGAGAATGAAGGAATAGAATACGAAACATGATATAAAGAGGAAGAAGAATAATTTGATTAATAAAGTAAAACTATTAAAATAAAGAATAAAAAATTTTAATTGCTACTATACACACACTCACACATGCATAGACACTCGTAAACACACACATGCACAACACACATATATATGTACTCATATGTGCATACTCAAACACAACTACCTACACCCACAAACAAGCAAGCACATGCATGAATAACACACACAAGCACGCACATGGATGTGCATGTAGACACACATAAGCTCACATAATCACATGCACACACACACATGCACACATGCATGCATACATATGCACACATGCTCATAGCACATACAGACATAAACACAAACACACATAAATATGTAGGCACAACCACACACACACCCAAAATAATATACACACATGCATGTGCAGACACATGCATATGAATGCATGCATATACACACACAAGCATGCATCAACACACACATAAGCACACCCATGCATATGATTGTACACACACACATGCACATACATAGAACCACACAATCAAGCACACAAACACAGATAAATGCATTCACAAATAAATGCATGCATGAGAACAAACATGCACACGTGCATGTGCACACACATACACATGCATATGAAAATGCATACACTCACGAGCACACATGTACACAAATAAACACATAGACACATACACGTATACCCATAAAGACAGTCACACACATGCATAACCATACACCTAGCTGTGCACACATAAGCCCATATGCACTCTAACACATGCACAAGCATACACACACACACATGCACAAAACATACATGTACATGCACACACATACACAACCATGCACTCTTACATGCAAATGCACACACACGCATGCTCACATATGCAAATCATGCATAGACTTACACCCAAATAAACACACACAAACATGCAAATGAACACACCCAAATTCACACATAATTATACTAATACATGAACTAACACACACACACACACATACACAAGTAGTTCCCATGACACATGGATAGACATTAAGACACACACACATAAACAAATGCACACAAAAGAAGACAGACACATATACACACAAACACACATGAACAAAGACACACATATGCATAAACACATCCATGCATACACACACATACACACACAAACACATGTAAACACACACATATACATATGTACAGGCACACACATACAAACCACACATGCACATAGACTAACACACCCACCCATCTTAACACAAATAAATACTCACATATTCACCCATACACACATGCAGACATAAGTACACACTCACACAGGCATATAGACCCACACACATGTCTACACATGCACATAGCTACATAGACATAGCCACACAGATGCACAAATACATGTGCATACACTCGCATGCACAATCACACAACATACATGCATGCACATAGACACACATTCACTAACATTTGTATGCACACACACACATTCACATGCACCTAAATAGATGAACACACACACAAGCACATAGATGCACCCACACACTCATGCAAGAACACACAAATACACACACACAAACTCACACATGAACACACACATAGACACACATATACACAGATGTTCATGCACACACACAAAAAAACACGTGTAGAAGCACACATGTATGCACAGATATACATGCACATGCACACTCACACATATAAGTGTTAGCACACACACACACAAAAACACACACATGTACCTATAATCATATGCATGTGGACAAATAAAAGCACACACATGAACACACACACATGAAAACACACATGAACATGTGCACTCACAAACATGCTCACACACATACATGGATAGGCACACATCCACACATGCAAGCATAAATAGACAAACGCACACATGTGCACAAATACACACTTGCATGAACACACACATGCCAGCATACAAGGGCACACACACATGTAAGCCAACAAGTAAAGGAACACACACAATGCACATGTATATGAAAACATCACATGCATACACACACACATATACATAAAAGACATGCATATGCACCTGTAAACACACACACATACTTATCTAGGAGCATATAAATTGACATACAGGCACACACACATGAAAACATACACACTCACAAGCACACATGTGCATAGACATGCATAAACACATAGATGCACAAAGACAAATACATGCATGCCCATTCAAACACACTCTTGAACATGTACATGCATACACTCACGCACACATGCATACACACACACATGCTCACACACATGCACATGCATGTAGACTCACACACACATGTGCGCACATGCACACACACACACACAAGTAAGCTATTTACCTCACATTATTTAGGTTTGTTTATTTTATTTTATCTTTATCTCTGTCTCATATCTTATATTATACACTTTACCACTCCCCATTTATTTTGCCTTTTTACCTCTTTTTTTTATTTGTATTGATCTAATTCTTAATCTTTATCTTCCTTTCTTGATATGATTCTTCATATTCATGACCTTCTTACCTCTTTTTCCTAATAAAACCTCCTTCTCATTCACTCATTCTATTATATCTTCTTTTATTCTCTATCATGTGCTTGTGCATGCACATTTATTCACGGGTTTACATGTGTACTTGTGTGCATGTGAACATGTGTGCATTCTTGTGTATATGGGTGTCTGTATGCTTGTGTGTGTGCATGAACATCCATGTGTGTGTAAGCACACAAGCTCATGTGCATATCTGTAGGTGTGAACACATGTGTGAGTGTGTGTGTTCATATGTGTCGGAGTGTGAGGACATTTGTGTGTGTGCATATGTGTGTGTGAACATGGCACATGTGTGTGTGGATACATGTGTGCCTATTCATTTGTGTGTTTGTGTGTATTTACTTATGCATGTTTGTGATTGTTCATGTGAGTCTGTGCATGTGTGCATGTGTATGCCTACATACATGAATGCTTATGTGTGTATGTGTTTGCATGCATCTGTGTACCTATGTGTTGGTCTATGTGCATGCATGTATGCAAGTGTGTGTGTGCAAGTGTTTGCATATTATGTATGATAGTGCATGTGTGTGCATGTGTGCATACATGTGCATGAATGTGTGTACATATATGTGTGCATGTACATGTATTTGTTCACGTGTGTGCATGCACATATGTGTGTGTATGTATGTGAGAGTTTGTGCATAGTGTGTGTGTATGTGTTCTTACGTGAGTGTTGGTGCATGTGTGAGTGCTTGTGCTTATGCATTTATGTACATGTGTAGTAGTTGTGCATGTGTGTGTGCAAGCATAGATATGTGAATGTGTGTGCATATGTTTATGTGTGTGTTTATGCATGTATTTGTGTGTGCATGGATGTTTGCATATGTGTGGTTGTTTGTGTGCATATGGGTGCATTCACACACCTTTGTGTATATGTGTTTGTGCATGCATCTTAGTTTTTATACATCTATGCATTTTTGTGTACATGTGTTTATATGTGTGTTTACATTCATGTGTGTTTGTGCATTTTTGGGTTTGTCCAAGCATGCAAACATTTGAGTGTGTTTGTGCATGTGCACATGCATGTATGTTGGTGTGTGTGTGTTTGTGTGATTATATATTCATGCATGTGTGTGTGTGCATGCTTGTGCCTACACATGTGTGTGCATGTGTGATTATATATTGACTCATGTGTGTGCATGTGTGTGTGTGCATGCTTCTTTCTATGTATGTATTTATGTTCATGTGTGTGCTTTGTTACATGTGCTTTTGTGTGTATGCTTGCATGCATGTGTGTTTATTGCTTTATATTCATGTGAGTGTGTGTGTGTGTGTGTAATTATGTATGCATGCATTTTTTGTCTGTGCTTGTGGAAGTGTGTGCATGCATGTGTGTTCATGCATGTGCATGTGTACATGTGTGTGTGGGTGCATTTGCATGCTTTCATTCATGCATACATGTGTGTATGTATATTTTTTTGTTCTCGTGTGTTTGTGTGTCTTTATATGCTTGTGCAACTGTGCATGTGTGAGGATGATCGTGCATGTGTGTGCAAATGCATACCTACGTGTGTATATACGTGTGTGCCTAATATGTGTGCATCTATTTTTGTGCATGTATTTTTTTGCATGTGTGTGTATGTGTGTGCATTTGTGTGTGTATACATGTATGTGTGTGTGTGTGTGTGCATGTATGACACTTCATGTGTTCATGTCTATGTGGGAATGTATATTGTGCATGAGTTTGTGTATTGATGTGTGTGGTGTTTTTTTGTGTTCATGTGTGTGTGCATAAGTGCATGTGTGTGTGTGTTTGCATGAGTGTGCATGCAAGTACATGTGTGTGTGTGTGTGTGGGGGGGTTTGCATGTGTACGTGTGTGTTTGAATTTGCTTGCATGTGTAAATATGCTTGTGTGTGATTGTTCATGTATGTGCAGAAGTGTGCATGCATGCATGTGTTTGTTCATGTGTTTGTGTGTGTGTGTGTGCATGTGTGCATGCAAGTTTGTATGTGCTCGTGTGCGTGTGTGTGTATGAGCCAATGCATGTGTTTGTGAGTGTGCTTACATGTCTTTGTGAGCATACATGTGAGCATATTTGCATGGATGTGCATTTGTGTGTGCACGTGTATGAGTTTATGCATATGTGTGTGCAAGTGCTTATGTGTCTGTGTGTGTGCTTGTGTCTTCATATATGTACATGTTTGTGAGTTTGTGTGCATATGAGTGCATATGTTTATGTTAATTTGTGCTTCTACTAAAGTATGGGTGTGTGCGTGTGTGCTTGTGAGTATGTGTGTGCATGTTTCTGTGTGTGTCCATTTGTGTGTGTGCAAATGCATGTGTATGGATTTTTGTGTGCCTTTTTGTCTGTATGTGTGTGTGTGTAGTTGTGTTTTCCTGGATGTGTAGTTGTTTGTGTGTATGTGTATGCATGTGTGTGTGTGGTTGTGTGTGCATGTTTGTATTGATGTGTGTGTGTGGTTGTGTGTGGGCATGTGTCCATGTGTTGTGTGGTTGTGCTCATGTTCTGATGTGTGTCTATGTGGGTATGCATGAGTGCATGTGTATAGGTCTGTGTGTGTGTTTATGTGCATGTTTGTGCATATGTGTATGCATGTGTTTGTTTGTATTTTTGTGTGCATAAATGTTTGTGTGTGATCACATGTGTGTATGCATTTGTGTATGTATACATTCCCATGTTTGTTTGTATGCTGTTTATACATACATTTAGTGTGTGCATGTTTATGTTTGTATGCACATGTGTGTGTGTGTGTATGTTTGCATATATTTGCATGTTTTTGCATGTGTGTGAGCTTGTATGGGGGTGTGTCGAACATGTGTGTATTTGTGTATGTAGGTGTGTTTATCTCTAATTTATGCATTGCATATGGGAGTGTGAGTGTATGTGCATGTGTGTGTTTGTGTGCATGCTTGTGCATGCAGGCACCAAGCAAGTGTTTTCTTATACATTTGTGTGTATATTTGTGCTTGTGCATGTGTGTGTGCACATGTGGGTGTGCAATCATGTGTGCTTTTCTATGCATGTGCATGTGTGTGTGTACATATGCATGTGTTTGTACACTTGTAGATGTGCATGTGTATTCATGCATTTATGTGTCTTTATGCACATGTGTTCATAAGTACACATGTGTATGTGCCTGTGCATATGTGTGCATGGATTTGCGAGTGTGTCCATGTGCATAGACGTGCATGTTTGTGTGTCTATGCTGGTGGGCTTAAGCATCTGTGCATTTGTGTGATTACATGCTTTTGTTTGTGAACACATGCTTCTACATGTATATTCATGTTCCTATTTGTGGATGGTCATTAGAGTGAGAGTGTGCGTACATGTCTTTTTTTTCTCATTTGTGCTTACATATGAGTTTGTACTTGTATGTGTGTGAGGATGTTTGTTGTGTTTGCATGTGTGTGTGTACATTCTTGTGTGTGTATCTGGGAAGCTGTGCATGTGAATGTGTGGTTGTGTTTGTGTATGTGTGTGTGCATGTGTGCTCATGTGTGTGTGGGGGGGTCTATGTCTATACATATATATATGTGCATGTATATTAATGTGCATGTGTGTACGAGTGTCTTTGTGGCTTTATGTGTGTGTGAGAAAGTGCACATGTATTTTTATGTGTGCATGTATGTGTGTATATGTGTACAATCATGTGCAAGCATATGTATATGTGCATGTGCATGCATGTGTTTGTGTGTGTGTGCACATGTGTGCATGTGAGTGTATCGATGTATGTGTGTGAGCATGCATATATGTGTGTATGTGTATGTGCATGTATAGTTATGTGTATGTGCATCTATGGTTAAGTGTGTGTGCATAGGCATGACTATGTCTAGGTGTGTGTGCATGTGAGCATGCGTGCATGTGTTTGTGTATATGTGTGTATGTATGAGTACATCGATGCACGTATGTGTATGTATGTGTGTGTGCATGCATGTGCATGTGTGAGTGTGTGAGTTCATGTGTGTGTGCATCTATGCTTGTGTACATGTGTGTCTATGTGCATGGGTGTGTATGTCTGTGTGTGTACGTGTGTGTGGTGTTGTGTGTACGTGTGTGTGGTGTTATGTGCACATACACATGTGTCTGTGTGTGTATGAGTGTGCATGTGTGTGTATGTGAGTGTGTATGTGTGTGTAGATGGGTTCTTGTGCATGCGTACATGCATGTGTGTAACTACATGCACATATGTGTTTGCTTGTGTATGCATTAATGTATTTAGGTGTGTTTGTGTATGTGTACGTACTTGTGCATGTGTGCATGTCTATATGTGCATGCATATGTTTGCACATTCCTATGTATGAGTGTGTATAGGTGTATGTGTGCGTGTTTATGTATCTACAAATATGCATCTGCATGCACCTGTCTATCGTGAGCAAGTGTGTGTGCATTTTTGTGTGCTTGGCATGTGTATGTGCATGCATGTGTGTGTGTTTGTGTGTGCATCAGGATACTTATATATGGGTATGTATTCAGTGGTGTAATTGTGTGAGCATGTGTGTACATGTGTGTTCATGTGTGTGTGTGTGTGTGTCTATGTGTGAATGTGTGTTTGCATGTTAATCTGTGTTCTTATGCAGAAACATTTGTGTGCGTGTGTATGTTTGTTCATGGGCATATATGATGTGTAAGTGTGCATGTATTTGTTTGTGTGAGCATGTGTCCATGCATGTGTGCATGTATATGCATGTGTGTGTGTGTGTCTACACATATTTGTGTATGTGTGTGTACATTTTTATGTGCTTGCTTTTTTGCATGCTTGTGCATCTGTATGTGTGTGTTTGTGTATGTATGTTAGTATCTTTGTTTTTTTGTGTGTGGGAGAAAGTGTGCATGCATATTTGTGTGTGCATCTATGTATTTATGTGCATGTAATCATGTCCAAGCATGTGCATATGTACATGTGCATGCATGTTTTTGTGCATGTGTGCACATGTCTGCATGCGAGTTCATATGTGCATGTGTAAGCACGCATGTATGTGTGAATTGGTATGTGCATGTGTGTACATGTATAGTTATGTGTATGTGCATCTATAGTTATGTGTGTGCATAGGTGTGACTATGTCTAGGTGTGTATGCATCTATGTGTATGTGCGCGTGTGTGTGTGTGTTTGTGTGTGTGTGTGATCATGCGTGCATGCGCTTGTGTATATGTGTGTGCATGTGTGAGTACATCAGTGCATGCATTCGTGTATATGTGTGTGTGCATGCATGTGCATGTGTGAGTTCATGTGTGCATGCATGTGTGTATTTATATGTGTTTGTCTATGTGAATGGGTGTGAATGTGAGTGTGTATGTGTGTATAGTGTCTGTGTGCACACACACATGTGTGTGTGTGTGTGCATGTGAGTGTATATGTGTGTGTAGGTGGGTGCATATGCATGCATGCATGCATGTGTGTCAACATCATACACATATGTATTTGTGTGTGTATGCATTAGTGTGTTTACGTGTGTTTGTGCATGTGTATGTATTTGTGCTTGTGTGCACGGCTATATGTGCATGCACATGTTTGCACATTCTAATGGATGAGTGTATATGGGTGTATCTGTGTGTGTGTGTGTGTATCTGCAAATGTATGCATATGTGTGCACTTGTCTATGGTGAGCATGTGTGTGTGTGTAAAGTTTTGTGTGTGCATGTTTGTGTCCTTATGAATGTGTATGTGTGTGCATGTGTGTGTGTTTGTGTATGCATCAAGATGCTTATCTATGGTTGTGTGTGCATGTATATGTGTTTGTGTGTTTGCATCAACATACTTATCTATGGGTGTGCGTGAATTAGTGTGCTTGTGTGACCATTTATGTACACTTATGTGTGTGTCTCTATGTGTGAATGTGTATTTGCTTGTGAATCTGTTTCTAGTGTAGAATTTTTGTGCATGTGTATATTTTTTCATGGGCACATATGATGTGTAAGTGTGTATGTGTTTGTGTGTGTCTATACATATTTATGTATATGTGTGTGCATTTTTGTATGCTTGGTTTTCTACATGCTTGTGCATGTGTATGTGTGTGTCTACGTATGTGTGTTTGTGCATGAGTGTGTGTGTGTGTACATGTGAGTACACATGTGTTTGTGGCTTTATGTGTGCATGTGTGTCTATGCTTGTGTGTCTATATGTGTGCACGAGTGCGGGCATGTATGTGTGTGTGTTTGTTCGTGGGGGTGCACATGTGCATGTATGTATGTGAATGTGTGTGTTTGTGCGTGTCTTCATGTCCATCTATTCATGTGATTATGTGTGCATATTTGTGTGGGTGTCTATGTGTACGTGTTGGTGAGTGGGTGTGGGAATCAGTGTGTGCATCTATGTATGTATGTATGGTTGTGTGTGTGGGTGTGTGCATCTACGCCAAAGTGAATGTGTTCAAGTGCATGTGTGTTTGTGTGCATGTGTGTTCTTGTTCCTATGTGCTTGCGGGCATACAAGTGTGCACATGTGAGTGGTTACATGTATGTTGCATGTGTGTGTTTGTCAATGCACACATCTACTTGTGAGTTTGTGTTCTGCTTGTGTGTTTGTGCATGTGTGGGTGTATAAGTGTGCATGTGTGCATGTGTTCATATGTGTATGTTTATGTGGATTTTCATGTGTACATGTGCGTTCATGTGCATGTACATACATGTTCTTATGTGTGTGTATGATAGTGGATCACTATGCTTATGCATGTCTGTGTATATGCGCAACTTTGTGCATGCATGTCTATGTGTGTGTGTGTGTGTCTACATGAATGTACATATGTGCATGTGTATGTATGTATGTGTGTGCATGCAATCATGCATGCATACATCTATGAATGTATGCATGTGAGTGTGTGCACATGCGTGTGTGCTATATGCATTTTTGTGTGTGTGTTCACATGAGTATGTGTGCGAGTGCATGTGTGGATATGTGGATGTGCATCGGTTTAAGCATTTTACAACTTTGTTCATGTAAGGGTATGTGTATGTATATGTGGACATGCTTCTATATTTGTGTGTGTGCACATGTGTGTGGGTGCATGTGTGTGTGATTGTATGTGTGCAAGCATGTGTGTGTTCATGTGTGCTTGCATGCTTGTGTGCATGTGTGCGGGTGGGTGGGTGTGTGCGTGGGTGTGTCTGTGCATGTCTACATGTGTTTCTATTTAAGCATGCGTGTTTATGTGTTCATGTGCAAGTGTGTGAGTCAAGGTATACATGTGTGGGTACACACGTGTGTGTTCATGTGAGTGTGCGTATGTTTGTGTGTGAGTTTATAACTATGTGTGTAGGTGCAAGTATGTGTGATTGTAACTGTGTAAGCAAGTGTGTGTTTGTGTGTACATGTGCATGTGCGTTTTTGTGTCTATGTTTTTGTGCTTGTGTGTGTGTGTCTCTATGTGTGTGCATTTGTGGGTGTATATATGTGCATGTGTTTGTGCATAAGTGCATTTGTTTGTGAACAAGTGCATGTGCATGTGCATGTGTGAGTGTGTGTGTGTATGTGTGCATATATGTTTATGAGTGTATGCATGTGTGTTTGTACATCCATGTGTGTATCTATGTGTGTATGTGTGTGCATAAGTCTCTTTGTGTGTGCATTTATTTTTTGAGCGCATGCACATGTGTGCTTGGGTAAGCAAGTGTGTGTTTGTGTGCATATGTGTCTATGTTAGTGCATGTTTGAGTGTGAGTGTGTGTGCATGCATGCATGTTTGTGCATGTATGTGTGAGTGTGTATTTGTCTATGTGCATGTGTGTGTGCATGTCTGTGTGTACGTGTGCATGTTTATGTGCAACTTTGTATGTATGTATGTATGTGTGTATGTATGTCTTTCATCCTATGTGTGTGTACCTGTGCATGTGAGTATGCATGGACTTATGTGTTCATATCCTTTTGCATGTGTGTGTAGGAGCATCTACATGTGTCATTGTCAGTTTGTATGCATTCCTAGGTGCATTTGTGTGTGTGTGCATGTATGTGCACACATGTAGGTATCACTACATATGTGTGTGTTTAGTTGGGTTTGTCTGTGCATGTTAGTGTCATATGTTTGTTTGTCCATGAACAAGTGTGTGTGCCTGTGCTTTGGCATGTTTGTTTTTATGTGTGCATTCATGTGCGTGTGCATGTTTGTGTCCATGTGTGTGTGCATTTTTTGTACTGTTATGTATTTGTGTGTATGGGTGTGCACGTGTGTGTGTCTATGTTCAATTGTAGGAGTGTTTTTGCATTTATGTATGTGCCAATGTGTATGTGTGTATGTGAGTGCATGAATATGCTTATGTCATTATTTGTGTGAGTGTCTATGTATATGTGTGTTTGTGTTTGCATGTTTGTGTTCATGTGTGTATGCATGCATGTGTGTGTTGGTTTCTATGTGTAGGTTCTTGTTGGTGTAAGTGCATGTATATGTGTATGTGTTTTCTAGAGCGTTCTTGTATGTTTTTGTGGGTACTTGCATGTTTGCAAGATGTTCATGTGTGCAAACAAGCATGTGCTTATTTACATGCCTATGTGTTTGTGTGTGCATTTGCACTTGCATGTGTGTGAACATGTGCAACTGTGTCTATGTGTACATTTACATGTGTGTATGTTTGTGTGCATGTGTGCATTTGTGTTTTCTTCTTATCTATGTTTGTGTGTGTGTGTGTGTGCACATATGGATGTGTACATGTTTGTGTGTATGTTGTGTGTGTGCAAGTGTATGTGTCTATGCATATATGCATGTGTGTGTGGTTGTCCTTACGTGTGAATGTGTTTGCATGAATGTTTGTGTGCACAAGTGTCTGTTAATCTGTGTGTGTGTCTATTCTTGTGCATGTGGGCATATGCTTGTCCATAAGTGCATGCGTGTGAAAGTGTGCATGTGTTCTTCTAAGATTGTGCACGAGTATGTGTAAATGTGTGAGTGTGTGACTTTGTTTGCCTATGTGTGTGTGTGTGCACATGTGCATGTGTGTGTATACATGTGTGTGTGGGAGTATGCATGCATGACTATGCATGTGAGTATGAGTAAGTGTATGTGGGTGTGTGTGCAAGTGTGCATGTGTGCGTGCATGTCCATGTGTATGTGTGCTTGTGTTTTTTCATTTTTGTGTATGTATTTTGCTTGTGCATGTGTGTTTGTGTGCTTGTGCTCGTAGGCATGTGTGCATGTTTGTGTGTGTGCATGCATGTGTGAGTTTGTGCATGCATTTGTGTGTGTGTGTGTATATGCATGTTGATGTGTGTGTGCTTATGAGCCTGTATGCATGCTTGTGTTGGTGCGTGCATGTGTCTTTTCTGCACTAGTGTGCATGTGTATACATGTATGTGCATTTTTGTTTGTGATGTGTGTGCATTTATGTGCATGTGCATAAGTGTGCATAATTATGTGTGAGCATGTGTGCATTTTGCATGTATGTAGATTTGTGCACATGTGTGTATGTGTAGGTGTGTGATTGTGTGTATTTGTTAGTGCATGTGTGTTCATGCATGTGTGTGTGCATGTGTAGTTGTCTATGCATGTGCATGACTACACTTGTGTGTGTATCAATGTGTATGTCTCTACATTCCTGTGTGTGGGCTAATGTAAGTGCTTTAGTATGTATGTGTGTGTGTATGTGTTTGTGTAAATGAGGGAGCATGTGTCTGTGTCTGCATGCATGTGTGTAGATGTCCATGCAAGCACATGTGTGTGCACAAGGTTGGGTGTTCAAGTACAAGTGTAATTGTGTATGTGTGTGTATGTGTGTGTGTGCATGTGGATGTGTCAGTGTGTGTGGGTTGATGTGTATGTGTGTGTGTGTGTGCGTTCATTTGTATGTGTGCATGTGTATGTGCTAGTGCATGTGCATTAGTTTTTGTAGGTGCATATGTGTGCATATGTGTGCATTTGTGTGTGTTATTTTGTGTATATGCATATGAGCACATGTGTCTGTGTACATGTGCACATGATTTTGTGTGCATAATACATATATGTGCATGTATGCTTGTGTGTTATTTTGTATGTGTGTGTGCATGATTTTGTATGCATGTGTATGTGCGTGTATGCTTGTGTGAGTATGTAGGTGCATGAGTGTTCACATATGTGTTTTCACATGTGCATGTGCTTGTGTGTGAATGTTTATGGATGCATGTATGTATGTGCATGTATGTGTGTGCATATGTGCGTGTATGTATATTCTTTTATATGTGTGCTTGTATGCTTATGCTTATATGTATTTGTGCATGTGTGCATCCATGTGTGGTTGTTTGTGTGTGTGCATGCATGTGTGCGTGCATGTGTGTGCATGTGTGTGTGTGCATGTGTGTGCATGGCCATCTGTGCATAAACATATCTATGAATGCATATGTGTGGGTGTGTGTGTGTGTGCTTTTGTGTTTGTGTGTGTGTATTTGTATCCTTGGGCATGTGTGAGCATGTATATGTTAGAGTGCTTTTGTGTAGGTTTGTGCACATGTCTATGTACAGGTGAACGAACATGGGAGTGTGGGCATATGGGCGTGTGTGCTTGTGTGTGTGGATGTGTCTATGAATGCATATGTGCATGTGCGTATTTGTGTGTGTGTGTGTGTGCATTCTGTGTGTGTATGCATCTTTGTATATGTGTATGTGTATATGTATATGCAAGTGTTTGTGTGTATTCATGTGCATAGCTATTTGTGTGATGGTATTATTTTGTATTTTTAATTATGTGTGAGTGTGTGCATGCCTATGTGTTTATGCACCTATGTGTTTGCATGTATGTGGGTGCATGTCTCTACATGTACATCTCTATGTGTGTGCATGTTTGCATGATTGTGCGTGTGCATGTGTGTATGCTTTAATGTATATATTTGTGTGTGTGCATGTGTGTGACTAAGTGTGGGTGTACATGTGTATGCATGTGTGCATACGTGCATGCGTGCGTTTCTTTATTTGTGCATACTTGTGTGTACATGTGCATGTTTATGTGTGTGCTCCTATGCATATGCATGTGAGTCCATACATGTGCATGTGCATGTGTGTATATGTGTATTTGTATGTGTGTACATTTGTATTTGCATGCGTTTTTTTTGTGCAAGTGCATGTATGTGCTTGGGTGCACAAGTGCATATGTATGCACGTGTTTGTATATGTGTGGGCACGTGTGTGTGTGTGTATGCATGCATATGCATTTATGTGTGGGCATGTGTGTGTGAGTGTGCATGCACACATGCATGTGTGTGTCTATGCATGTATGTCTGTGTGTGTATGTGTGTGTATGTGTGTGCCTATTTGTGTTTTTATTCATGTGTGTGTGCATTCACCTTTGTGTATGAATTTGTGTGCATGGGTATGCATGTGTTAGTTTGAGTGTATGTCTACGTGTCTGCGTAGTTGTGCATGTGTTCGTGTGTGTATGTACATGTGTTTATGTGCTTGCACATGTGTGTGTGTGTGTATGTAAGTGTGTGAATGTGTTTTCATATATGTATGCTTGTGTGTGGGTCTATGCTTCTTCACATGCATGTGAATCTATGTGCATGTGTGCATTTGTGTATGTATGTGTGCATGCATTCACCTATGTTTCTGCATGTGGGAGCATGTGTGTGCATGCATTCATGCATTTCGGTGTGAATATGCATGTGTGGTTGTATGTGTTAGTTAGTGCATGTATGTGTGTATTCACTTGCATGTATGCATATACATGTGTGCACATGTGTGTGTGTGTCAATATGTATTTGTTTATGTACCTATGCATGTGCATGTGTGTGTTTGTGCTTGTTTATGTTTTTACATATACATGTGTGCATGCTTTTCCATGTATATGTTTTTATGAATGTGTGTGTGAGCAACTACGTGTATGCAGGAGTGTACTTGTATGTGTGGGCATTTGGGGTGCATGTGCAAGTGTTATTCATGATCATGGGAGTGTGTGCTTGTGTGCATGCAGGTCTGCATGTGTATGCACCTGTGCAAGTGCCTGTGCCTATGTGTACATGAGTGTGGATGGGTGTGTATGTGCATGTTTGTGTGCATGTTTGTGTGCTTTTATGTGCTTATGTGTATGTGTGTGTGTGTGCATAGTATATTTGAGTGTTTGTGCTTCTATTTGAAAGTGTGTGTGCATGTGTTTATGCATGTGTGGGTGTGTGTGTGTATGCATCTGTGTGCATGTGTGTGTGTTCATGTGTCTTTGTGTGTGAGCATGTGAGCATATGCATGCGTGCATGTATGTGTGTGTCTGTAAATGAACATTTATGTATTTGATTATTTGTGCATTTAGGTATGTGCTCATCTACGTGTTCTTATATGTGTGTGTTCATATGTGTTTGTGTGTTTGTGATAGTGAATGTGTGTGTAGATATGAATGCATGTGTGTAATCCTTTGTGTACTGGTGGTGTGTCAATGCCTATGTATGCATGTGTGTAAAAATATGCTTGTGCATGTGTGCTTGCATGTTTGTGTGCATCTAAATCAGTATGTGTATTGTGTGTGCTTGCATGTTTGAGTGTGTGTGCATTTGTGCATGTTTTTATATGTGTGTCTATGTGTGTATGTGTACATGTCTACTTATCTATTTGTATGTTTGTGCATTTGTGCATATTGAATGAGTGTGAGAGCTTACATGTGCTTGTATGTTTGTCTACACGCTTGTGATTACATGTGTGGGTGTGTGCATTGGTGTGTGTGCTTTTTGTGCATGTGTTTGTGTGTATATGGGATTGTGTGTGTGGTTTTGTGTATGTGTGTGGGTGTGCATATGCATGCATTTGTTTATACGTGTGTGTGCAAGGGTGTGCACGTGTTTAAATGAATGTTTGTGCAAGCGTGTGTGTGGACATGTGCAGACATGTGTGCATGTGTTCGGGTACATGCGCAGTGTGTGCGTGTGCACGCGTGTGTGTGTGTATGTGCTTGTCTAAGCAAGTGTATGCATATGTGTGCATGTCTGTGTGTGCATGTTTGCATGTGTGTGTACACGTTTGTGTAAGCGTATTTATGCATGTGTGTGCATGCAATTGTGTGTGTTTGCATGTAGATATGCATTGTTGTCTCTATTTATGTGCATGTGTATTCGAGTGTGTATTATGGCTTTGTGTATGTGTGTGTGCATTTTTGTCTATTTGGGGTTTTGTGTGGTTGTGACACACATATGTGCACATGTGTGTGTGCTTGTTTGTGTGCATGCATACTTGTTCGTGTGTGTCTACATGTGCATGTGCATCTGTGCACTTGTGTGTATGTCTGTATATGCACTTATATATGTATTTGTGTGCATGTTTGCCCATTTATATGTTTATTCCTTTGTGTGTGTGTGCATGTGTGTATCTATGTGCATTACATATGTTCTTGTATACGTATGTGTGTGTGCATGTTTATACATATGTGTGGGTTTGCATGTGTGTACATATGCATTTGTGTATGTGAGTGTGTGGGGGTATGTGTATACGTGTGTGTGCATAGGTGTTTTCACCTATATATGTTTGTTTGTATGTGCATATGTTCATATCTATTTATGTGTGCGTGTGAGTGCATGCATGTTTTTATTTGTTCATGTGTGTCGATGTGTGTGGGTCTTTCTATTGTGGGTGTGCATGAGTGCATGTCTCTGTGTGCATGTTAGTGTATTTGCACATGGGAAAATGTGTGCATATGGGAAAGCACATGTGTGTGTGCATATGTGCATGTGCAACTATACACTTGTACATATTTGTCTAAGTGTGTGTGTATATGTGTGTGTGTGCATGCATGTTTGTTAGTGTGCATGTGTTTGCATTTGTGTGTACCAATGTGTGTGTTAGTGGATGCATGTGTGTGTGTGGGTGTGTGTTTGTGCATGTGTGTGCATTCTTATGTGCATGTGTGTGCATGAGAAAGAGTGTGTGTGTGAGTGCGTGCATGTTTGTGCTTGTGTTTTGGTAATCATATATGTGTGTATGTGTGTGCATGTGTGAGTTTTTGTGTATGTGACTATATTTGTGCGCCTTTGTTTGTGTTAATGTGTGGGTGCATGTGCGAGTGCTTGTACATCTGTGTGTATATGCATGTGTTTGTGTGCATGTGTATGAGTTGTGTCTATGTGCCTGGGCTCTTATGCATATGTGTGTGTGTGTGTGTGCATTTATGCATGTGTTTGAGTGAGCACATGAATGTTTGCTTATGTGTGTGCATCTATACATGCATGTGCAAATGTGGGTGAGTATGGGAGCATGTGTATGTGCGAGTGTGTACATGTGTGCACAAGTGTATGCACATATGTGCAAATTGGTTTACGTGCACATGTGTTTGAATGTGTGTGTGTGCGTATGCTTGTGTGTATGTGCATGCATCATTATGTTTGTGTCTATGTTTATTTGTGTTGTGTGTGTGTGTCCAATCCTTTGTGTGTTTGTATGCATGTGTGCATGTCTATCTATGTATCTTTGTGTGCATATGCGTGTGTAATTGCATATGCACATCTGTGTGTGAGGGGGTGCATATGTGTGCATGTGCATTCTTGTTCATGTGTGTGTGCATGTGCATGTGTGTTCATGTATGTGCATGTGGGTATATCTATGTTCTTATGTATTTGTGCATACATTTTTGTGTTATGAGCCTTTGTATGTGCATATGTGTGAGTTTATGTTTTTGCATGTGAGTGAATGTATGTGTGCTTGTGCAAGCACATGCATGTACATCTGTGTGCATGTGTGTGTACTTGTGTGTGTGTGCATGCGTGTTTGTTTGTGTGCTTGAGTTCATGCATATGTATGTGTGTGTAGCTATGTGCATGTGTGCCTTGTGTGTCAATGTGCATGTGTGTTTGAGTGTGTGAGTGTGTGTGTGTGTGTGTGAAAGATTTTTTTTTTGTGCATGTTTTGGCATGTGTTCACGTCTATGTGCATGTTTGTCTTATATGGGTGCATGTGTGTTCACCCATCTACATGTTTATCTAGTATGTGTGTATGTGTTGGTGATTGCGTGTGCATGCTGAAGGATTGTTCAAGCATGTGTGCATGTACATTTGTGTGTGTGTGTGTATACTTATGTTTGTGTGTAAGCATATGCGAGCATGCATGTTTGTGCATGTATGTGTATTTATGCTTAGGAGTATATTTTCATGTGTGTTTGTGCAAGTGTCTATTTATGTGTCTGTGTGTTTGGGCATGCATGTGTTTATGTATGATACATCGGTGGGTGTGTACATGCATGCGTATATGTGTGTGTATATGTGTGTACCTATGTTTGTCCTTAAATGTGTGTGTGTGCCCATGTAAATGTGTGCATGTGCTATCGTGTGAATGCACCATGTGTGTGCATGTTTTTTCTTGCCTGTGTATTTGTGTTCATTGTTGTCATGTGTGAACATGTGTATGAGTGTGCACATGTGTGGTTGTGTATGTGCATGCATTGGTGTGCATGTGGATGAGTATGAGTGTTTGTAGGTTTGAATTTGTTTGCATTTGCTTGTACAATACATTTCTTTTTGTGTGCATGTGTGTGTATGTGTGTTTTGTGTGTGAGCCTGTGTGTGAATGGCTAGATGTGTGCATGTGCTTATGTGTGGTTATGTGTGTGGATGAGCGTGAGTGTGTATGTGTGGGCCTTTTGGTGTGTTTGCTTATGTGTGTGTGTATTCATGTATATGCATGAGTGTGTGACTTTATGTGTGTGAGAATTTGTGTGTACATGTGCATGTGTGTGCATTTATGTGCACATGTGCACATATGCATAAGTGCATGTAATATTGTGTGTGTGCAAGTGTGAGTGTGCATAAGTACGCATGTGTCTATGTGTGTAAGCATATGCATGTGCATGTTTGTGTGTACTTTTTGTATGTGCATGTGTATGTGTGCATGCATGAATTTGCACATGAACATGTGTGTGTATGTGCTTATGTGAGTTTGCATGTGTGTGCTTATGCATGCACATGTGTATTCTTGTATGGTTGTGTGCGTGAGTCTATTTACCTGTGTGCATATATATGCATGTGTGTGTTGTTATACATGAACATGTGTCTACGTGTGTGCGTGTGTGTAACTATGTGCATATGTATACATGTGTTTGTGTTTATGCGTGTGTCAACATGTATGTATGCACTTGGTTGTGCATGTGTGTATGTGTGGGTGTATGTGTATACATGTGTGTGTGCTCTTATGTATGTTTGTGTGTCAATGTGCTTGTACACATGTGCACATGTGTGTGCTTTGGTGCATATGAGTGTGTGTGCATGTGTGTCTATGTGTGTGTAAGTGTGTGGGTGTTTGTGTTTGTGAGTGTGCATATGTGTGTGGTGAGTGTGTGTTTGTGTGTGTATGCATTTGTGAGTGCTTGAGGGCACATATGTGCATGTGGGTGTGGGTGTTTGCTTATCTGTGAATGTATACTTGTGTATGCATGTGGTTATGCATGTGTCTACATATTAGTGTGTATGTGTGGGTACATGTGTGTCAACATGTATGTGTGTGTTGTATATGTGTTCTTATGTATGTGTGTGCATGTCTATATGCATGCATGTGTGTATTTATATATGCACACATGCCTACATATGTGTGAGTATGTGTATGTGTGTGTGTTTCTGGGTATGACTGTTCATGTAAATATGTGTGTATGGTTTTGTGCATTTTCTTGTGTTAGTTTTTGTGCATGTGAGTGTGTGTGTGTGTGTGTGTGCATGTGTGCTTGTGTGAGTGTGTGAGTGCATGTGTGTTGTTGTATGTGTGTGTTTGTGAGCAAATATTTGTGTGCATGTGTACTCATGTGTGCATGCATGTTTGTGTGTTTGTGCATGTGTATGCATGAGTGCAAGCATGGGTGTGTGCATGTGTGCTTATGTGCTTGTGTATGTGCTTTTGTTTCTGGGCATAGGTGTGTACAAGTCCATGTTTATGTACATGTATGTCTATGTGTGGTTGTGTTTAAGTCTATTTGTGTATGTGTATGTGCACACATGTGTGCCTTTTTCTATGCATCTATGTGTGTATGTGTGTGTACATATGTGTGTGCATGTGTGTGTTTCTATGCATGTGTGTGCTTATGTGTTCAATTGTTTACATGTGTGTGCTTGTCTGCATGCATATGCATGTCTATAAGTATGTGTGCACTTGTGTATGTGTGTGTATATAAGCATGTGTGTGTTTATGTTTGCATGTGTGTGTGTGCATGTGTATATTTATGTTTGCATGTGTGTGTGTGTGCACAAACTTATATGTATGTGTGTGCATGCTTATATGCATTCTAGTGATTGTTAATGTAGGTATTTGTGTGGGCATGTTTGTGTGCGTGCGTGTGGGTCTTCGTATGTGTGTGTTCATGTACATATGTCCATGTGTGTTTTTCTGTGTGTGTATGAGTGGGTGCATGTCTATGTGCATGACATGCATGTGACCAAGCATGCATGTGCTTGTGTGCGTGTGTGGGTAGGTGTATGTATGTGTGTGTACTTGTGTGCATGTGTCTGTGTGTGTGTGTATGTCTGTATCTATATGTGTGTGCATGTGTATGTGTGTTCTTCTGTGTGTTTGTATGTGTGTGCATACTATGTGTACATGATAGCATGTGTACACTTGTAGGAGTGTTTGTGGATGTGGGTGTACATATGTGTGTGTTTGTATATGTATTTTTGCGTGCATTTGTGTATAAGTGTATGTGCTTGGGTTCATGTATACATGTCTGCATCTTTGTGTTTGTGTATGTGTATTTTCATATATGTGTGCATGCATGCATGTGTGTACATGTGTGCATGTGTGTGTTTGTGCATTAGGGCATATATGAGTGAGTGTACATGTGTGTGTGTTCGTTCATGTGTGTATGCATGTATGTTAGTGCATGTGTGTGATGTACGTATGTGTGTGTGTGCAAGTTTGGTAGATTGTGTGTAGGTATGTGTATGTGCATGCACTTATGTGTATATGTGTGTGTGCATGTGGTAGTGTGTGCATGTGCCTGTGTTTGTGTCTATTTATGTGTATGTGTGTGAGTGTGTGTATGAGATTATGCATGCATGTGTGCATGCTTGTGTGTGACTATGCATGTGCATGTGCATTTCTATTTGTGTGCATAGATACATGCTTATGTGTGCTTGGGCACATGTGCATGTTTGTGCAAGTGTGTGTAAGTGAGTGCTTATGTGTGTGTGTGTGAGAGTGTGGATCTATGTGCATTGGTGTGAAGTTTTCTTGCATGTGTGTGTGAGTGCATGCACATGTGTATGCATGTGTGTGTATGAGTGCTTGTGTGTGCATACATTCATGTATGAGTGTGTGCATGCACATGACTATCTGTGGATTCATGTGTATGTACATGTTCATGTATGCATGGTCATGCGTGCGTGTGCATGTGCAGGCATGCTTGTGTGTGCATGTTTATATGTTTATGTGTGCATGTGTGTGTGTGCATGCCTTTGTCCAAGTGCATTTATTTGTGCATGTTTGCATAAGTGTGGGACCATGTGCTTGTGTGTATGTGTGTTTTTATGTGGTTGTACTTATTTGTGTGTGTGGACAAACCTTTTTGTACATATGTGTGTTGTTCTTGCATGAGTGTCCTTATGTGAGTGTGTAAATGTTTATATTTTTATGTGACTTTGTGTGTGTATATGATTGTATGCATGTTTGTGTGTGTATTTACATGTGTTGCTGTGTATTTATGCATGTGTATGCTTGTGCATGTATGCACATGTTCATGTTCATGCATGTGCATGTATGCCTGCTTGTGTGTGTATTTGTGCATGTGATTACATGTGTGATTGTGTGCATGCATGTGCATGACTACATGTGTATCTACTTGTGTCTGCATATGCCCATGTGTATGTGTGTATTCATGTATCTGTTAGTATCTATGTGTGTGTGAGCATGTGTGCAAGCATGTCTGCATTAGTGCAAGGGCATGCATATGTGTGCCTTTGAGAGTGCATGTGTGTGTGACTGTGTATGCATGTACATTTGAGTTTTGAGTCTATATGTGTGCTTATGTGTATGTGTAGGTGCATCTGTGCATGCAAGTGTACAAGTTTATATGTGTTTGTGTTTGAGAGGTCAACATGTGCAGCATGCTGGTGTGTGGATGTTTTTGTCCATGTGTATGCATATGTTTATTTGTGTATATGTGTGCATGTGTTTGTGCATGTTTGTTTGCATATATGCATTTGTGTTTTTGTGTGTGTGTATGCATATGTGCATTAGCACGTGTGTTTGTGTATGTGTGTGTGTGTGCATGCACACATATACATGTGTATATGCATGTGTGTGTATGTTTGTGTATTTGTTCATCTGTATGAACATGTGTGAGTGTGCATGTTCTTGCATGTGTGTGTGCATATATATGGGTACATATGTGAGTGCATGTGTGCCTATATGTATATGCAAATATGTGTTTGTGTCTGTGCATGTGTATGTTTGTATGTTTGTGCATGTGCATGAGTGTGCATGCATACATGTTGGGGAGCATGCATTTGTGTGTGTGTGTACATGTGTGTAGTAGCATTTATGTGTGTGTGTGCATGTTCTTGAGTTTGTGCTTATGTTTTGGCATGCTCATGTGTGTGCATATGTCTATGCATGTGCACATGTGTGAGGTTTTGTGCATGTGGTTGCTTGTGCATGTGTGCTTGTGTTAGTGTGTGGATGCATGTGTGAGTGCTTGTACATGTGTGTGTGTGTGTTTGTATGCTTGGGTGCTTATATGAATGTGAGTGTGTCTGTGTGTGTTCATGTGCATGTTTGAGTGACTACGTGCATGTTTGCCTAAGTGTGCGTGTATATGCGTGTGTATGTGAATGTGCATAAGTTTGTGTGTGCAGGAATTTGTGTGTGTGCATGTGTGTGCTTGCGTGCATGTGTGCGCACATATGTACATGTGTGTGTGTGTCTACATGTATATATATCTCTTTGTGCATGCATTATTGTATGTGTGTTTGTATGTGTTTTGGTGTGTGCATGTGCATGCACTCATATGTGTTTCGGTGAATGCATGTGTGTCTGTACTTGTGTGTCATTGTGTGTAATTGTGTGTGTGTGCATGTGTGTATATGAATTTGTGTGTGTGTGTGTGGTTGAGAGTGTGTGCATGCATGTGAATGTGTGTGTACTCATGTGTATGTCTGTGTGAATGTGTGTGTGTCTGTGTGTGTGTGTGAATACGCACGTGTGTGTATATTTTTATGTATATCTACATGCATATCTGTAAGCCTATTTTTGCGCATGTTTGTGAGTTTGTGTGTGTGCATATGTGTGTGTCTGTGCTTGTGCATATGAATGAATGTGTGCATGTTTGTTCCTAGACATGCATATGTGTTAGTGTGCATGTACATGTGTGTGCTTGTGTGTGTGTTTATGTGTTTCTATTTGTGTGCATCCATTTTTTTTTGAGTGTGCAAGTGTGCACATGAGTGTAGGTGTGCATGTGATTGCATGAAAATGTGTGTCTTCCATTTGTTTTTGTGCATGCCGGAGCAAGTGTGTATGTGTGCATGTGAGTTTTTGTGTACAACAGTGTGTGGATGTGTCTTGTGTGTGTGTGCATGTATGGGTGCAAGGTGAGTGCACAAGCATGTGTGTGCATGCATGTTTATGCAAGGGTGGGTGACAATGTGTGTGTGTGTGTACGCATGTGCTAGTATGCATGTGTGTACATGTATGTGTATTTATGCTTGGGTAATTGTGTATGTATTTATGCTTGGGTTCATGTGTGTATGTGAGTGCATGTATGTGCATGTGTATGGGAGTCCATGTATGTTTATGCATGCAAATCCATGTGTTTGGGTACTCATCTGTATATGTTTGTGTCTGCATGTGTGTGTACATGTGTGTGTACCTGTGATTGTGCATATGTGTGCATCTGTATGCATGCACATTTGTGTAGGTGTAAATTTGTTTGTGTGAGCACATAGTATGTGTGTGTCTATGTGTTCTTGTTCATGTCTATGTATATTTTTGTTTGAATGTGTATGTATGCATATGTGTGTGTGAGTGTTCACATGTGTGGTTGTGTATGTGTTCATGCAAGTGTGTAGATTTGCATTTTTTGCATTTGCATGTGTATTTTTAGTTGTTTGTCCTTGTGAGTGCACGTGTATGTTTGTTTTATTTGTGTTTGTGTGTGAATGACCAATTGTGTTCTTATGCATTTGTGCATGTGCATGTGTGAGGTTGTGTATGTGTGTGAGTGTTTGTGTATTTCTTCATGTGTGCCTTGTGTGTGTGTGTGTGTGTGCTTGTGTCTATGAGTAGGTTCATATGTGTCTGTTAGAGTGCATGTGTTGTGTGTTCATTTATGCTTGTGTCCGTGCATGAATGTGTGGTTGTGTGTGTAGGTTTTTGTGTGCATGTGTGTGCAGAACTACATGTATATGTATTCATGCATGTGTTTGTGTGTGCAAGCGTGAGTGTGCATATGTATGCATGTGTCTATGTGTGCAAGCACATTTGTGTGCACATTTGTGTGTGATGTCCATATGTTCATGTGTGTGTGTGTGTGTGCTTGCATGCATAAGCATGTGTGTGTGCTTGGGTGTGTTTGCATGTGTGTGGTTGTGCATGCACATGTGTATGAGTTTGTTTAACTATGTATGCATATGTGCTTGTTTTGCTAAGCACATGCATGTGTCTATACATGTGTGTGCATCTATCTACATGCATAAGCATGTGTGCATTCGTATGTATGTGTGTGTCTGCATATGTGTAGGTTTACATGTGTGTGTTTGTGTGTGCATGTTTGTGTTTATGGGTGCATGTGTGTGTCTATGTATGTGCTCCTACATTTGTTTGCGTTTCATTATGTTTGTGCATGTGCACATGTACATGGGTGTTTGGATGCATGTGAGTGTGTGTGTGGTTGTGTGGGTGTTAGTGTGTGCATGTGCATGTGTGCGTGAGTGTGTGTGCATTTGTGGGTGCATGTGGGCACATGTGTAGGTGTTTAGGTGTGTATGTGTGTGTGTTCATGTGCCTACAAATGTGTGCATCTTTATATGTGTGTGCATGCATGTGTACATGTGTTGCATATTAAGTGCCTTTGTGTGCATGTTTGTGTAGACATGTTTGTGTGCATATGTGATCATACGTGCATATTTAAGTATGCACTCATGTGTATGTGCATGTGTGCATGTGACTAATGCATTCTTGTGTGTGTGTGTGTGCATGCATGCATAAGTGCATGTCAATGTATGCATGCGCATTTGCATGTGTGTGTGCTTGTACATGCGTGTATTCATGCTTGTGTATGTGTATGATTGTGTGTGTTTTTTTTTACATTAGTTAGTTGTTTTTATGTGTGTGTGTGCATCTGAGTGTGTGAGTACATGTGTGCATGTTTGTGTATATGTGTATGTGTGCATGTTTTTATGTGCATGGGCATCTGTGTGTATGTGTGCAAGTGCGAGTGTACGAATGTGTGTGTTTACATGTATGTATATGTCTAGTTGTGTTTGCATTTGTGTATTTATGCATGCATGCTTGTGTGAATTGTATGTGCATACATTTCTACATGTGTGTAGATGTGTGCATGTATGCATGCTTGTGTGCATGCGTGGGAGGGTGTGTTTGTATGTGTGTCTTTTTGTGTGCATGCATGCATGTGCATGAGTGTATGCAAGTATAAGTGTGTGCATGTATGTGAGATTATGTGTGCAAGTTTATGAGTGTTGGCATGTGTGTGTGCATCTGTTTATGCATGTGTGTGTGTGTATGTGTGTGTTCATGTGTGTGCATGTTTGTGTTTCTATACATATGTTTTGTTGTGTGTTTAAATGTTCAAATGTTTGTGCATGTGCACTTATTTGTGCGCATGTGTGTTTCTTTGTATATGCATGGTTCTATAGGAGTGTACACATGTGTGTGTGTGTATGTGCATGTGCATGTGTCTACTTACATGTGTGTGTATGCATGCACATTTGTATATATGTATGTACATGAATATGTGTATACATTCGACCATCTATGTGTGTGGGTGTGTGCGTGGGGCATATATGTTTGGGTGTGTGTGGGTGTACATGTGTGTGTATACATATGTGCACATGTATTCTTATGTGTGTGTGTTCGTGGGTATGTGAATGTGTACGTGACGTGCATGGGAGCAAGCTGCATGTGCTTGTGTGCATGTGCGTGTGTGCATGTGCATGCGTGCATGTGTGTGTGTGTGGGTAGGACGATGTGTGCCTGTGCTTATTTGTGTGTGCATGTGAACGTTTGTCTAGTGGGCATGTACATGTGTATGTGCGTTTATGTGTGTTTCTGTGTATATGCATGTGCGTGTGTGCATTTTTTTTCATATACTATGTGCATGTCTATGTGTGCGTGCATGTAGGAATATGTATAGCTCTGGGTGTTCATGTGTGTGTGCGTGTCTACGTGAGCAAGTGGGCATTTGTGTATGAGTGTGTATGCATATGTAAGTGTGCATGCTTACATCCCTATGTTTGTGCATTTGTATTTGCATCTGTGTGCACATGCTTACATGTGTGTATGTGATCTTGTGAGTGCATAAGTGTGTGTGTGTGTGTGTGTGTTTTTGCAATTTTGCATGTATGCAAGATTGTCCATGTGTGTCTATTCATTTGTGTGTGTATGCATGTGTGTCAATGTATGTGTGTGCATGTGTTTGTGTATGCATGTATGGGAGGTCATGTTTGGGTATGTGTGCATGCGAGCATGAGTGTGTATGTGCATTAATGTGCATGTCTATGTGCATTTGTGCGTGAAAGTGTATGTGTGTGTGTTTGAGCATGCGTGTGTGCATGTGATTATGCATGCTTGTGCATATGCATGTGTGTGAGTGTGCGTGTTTGTGTGCATGGGTACTTGCTTGTGTATGCATGTGTGTGCATAAGTACACATGCAAGTGTGTGCATGTGTGCACGAATGAGTGTTTGCATGTGTGTGCATGTGTAGGCATATGTGCAGCTTTGATGCATTTATGTGGATTTGTGCATGCGCACATGTGTATGCATGTCTGTCTATGTGTCCATATGTGTGCATGTGCATGTCTGTGCATACATGAATATGTGTGTGTGCACACACATGTCTCTAGATAAGGGTGCATGTGCTAGTGTGTGTGCATGGACTTGTGTGCATGTGTATGAATTTGTATTTGTTTGTGTGTGCATGCATGCTTGTGTGTGCATGTGTGTCGATGTTTGAGTGTGCATGTGTGCTTTTGTGTCTATATGTGAGCATGTTTTTGCATGTATGGTTGGGTTTTATGCTTTTGTGAATGTGCATGTGTAGTTGCACATGACATGTGTATGCATTGGCATGAGTCTATGTTGGTGTGTGTCTATGTGTAAGCAAATGTGTGCATGTGCATGTGCATTCAAGTATTTTTATTCATGTACTTTTGTGTGTGTGTGCGTGTGTATGCATGCATGTTTGTTTGTGCATGCATGTTTAGATGTTCATGTGTAAGTATGTTTGTGTGAGTGTGTCTACATGCATTTATGCATGTGTGTGCATTTGTGCATGAGTGCGTGTGCATTTTATATGCATGTGTGTTCTTGTGTGCTTGTGGTTATATGTGTGTGTGCCCATAAGTTTTTGTGCTAATATGTGTGTTATGCTTGTGTGTATCCAGGTGTAAGTGCATGTGTACTTGTGTGTGTGTGTGCCAACATATGAACACATAATTACATGAATGTGTGTGTATTTATGTGTGTTTGTACATGTGTGCATGTATACATGTGTATGTATATGTGCATGCTTGCATGCATGTGTGAGTGTGTGTTCAAGTGCGAACATGTTCTTTCATGTGGTTGTGTGTGCGTGCGAGTGTGTGTGTGTGTATCTATTGTGTGTTCAAGTGTGTGTGCATGTGTATAGGCGTGCACACATTTTTATGTTGTGTATTTGTGCATGTGAGCATGTGTTTGCATGTTTGTGGGTGGGTTATGTGTATGTGTGTGTGTGTGTATGCGTATGTATGCTTGTGCATGTGTGTGTATGGGTGCATACACATTGCATGTGCGTGTGTTCATGTGTGTGCTTTATTATAGTGTGTGGGTGAGCCTGTGTGTGCTTTTGTGCATGTGTATATGCATAAAAGTGTGCATGTGTTTGTGCTCCTATGTGTGTGTGTGACTATGTGCATTTCTATACGTTTGCTTGTGTGCATGTGTGTGTGCACATGATTATGTCTTTATGCATGTGTGTGTGTGTGTGCATGTGTGTGTTTATATGTGTGTGTGTTTTTGTGTGAGTGCTATGTATGTGCACGTGTGTGTGTATGAATGTGCTTATGTGTGTGTGCGTGCATGCATGAGTGCATGTTTTTGCACACTTGTGCTTGTGTGTGTGACTACATATGTGGGTGTGTGAATGTTTATGTGTGTGTCTATGGGTGTGGTTGTGTGCTTGTGTGTCGATGCATGCTTATGTGTATGTGCATCATATGCATGTGTGTATTTATGAGTATCTATGTGTGTGTATTGGTGCATGCATGCATGTGTGAGTGTGTGTGCTTGTGCATTTGAGTTTGTGAGTGTATGCTTATATATGTTTGTGGGTACATGTGTTCTTGTGTGTATACATGTGTGTGTTTGTATATGTATGTGTCTGTGTGTGGTCCACATATGCATGTGTTTGTGTGAGTACATCTTTATGCATGTAGATGCATGTGTTTGCATGCGTTTGTGCTTGTGTACTTATGCATATGCATTTATATGTTTGTATGTGTATTGTTATGCTTGTATACTTGTGTGTGTATGCACACATGTGTATATTTGGGCATATTTTTGTATATGTTTATGTGTGCATGCATCTTTGCATTTGTGCATGAGTGTGTGAATGTGTATTTGTGTGTGTGCATTTGTGCATGCATACGTGTGTTTATTTGTTTGTTCACATGTGTGAGCATGCATGTTCGTGAGTATGTGAGAGAGTATATGTGTGTGTGTGTGTGCTTGTGCATGTGCTTGTTCGTGTGTGATTGTGTGTCTATACATGTGCATAAGAACACATGCATTCGTGTTGGTGTGCATATGATTGTGTGTACATTCGTGTGTGTGTGTGTACCTTTGCTTATGTCTATCCATTTGTGGTGCCATTGCATGTACGTGTAAGTGTGTGTGTGTGTGTTCGTGGGTGCGCAAGTTTGTTTGCACATGTGTGTGAGTAAATGTTTGATTGTGTACATGCATATAGGCATGTGTGCTTGTGTGTGTATGTATTTGTGTGCATATTTGTGTGTGCATGAGCATACATACATGCATGTGTGCATGTGTGTACATATGTGACTATGTGTGCATGTGCATGTGTATATGTGTAAGT
Organism: Vanilla planifolia; assembly: GCA_023846275.1. Lineage (NCBI taxonomy): Eukaryota > Viridiplantae > Streptophyta > Magnoliopsida > Asparagales > Orchidaceae > Vanilla > Vanilla planifolia. Next base: position 388,042 of record JAIUJO010000218.1, on the reverse strand, counting down.
GTATGATCATGTCTGTTTGCTTACATGTGCATGTGTGTATGCATGCATGCTAGTTTTTTCATGTGTGTGTGAGTGTGTTTGGGTGCATGTGTGTGCATACATTTATGCATTTGTGATGTTGTTTGTGTGCCTGCATGTGTGTGTGCATGTATGTGTCTATGAAAGGGCATGAGTATTTATGTGTGTACCTATGCATGTGCATGTATGCACGTGTATGTATGTGTGTGTATTTGTGTGTATAGGTGTTGTATGTATGTATCTATGTGTGTGTTTTTGTGTTTGTGTGGTTGTGATCATGTGTGCTTATGTGGGTGTGTGCATGGTTATATTTATGTATGTTTGCATCTACATATGTGTGTAAGCATGTTTATTTGCATGTGTGTGGGTGTGTGTGTGCTTGCTTGCGTACATGTATGCTTCTGTGTGTATGTGTGTTCGTGCATGTGTGTGTGCCTACACATGTTTATGCATTTGTGTGTGTGTGCTTTTATTTTGTGTGTAAGTGTGTGCATATGAGTTTGCATGCATGTGCATATGCATCAATTTACATGCGTGCATGGGTATGTGCATTTGTGTGCATGAGCTTATGCATGTGTACGCATGGGTGCATATATGTGTGTGTACATTTTTGTATGCATGCATGTTTGTTTGTATGTTTGTGTAGGAAAGTGCATGTGCATGTGTGTGTGTGAGTGGGTGTAATCATGTGTGTGAGTGGGTGTGTGTGTGTCTGCATGTGCGTTTGCATGTGCATTTGTGTTCATATGTATGTGTACATATGTGTGTGCACTTATGTGTTTATATGTGCATGTGTGTGTGCATGCATTTTTCTGTGTGTGACCATATGCATGCATGGGTGTGTGTATGCATGCTTGTGTGCTTGTGAACATGTGTATGTATGCATCTGTGTGTTTGTGCATGAGCGTTTTTAGTTGTGCATGTGCATAAGTGCATGCATGTGTGTGTATCTGAGCATATGCATGTTTGTGTATATTTGTGCGTGTGTTTATTTGCATGTGTGCATGTGTGAGTATTTGTGCATATGTGCTTGAGTGTGCATGCATTTGTGTGCATGTGCTTTGAGTGTGTGTACATGCGTTTTTGTATACATGTGTATGTGTGTGTTTGCACTCGCTTTTTGTGACTATGCATTTTTGTGCTGCGCATCTGTGTGTGCATGTGTTTATATTTGTGTGTATATGCATGTCTGTGTGCCTATGTTTGACTACATGATTGTGTGCATATGAGTGTGTGGGTGCATGTGTGCATTTGTTCAGGTTATCTTGTATATGCATGTATGAGTGTGTGCTTGTGCATATGTGTAGGTGGTCATGCTTGTTTGTGTGTGTGTGTGCATTCTTGTGTGAGTTTGTGATTGCATGTGTGTGTTCCATGTGTATAGGTGTGTGTGTCGCTGTGCATGTTTGTACGTCTGCATGTGCGTCTACTTCTGTGTGCATATTTGTAGGAGTGTGTATGTATGTGTGTGTAACTGTGTTTGTATATGTGAGTCAATGTATGTGTGTATGAGAGTGGATCGTGTCAATATGTACACAAGTGCTTGTGTGTGCATGCATACACACACACACACATTTGAGTGTGTGCGTACAGACATGTGATAGTGTGTTCATGTTTGTATGTGCATGTATGTGTGCATGATTTTGTATGTGTGTGTGTGCATATGCCCATGTGTGTACACATGTGTGCGGGTGTGAGAAAGTCTAAGTCCTTGTCTGAGTGTGTGCATGTGTTCATGTATGTCTATTTGAGCATGTATGCAAGTGTGTCTTTGTGTCCCTGTGTGTGCATCTATGTGTGTTTGTGTACATGTATGTGTGCCTGTGCATGTGTGTTTATGTGTTAGTGCATGTATGTGTGTGTGTGTGTGCGTGTTCTTGTGTTCATTTGTATGTGTGTGCTTGTGTACATGTTTTTGTGCATGTGGGCACATGCATTTGTGTATGGGTGTACGTGTGGTGCACATGTGTTTGTGTGTGTGTGTGCATATGCATGTGTTTATATGATTGTACATGCGTACGCGCGTGTGTGTGTGTGTGCATGTGTGAGTGTTTCAATATGCTTCTACATGTGTATGTTTGTGAGTAGGTGTGTGCCTATGTGTATGCATACATGTGTCTCTATGAACACATTAATATGTGTATGTGCTTGTGTTTGTGTTTGTGTTTGTGTGTGTCTGTGTGTTTGTATTTATGTGTGTATATTTGTACATGTGGTTGTGTGTGTGTGTACATGTGCATGTGCAAATGCGAGTGAGCATAGGTGTTAACTTTGTGTGTATGTCTATGTATGTGTGCATGTGTGTATGTGTGCATGCATGATTATGTGTGTGACAATGCATGTGCTTGTGCACACATGTGTATATATGCATCTTTTTGTTTGTGCATGAATGCTTTTATTTATGCATGTGTGTAAGTGCAAGCATGTGTATTTTTGTGTGCATTTGGGAAAGAGTGTAAGGGTGTGTTCATGTGTGTGTGTTTCTATGCTTGTGCATGTTAGTGTATGTTTGTGTGTGTGTTTGTTTGCATGTGTGCTTGTGTAAATATTTGTGCACATGTGCTTGAATATGTGTGTATTTGTGTGCATGTGCTTCAGTGCATGTACATGTGTTTGTGTACTCATGTGTACGTGCATGTTTCAACTTGCTTGTTATGACTATGCATTTGTGTATGTATTGTGCATTCATTTGTGCATGTGTGTATGTGCATGTGTTTATATTTGTGTGTATATGCATGTATGTGTGCCAATGTGTGTCTGAACGATTGTGTGCATATGAGTGTGTTTGTGTGCATTTGTGCATGTTAGCTTTTTGTTGCATGTATGAGTGTGTGCTTGTGCAAGTGGTCTTGTCTGTTTGTGTGTATTAGTGTGTGTGTATGCTTGTGTGAGTTTGTGGCTGCATGTGTGTGGTTCTATGGGTGCAGGTGTGTATATCGCTATGCTTGTTAATACGCCCACATGTATGTCTACTTGCGTGTGCATTTTTTTAGGTGTGTATGTGTGTGCATATGAGTGTGTGAGAGTGGGTTGTGTTAGTATGTGTGCAAGTGCATGTGTGTGCATGTGTGCAAGCATGCTCATACATTTGAGTGTAAGGGTATGTGCATGTCATAATATGTTCATGTCTTTTATGTGCATGTATGTGTGTATGATTTTGTGTGTGTGGGTGTGAGCATGTTTATGTCATTATCTATGTGTGTGTGTGTGTGCATGCATGTATGTGTGTTTGTGCATATATGCAAGTGTCATTGTGTTCATGTGTGTGTGCATCTATGTGTATGTGTGTTCATGTCTATGTGCCTGTGCATGCATGCTTATGTGTTAGTGCAAGTATGTGTGCGTTCATGTGTGTGTGTGTGCATGTTAATGTGTGCATTTACATGTGTGTGTGTGTATATTTTTTTTGCTTGTGTGCATGTGTATTTATGTATGGGTGTATGTGTGGTGTGCATATGTTAGTGTGTATGTGCTTGTGTACATGTTCATATGTGCATCTATTTATGTGTGATTGTGTGTGTTTGTGTTCATATGTTTGTACATGTGAGCATGTGTATGTATGCATGTGTGAGTATTTTAATGTGTTTCTACATGCATATGTTTGTGCATAGGTGTATGCTTATATGCATGCATACATGTGTCTCTGTGTGCACATGCTTATGTATATGTGTTTATGTTTGTGTTTGTGTTTGTGTTTCAGAGTGAGTGGTTATGTATGTGTGTTTGTGCATATGTGGTTATGTGTGTGTGTGTGTGTGTATATGTGCATGTGCAAATATATGTGTGCATAGGTATAACTATGTGTGCATGCCTATGTATGCATGCTTCTGTGTGCATGTGTACTTGTTTCTTTGTGTGTGCATGTGTGTGTGCGAGTCTATGTATGTGGGTGGGTGCATTGTTTGCATGTGTGTAGCTTTGTGTATGTGTGGATGTGAATGTGTGCGTTCTTTTGTGAGCATGTGCGTGTGCATGTGTATGTGTCTGTGCTTGCATATGATTATGTATGTTAGCCACATATGCATTTGTGCATGTGTGAATTTGTTCTGTGCCTATAGGAACATGTGTTTGTGCGCGTAGATGTTCATCTGTGCATGTGGGTATGCATATGCATGCGCATGTGTGATTGCATGCGTTTATGAGTGTATATCTGTATGCATGTGAATGCAAGTCTGTGCGCTCGCATGTGTATGTGCATTCTCGTATGCATAAGCATGTGTGCATGTGTGAGTGTACATTTATGTGTGTGCATGTGCTAATGCATGTGTGTGTGTGTGTTTGTGCTTATGTATATGTTGCATGTGTGTGTGTATTTGTATGAGTTTGTTTTTATGGACGTGTGTGTAAGAAGGTGCATGTGTGCCTAGGTGTCCATGTATGTGTATGTAAGTTCTTGTGTGTGTATGTTGGTGTGTTTGCATTTGTTTGTGCATGTATGATCATGTGTGTGTGCTTTTGAGCATGCAGGTGTGCATGTGCACTTGTGCAACTGTGTGCGCCTATGTGTGCATGAGTGTGCACGTGTATGTATGTGTGTGTGTGTGTATACATGTTTTTTTGAGCTTATTTGTGTGTGAGCATGCAAGTGTGTATGTGTATGTGTATGTGTGTGTGCTTGTGTGTGTTTGAGTGTGTGTTTATGCTTGTGTGTGTGTGTGTATATGTGCATGTGTGGTCATTTACATGCATGCGTGTCTATGTGCTAGCATGTTTATAAGTCTATGTATGTATGCATGCATACAAATATGTGCATGTGCATGCATGTTTGTGTATTTGTCTATTTGTGTGTTTAGGTGTGTGTGTGTGTGTGTGTGCATGTGTGTACTGATGCATATGTTTGCGATGTTTGTGTTTGTATGTGTGTGTGCATATGTGTGTATCTGTGTGATCATTTGTGTGTGTAGGTGTGTGTGCTTGCACTTGTGCATGTCTACATGTGCACGTGTGCTTGTGAATGCATGCATGCATGTGTGTTTGTGTGCATGTGCATGTCCTTGTGTGTGCTTCGACATGTGCATTATGTGTGCATACATGTTTGAGTGCATATGCATTTATACATGCTTATGCATGTGTGTGCGTGTATGTTCATGTGTGTATGTGTGTGTATGTGTCTTCTTATCTACGTGTGTATGGGTTCGTGCATGTTTGCTTGTTGTGCATGTGTGCAAGCTTACATGTGTGTGTGTGCACATGTGTGTGTACATGTGTGCATGTTTATGTACATACCAGTGTTTGTGTGTGTGTGTGTCTATGCATAGATGTGTTCATAGTTGTGTGCACTTTTTGTGGATGTGTATACTAGTTTGTGTGTGTAATTGTGTCTATCGATGTGCATATGTATGCATGTGCAAATGTGTGTTTGTTTATGCATGTGTGTCTGTGTGTGTGTGCGTGTGCATGCATGTGTGTACGTATGTGCTTGTGTGTTTGAATGTGTGTGCATGTGTGTGTGTGCATGTGTATGTGTGCATATGATTTTGTTTGTGCTAATGTGTTCATTTGTGGGCATTTATAGAAATGCACCTATGCAGGCATGTGTATGTGTGTGTGTGCATGTGTCAGTGTGTGCATGTGCATGTTCTTGTATGTTATTGTTTGTTAGTTTGTATCCATGTGTGTGTATAGGCATGTGTGTGTATGCAGATCTGTTTGTGCAAGCAAGTGTTTACATGTGCAAGAGTGAGTGTGTGTGTGTGTGCATGTGTTTGCATGTGCATGCATGTTTATGTGTGTCTACCCATAGGCATGTGTGTTTGTATGCATTTTATGCATGTGTGTGTGCATGTGTGTGCAAGCATGTGTCTATGTCTATATGCAGTGCATATATGCATGTGCATGTGTGTAGGTCTATGTGTGTGCATGTGCATTTGCATGGATGTGTGTGTATGTATTTTTGTGTGCATGTTTGTGTGCTTGTGTGTGTGTGTTTATGTATGTGTCTATATTTATACATCTATGTGTGTATGTACATGTTTGTGCATGTGTATGTATGTGCATGTTTATGTATATGTGTGGGTTTGCATATGTGTGCATGTGTATATGTGCTTGTGCATGTGTGTGCATTTGACTATGTGAGGGTGTGTGTATGTGTGCACGATTGTGTGTGCCCACAAACTTGTGTGTTTGTAAATGTTCACTTGTACATAAGCGTGTGTATGGGTGTTTATGTGTGTGTAAGTGTGTGTGAGTGCATGCTTATGCATGTGTACATAGGCAAATGTGTGTGTGTTTGCGGGAGAGTGAACGTGTTTGTGTCTTTGTGTGTGTGTTGATGTGTGCATGTCCAACTATAAGATTATGCATGTGTGTCTACTTATGTGTGTACATGTGTGTACTTACTTCATGTGTGAGTGTCATGTGTTTGCATGTGCGTACCTATGTGTGTGTGTGTGTGTGCACATGTGTGTGTGTGTGCATGTTAGTGTACGTGTGTGTGTGTATGTCAATACATGTGTGTGCAAACGTGTGTCCATGAGCATGTGTGTGTGTATAGGTGAATGTGTTTGTGGTTGTATTTTGGCATGCATATGTATTTGTATGGAAGTGTCTATGCATATGTACATGTGTGAGTTTTTGTACATATGAATGCATGATGTGTGTGTGATTTTATTAATGGGTTAGTTCATGTTGGAGTGCTTGCATATGTGTTTGTATATGTTTGTGTACACATGTGTGTGTGTGCGTGTTTGGGTTCTTGTGTGAATATGTTTGCACATGTGGGTGAGTGTGTGCGTAGTTATCTACATGTTTGAGTTACTATGTGCATGTTCTCCATTGTGTGCATGTGTGTCTGCATGTACATACATGTGAATACGTGCGTGTGTGTGTGAGTATGTGTGCATGTATGTATGTGTGCATGCATCATTATGTTAATGCCTATGTGTTTGTGTGTGTCAGTGTGTGGACCCATGTGTGCTTGTGTGCTCGTGTGTCTTTCTGTGCATATGTATGTGTGTATGTGCATACAAGCATCTGTGTGCATGTTTGGCAGTACGTCTGTATGCATGTGTCTTTGTGCTTACTTGTGCATGTGTGTCTTTGTCTGTGAGTGTGGATGTGTCTATATTCATGTGTGTGCACGTATTTTCATGCATACATGTCTGCAAGCTTATGTGTCTGCATGTCTACAAGTCTATGTACATGCATGCATGTGACCCTATGCTTGTACATGTGAGTGAATGTGTGTATACTTGTTCTTACACGTGCTTGCGCATTAGTTCATGTTTGGGTGTGTGTTTGTGCATGTATGTTTATGTGTGCATGCGTGTGCACCTATGCACACATGTGTCTTGTGTGCATGCATGTTTGTTTGTGTATGCATGTGTGAGCATGTGTGTATGTGAGCATATATGTGTGTGTGCCCAAATGTGCAGGTGTGTTGTGCGTGTGCATGTGTTGGTGCATGTCGAGTGAGAGTGAAAGCATGTGAAAATGCACACATGCGCACATGTGTGTGTGTGCATGTGCACATGCGTTGTGCGTGTGTGTATGTGTGAGCATGTGCAAGCATGTGCAAGCATGCATGTTTGTCTATGTATTTATTCTTGGGTGTATGTGCATGAGTAGTTTGCGTATGTGTGTGTGTATGGAAGCAACTATATGCCTTTGTGTGTATGTGTTGTGTGTTCATGTGTTAGTGTGAGCGTGTGATTGTGTGTGTGAGTATTGGCATGCATGTGTTTGTGCTTCTTGTCCATGCATGTGTATATGTGTGTATCTTTGTGTTTGTTCTTGTGTATGAACCTATGTTTGTGCACATGTGTAAGTGTGCAAACACATGTGTGCAGGAGTGCATGTATTCATGTCAACACATAGTGTATGTGTGTGTGCGTGTGTTCTTTTTCCTGTGTATTTGTATGCATCTTTGTGCATGTGTGTGCGTTAATGTGCTTATGTGTGTGTGTGTGCAAGCATTTGTGTGCATATATGGGTATAGGTGAGTGTGTGTAGCTTTGCATTTGTTTGCATTTGCATGTGTAGTTTTGCATGTCTGTCCATGTGCATATGTGTACATGTGTTTTTTGTGTGTGCATGTGCATGTTAGTGTGTGTCTGTGTGGTTGTGTGTGTGCATGCATGTATTGATGTGTTCCTTTGTGTGTGTGTGCTTGTGTGTGGCATGTATGCAAGTGTGTGTCTGTTTGTGTGCATGTGTTCATCTGCACATGCATGAGTGTGTGGCTATGTGTGTGTGGGTTTTTGTTTACATGTGCATGTGTGCATATGTGTGTGTACATGTATGCACGTGCACTAGTGTATGTGTGTTTGTGTGTGTGTGCAAGTGTGAGTGTGCATATTTGTGCATGTGTCTTTGTGTATGAGCAAGTGTGTGCGCACATTTCTCAATAGTGTGCATACATACATGTGTGAGTGTGTGGGTTTGTGCATGTGGGTTTGTGTGTGTGGGTGTGTGCATGTACACATATGCATGTGTGTTAATTATGTTTGTGTGTGCTTATGTGTGTGTTTACTTGTATATGCTTATATGTGTACATGTGTATTCTTGTATATGTGTGTTTGAGTGTCTAGTTGTGTGTGTGTGAGTTTTATTTGTCTGTGTGAGTGATGCAATGTATATGCATGTGCCCATGTCTGTGTGTGTGTGCATGTGTCTACATCCATATGTATGTGTATTTGTGTGTTTGATGGGTTTGCATGTGTGTGTGCACATGTGCATGTGCATGTTTGCATGTGTGTGCATGTATGTGTAGATATGTGTATATGCATGTGTGTGTGCTCCTACAAACATTTGTGTGTATGTGTGTTTATGTATGTGCACACATGTGTGTGTTTAGGTGCTTGTAAGTGTGTGTGTGTGTAGTTTTGCATAGGTGTTTGCGGTGTGCATGTGTGTGTGCCTTTGTGAGTGCAAGTAGGCACATGTGTGTGTGTAGGTGAGTGTGAATGTGTTCATGTTTGTTAATGCATTCAAATACATGTGTGTGATTAGGCATGTGTCTACATAAGTGTGTGTGCATGTGTGTGTGCAAGCATGTTTACATTTGTGTCTACATGTGTGTGTGTGTGTATACATGTGTTGTGTTTGTCTGTGCCATTATGTGTATGTATATGTGCGGATGTATGTGTGCATGTGTTCTTGTATGCTTATACTTGTGTGTGTGTGCATGCATGCATGCATACATGTCTATATGTGTGAGTGCATGTGAATGTGTGTGTGTTTGTGCATATGTCTGTTACTGCTATTGTGCATGTATGTTTGTGAGTGTGTGTATGTTTTCATGTATTAGTTTTTGTGCATGTGTGTGTATGTGTGCTTATATGAGTGTACGTGTATGTGTGCATGTCCTTGTGTGTGTGGGCATGTGTGTGTGTGTGCTTGCTTATGTGTGTGAATGTGTGCATACATGTATGTGTGCGTCTAGGTGAGTGCATGTATTTGTTGATGCATGCATTCATGTGTGTTCTTGTGTGTATGTGTGCTTGTATGCATGCATGTTTGTGCATGTGTGGATGTATGTGTGTGCATGCATGTATGTATGCCTGCATGTGTGTGTGGGCATGTGTGTTTATGTGTCTATTTTTGTGTGTATGCATGTCTGTGCATGGGTGTGTGCAAGTGCATTTGTGTGTACATGTTGTGTGTGTGTGTGTGTGTATAGTTGTGCATGTAACTCTCTATGTGTTTGTGTATGTGCGTGCATGTGTGTCCGTGCCTATGTGCTTGAGTGTTTGCATGTGTGAGTGTATTTGTATGTATACGTGTGCTTGTGTTTGAATGTTACATATGCGTGTGTGCATGTACATGTCTACATGCATGTGTAGTGTGTCTCTTTATTTATGCAAAGGTGTATAACTATATGCACATGTCTGTGTTTGTGCATATGTGCATACCTGTGTGTTTATGTTTGCATGTGTGTGTGCACCTGTACACTTGTATGTATGTGTGCACAAGCTTGTGTGTATGCATTTGAGTTTTTGTGTGTATGGATGTGTGTGTGGGCATCTGTGTATAGGTTTGTGTGTGTGAGTGAACATGTGTGTGTGTATACATATAAGCACATGTTTACATATGTTTTCGTGTGCATGGATGCATGCAAGCATGCATGTAAGCAATCATGTGTGTGACTGTGGGCATGTGTATTTATGTGTGGGTAGGTAGATGTGTGCATATGCTTGTGTGTATGCTTATGCACATTATATGTGTGTGTGTGTGTATGTGTACTTGTGTGTATTTCTTTGCATGTGTGCACGTGCATATGTATGCTTGTGTGTTTTAGTGCATGTGTGTGCATATGTGGGTGTACATGTGTTTGTGTATAGTATGTATGCACGTCTGCATGTGTGCATGTGTAGACATGAGCACAGGTGTGGGTGTGTGTGTCCATTTGTATGTGTGGGTTTCTATGTGAGTGTGTACACATGTGTGCATGATGTAAGTGCATACCAACATCTTTGTGTTTGTACCTTCGTATTTGCATGTATGTCAATGCATGTGTGTGCAAGTACATATGTGTGTGTGTGGGTATGGGAGATTATGCATGGATATGTGTGTACATGCATCTATTTGTGCATGAGTGTGCATGTGTGTGTGCACATTTGGGAGAGCATGCATAAGCATGTGTGTGTGTTTGTGGGTGAATGTTATGCGAGTGTGTGTGTGCTTGTGCTTTTTGTGTTAATGTGCATGTGTGTGTGCAATTATAATCATGTGCATGGGTACATGCTTATGTGCATCTGTGTGCAATGGTACACATGCATGTATGTGCATGTGTATGCACATAAGTGTTTTTGTGTGTGTGTGTATGCGTATGGGCACGTGTGTGTGCTTGTGCATCTATATACATGTATTTGTGTGTGCATGTGAAAGCATACATGAATGTGTGTTTATGTGCTCACATATGTGTCTCTGGATGCATGTGCATGTGCATGTGTGTGTGCATGATAGCATGGTTATGTGTGCATGTGTGTGTGCATGCATTCTTGTGTGTGTGTGCTTGTGTGCATATGTATTTGTGCATGTTTTTTATGTATGATTATGTTTGTGCTTGTATGTATGCATGTGTGTGTGTGCATGCATGTCTGTATGCATTGGCATGAGTGTGTGTGAGTGTGTGTTCATGTGCGTGTGTATGTGTGCATGTGCATGTGTATGTGTGCATGTGCCTGTTTATGTATGTTCATTTATGTTTGTGTGCATGTTAGTTTATGTGTGTATGCAAGCATGCACATGTGTGTGTGTTTGCATGTTTATCTATGTGTGTGTGTGTGCATGTCTGTGTGCAAGCCTATGTGCATGTGTGCTCAGTGTGTACATGTGTTATTGTTTTCTTATGCTCATATGTGTGCATGTGTCAATAATTCTTGCATGTATGTCCATGTGTCAGTGCACATGTTACATGTGTGTGTGCTTGTGTTCTTGTGTGTTTGTACATGGGTGTGCTTGTCCATGTGCACACATTTTCATATGTGCATGTAAGCATGTATGTCTTGTGCATGCATGTTCTTGTTGATGTGTGCATGTTGATTCGGATCGTTACGTGTTTGTATAAGTGTTTGTGTCTTATTGTGTACATGCATGTGTATGTATCTTCTTGTGTATGCATGCATGAGTATGTGTGTGTTTATATGTATTGGTTTTTGTGTGTGTTCATCTACATGAGTGTACACCTGAGTGTGTGAGTGCAAGTGTCCATATGGGGGTGTGTGTGTGTGTTGGTGTGTCTACATGCATGCATGCTTATGTGTGTGTGCATGTGCATGCATGTATGCCTATGTGTGTGTAGGAACATGTGTTGTGTGTCGATGTGTGTAGTAGTTGTGCATGTGTCTGTGTGTGAGTGTTTGTGTGTGCATGTGTGTGTGGATCTAGGCACAGTGTCTATATGGGTATAGGTGTGTTTATGTGTGCTTATGTGCATGTGTGTGTATGTGATTATACATTTGTGTGGACACACATCTTTATGCATGCATTTTGCATTTGTGTATGATGTCTTGGTGTGTATGTGCATGTTTAGGAGTGTGTGAGCCTATTCATGCATTTGTGTGCATGCATGTGCATGTGTACATATGAGTGTTTATGTGCATGTTTGTGCATATGCATGCATGCTTGTTTGTGTGTATGCATGTGCACATGCTTTCATGTGTGTGTGTTTGGATATTTTTGTGCATGTGTGCTTGTGTATGAGTGTGCATGTGTGTGTGTGCATGCACACACATGTGTGTGTGTGTGTGCATGCACACACATGTGTGTGTGTGTGTGCATCTATGAGTTTGTGTGTACATGAGTGTGTTTGAGTGTGCTCATCTATGCATGTGTGTGTCCTCATGCATGTGTGTGTGTGCAGGTGTTTGGATGCTTATGCATAAGTGTGTGTGTGTGTGTGTGAATGTCTATGTGTGCATCAATGTTTGGGTGCACATGTTGACAAGGGTGTGTCTCTGTGTGTGTTTGTACACATGTATGCACATTTGTGAACATATGTATGTACATGTGTGTGTGTTTGTACATGTGCATATACTTATATGTATGCATGAGCATGTCAGTGTGTGTGTATATCTATGTGCATATATTTATGTATCTATGTGTGTGTGCATGTGCATGTGTGCCTATGGCTAGGTGTGTGTATATGTATATGTGTGTGTATATGTATATGTGTGAGTATGTGGTGTGCGCATACATGTGTATATGTGTGAGTATGTATGTGTGGGTGTGCATGTGCTTGTATGTGTGTGTGTCGACATATGAGTGTGTACAAGAATGTGTGTAGGTGCAAGTGCTTGTGACTGTATGTGTAAGTTTGTTTGTGCATGCACGCATGCATATGTGTGTGCATATATGTGTGCATATGTGTGCATGTATATGCACGTGTGTGTGTGTGTACATAGGTGTGCATCTATATGTGCATGCATATGTGTGCATGCATGTTTACATGTGAGTGTACTTATGGGAGTGTGTGTATTCTTATTTGTGCAAGTGTTCATTCTATGTTTGCATGTGTATGCATGTATGTGTGTGCATGTGTGTGTGTGTGCATGGAAGCGTGCATGTGTGTGTGTGTGTGTGTGTGCATGTGTATACGTGCATGCATATGTGTGTATGTTTGTGTGTGTACACACTTTTGTGCATGCATTCATGTGCGTAAGTATGCATATGCATGTCTATGTGTATGCATATGTGTGTGCATGTGGGTGCATATGCATGTGTTTGCATGGTCATGTGTGCATGTCCATATGTCTATTTGTGTGTATGTGTGTCTATTCATATATGTGTGTAGATCTGTTTGTATGTGTTTGCATGGGTTTGTGTGCAAATACCTACATTTGTATGTGTGTTTGTGTGTTCATGGGTGTTTGTTCATGGGTGTGTGTACGAGTGTGTTTGCATGGGTGCGTGTAGTTGTGTGCATTTTTCTTGTGCACATGCTAGTGTGAGAATGTGCAAGTGTGCATGTATATGCATGTATGTGTGTGTGTGTGCATGTGTGTCTATATGTGTTTGAGATTCTATGTGTATGTATGCATGTGCATTTGTATGTGCTTGTGCATGTGTGTGTGTGAATGTTTATGCATGTGTATGGATGTGTGTATGCGTGTGTGCTTTTATATGTGTATATATGTGTTCATTTATGTGTGTGTGTTCTTGGGTGTTTGTGTGTGTGTGTGGATAGGCACATGTGTGTATGCATGTGTGCATGCCTTTTGGTGTGCGCATGTGTGCATATGTGTGTGTATGTGAGATGTTTACATGTTTGTGAGAGCATGCATGTGGTGTGTCTGTATAAGTGTGTGTGTGTGTGCATGTGCATGGGCATGAGTATGCGGGTGCATGTGTGTGTACAATTTGTGTGCATGTGTGTGTATGCATATATGATTGTGTTTCCATGTGTGTGTGTGCACATGTGAATAGGCAGGTGCATGTGTGCGGGTGTATTTGCGCATGAGTGTGCACGTGCATCTGAACGTTTGTGCATGTATGAGTGTTAGCATACACATGTGACTTTGTTGTGTATGTGTGGGTGCATGTATGTATTTGTTAGTTAGTACATGTGTGTGTGAGTGCATGCATGTGTGTAAGTGTGTGTGCAAACATGTGTACATGTTTGGGTATTTGTATAAGTGCCTGCACGTGTATGTGTGCATGTGTGCATGCTTGATGATGCTTTTGGGTGTATATGTATGTTTGAGTGTGTCTTTGCACGTGTGTATGCACATGCGTGAATACATATGTGTGCCTTTGTGTTTACATGTGTGTGTACTTTTGCATTTGCATGTGTATTTGTTTGAGTGCATGTTTGTGTATGTGCAAGGGTAGTTATATGCATTGGTATGCATGTGTGTTCATCGGTGCACTTGTGTGTATGAGTGTGTATGGGTGCATATGCACTTGTGTGCATGCATGTGTGTGTGTTTGTATGTGTGCATTTGTATATGCATGTTTATATGTGCGAGTGTGTGGGTGTGTGCATACATGCTTGATTATGTGTGTGTAAGTGTGCATGTGTACATGTGTCAATGTGTGTAAATGTACAAGTGTCAGTGTGTGCATATGTCTATGTGTGTGCCTATGTAGTCATTTATGTGTGTGCAAGTGTGTCTCTCCTTATTTTTATGCATGTTTGAGTGTAAGTGTACCAATGTGCTTGTATTGTGTATTTGTATCTATGTTCATGCATGTACTTGGGCAAGTTTGTGTGTATTTGTTTTATGTTTGCATGTGTATATGCTTGTGCATGTGTGTGTGTGTGTGGACACTTATGTGGGTGTGTGGGTGCATGCATGTGTGCTTAAGTGTGTGCATTCATGCATGTGTGTGTTTGGACGTGTGCTTGCATGTGTCTGTGTGTGCATGCTTGTGTGTGAGTGTGCACATATTTTTGTATGTGCCTGTGAGTATGCATGTGCATGTACTTGTGTGATGCATGCAAGTTTGCATATTTATGGGTGTTGCTATGCTTGTTACTGAGTGGATGTGTCGACATGCGTGTGTGCATGCTTATGTCTTTATGCTGGCATTTGTTCTTATTGTGTGTTCTTGTATATGTATGTGCATGTGTGTGCATGTGCATGTGGTGCATGTTTCTTTGTGTGTGAGTGTGCATGTGCATGTGTGTGTAGGGTACATTTATGTACATATGTGAGTATGTGAATGTGTTGATGTGTGCATGCATGTGTGTAAGTGTGTGTATCTATTTTTGTGTCTACATGTGTACCATGTGTGCGTGTTAGTGTATATGTGTGTATGTGTGAGGGGGTTTATGTGTGTGCACATGCATGTGTGCATGTGTATGTGCTTGTGTGTGAATGGGTGTATGTACTGGTTTATGTGTGCATGTTTGAGTGCACATGCACACATGTGTGAGTGGGTATGTATGTAGCTCTTTGTGTCTATTCATGTGCATGGTGTGTCTGTGCACTTTTGTGTGCTTATGTGCACGTGCTTATGTGTGTGTGAGTACACATGCACATGTGTGCTTTTGGTGTGTGTGTGTTCTATGCAAGTGAATTTGTGTGAATGTGCATGGGTGCGTGTTCATGTATGTGTGTGCATGTGCGAGTGCGAGTGCATATGTGTATGTATGAGATTATCCAAATGTGTGTGAGTGTGTGTGTTTGAGCGTGCATGTATGTGTGTGTCTGTGTGTGAATGTGTGTGCATGCGTTCTTACATACATGCATGCATGCTGTTTTTGTGCACATTTGTTCTCACTTGTAAATCTATGTGTGTGTCGTTGTGCACCCATGTGTGTGTGTGCATGTATGCATGCCTATGTTTGCATGTTTTTGCATGTTTACATGTTTGCATGTGCATGCATGTATGCATGTGTACTGGTGTGAGTGTATGCATGTGTGTGCATGTCCATGTGTGTGCACTTATGTGCATGTGTTCATGCATCTGTGTGTCTATGTGCAGGTGTGTCTATGTGTGCGTGCACTTGTGTGAATTTGTATGTGTGCATGAGTGTTTGTGTCCAAGTGTATTTGAGTGTGTGCATGTGTGTGTGTTTATTTTTTTGTGCCTTTGTTTGCATGAGTGTGCACTTGTGCATATGTGTGCATGCATTTGTGTATGTGAAGTTGTGGGTGTGCATGTACATGCATGCTTACATGAATTTATGTGCATGTGCCTATATGTGTGCTTGTGCAAGTGTCTTTGTGTGTGTATTTGCATTATGTTGTGTATGTGGGCATGTGTGTAAGTTTGTATGCTTGTGTGTGTGTGCATATGTTTGCATGTGTGCACATATGTTAATGTGTGTGCTTGCCCATGCATTTATTTGTCTATGTGTGTATATGTGATTTTTTTTATATTCGTGTGTAAATGTGCATGTGTTTGTGCATGTTGTGTGTGCATATGCTTTTGTGTGTGTCTGGGTGTGTGCATGCATGTGTGGGTGTGTGTGTGGGCATGTATGGGTGTGTATACATTTATGTTCATGTGTACGCAGTGCGTATTTGTTTGTGCATGTGTGTATGCTCTTCTTTATGCATGTGTGTACATGTGTACATGTGTGCCTACATGTGTGCAAGAGTGTTTCTGTGTCTGTGAGCATCAATGAGTCTGTGTGTGTGTTTGTGCATGTGTGTGTATGTATGCATGCATGTGTGTATGCACAGGTGTGTTTTTTGTCAAAATATTTGTGCATATTTGTGTGCGTCTGTGCATGTGCATGTCTATGTTCATGAGGTTTTATGTCCATCTATTTTTGCAATTATGTGTGTGTCCATATGTATGTGAGTGCATGTGCATGTGCTTTTAGGTGTGTGTGTGTGTGTGTGTTTGCATGTATGTGTATGTGCATGCATGTGTGCATCCATATGTGCATGTGTGTGTAAGCCTTTATGTCTTTGTATATGTGTGTGTCCATACATCTATAGGTGCTGGTGCACATTATTTTTGTGTGTTTGTGTACATGCATATGTGCATGAGCACGTGGGAAAATATGAGTACATGCATGTATGTGTGTGTGTTTTTGTATATGTGCATGTGTGCATGCTTGTATGCGTTTATGTTTGTGCATACATGTGTGTGTGTGCATGTCAATGCACATGCGCATGTGCATACAAGCGTGTGTCCATGCATATGCATATTTTTAAGATGTTTGTCTGTTTAGGTGTGTGCTTATTTATGAGCCTACATGTGTGCATGTTTGTGTACCTCTTCATAAGTGTGTGTGCATGTTTGGGCATGTAAACATGCATGTGTGTGCTTGTTTTTGCATGTGTGTATTGGTGTTCTTGTGTTATTTACATGTGTGCACTTGTGTTCTTATGTGTGTGCATGTGTTTGCATGCATTTGCACATAATGTGTGAATATGCAAGCATGGTTGTGCATGGTTGTGCAAACATGTTTTTGTCCATGTGTGTGTGTGTGTGTGTGTGTGTGTGTGTGTTTGCATATATATATATATATATATGTTTGTTCATGTATGTTTGTAAGCATATCTATTTGTTTGCATGTGTTTCTATGCATCTGTATGTGTGCTAGTGTGTTTGCACAAGTGTATGAATGTGTGCACGTGTTGGTGTGTTGACACATGTGTGTGCATGTGTACATACTTGGGTGTGTATGTACATGCATGTGTGTACATTTTGTGCGCGAGTGTGTGTGGCATTTCTTGTGCATCTAAGAATGTGTGTGGGCATGAGTGTTTGTGTGTGTGTGAGTGCATGTATGCATGGGCATGCATGTGTGTGCTCATGTGCATGCATTTTCTATATGCATTTGTGCACATGTATGCATGTGAGGGTGTGCCTTTGTATATGCATGCCTATGCATGTTCGTGGGTACACATGTGTGCATGCATGATTACACATGTGTGTTCATGTGTCAATGCACGTGAGTTTGTTTACTTAGGCCTGTGGGTGTTTGCACATGCATGTGTGTGCATGCATGATTGTGTTTGTGTGCATGTGCTTTTCTTTGCATGCTTGCATGTATATGTGTGTGTTTGCATGCTTGCATTCATGTGTGTGTGTGAATATGTGTGTTTGTCTATGTCTTTATATGTGTCTGTGTATGTACATGTCTATGTGTCAGTGTGTTTGCCTATGTGCATGGTATATGTGTGTGAGTGCCTACTTTTGTGAATGTGTACTTGTGCATTTACTATGTGTGCATCTATGAATGTGTTTGGGTGTGTATGTTATCCTGCAAGTGTGCCTGTGTGTATGTGTGTATGTGTTTATGTCTATATTCGTATGTGTGTTTGTACTTGTACTTGTGCTTGAATATGTGTGAGTGTATGTGTACATGTGTGGACATGTGTGTGCTTGGGTGCTTATGCACTTATGTGTGTATGTTTGTGCGCCTACATGTGTGTGTGTCTATTTGTATGTGTGTGCATGCATGTGTATGTGAGTTTATGGGCATGTACATGTCTGTATGTGTTTGTGTGTATGAATGTGTCAATGTATGGGTGCTTATTTGTGTGTGTGCATGTGTGTGTGCATGTGTATATGTGCCTGTGCATGTGCATGTGTGCATGTGCATGTATGGTTGTGTGTATGTGTTTGATCATCTGTGTTTGTGTGTGAGTGTTAATATGCAAGTGTGTGTTTGTTTATGTGTGTGCTGTGTATGCATGGTTATGTGCATGTATGTGTGTGAATGTGTATGTG
The DNA here is from genome assembly GCA_023846275.1 of Vanilla planifolia. Lineage (NCBI taxonomy): Eukaryota > Viridiplantae > Streptophyta > Magnoliopsida > Asparagales > Orchidaceae > Vanilla > Vanilla planifolia. The sequence goes on along the minus strand of JAIUJO010000218.1, from coordinate 369,445 downwards.
CATGTTGATTTAGGGGTGTGTTTATATGCATGTGTTTGTATCTATTCATTTTCATGTGTGCACATGTTTGTGTGGGTGTGTGTATGTGTGTGGCTATGTGTGGGTATTTCTATGTGTGCATGTGTGTGACTCTATATGAGTGCATTTGTGTTCTTGTATGTGTGTGTTGTACGTGTGTTTAAGACTGTGTGCATTTACATGTATGTTTGTGTGTGTACATGTGTGTGCATGTGCATTTGCATATAAAAATGTGTTTGTGTGTGTATGTGTTTGCATGTCTATGTGCTTATGTGTGCATGTGCATGTGTGAGTGTGTGGATACATGTGTACATCTATAAGTGTAATAGCGCATGTGCATGCATATGTGCATGTGGGTGCATATGTGTGTTTGTGGGTGCATTTGTTTCTATAAGTGTGAGTGCATCCATGTGTTGATGTGTGCATGTTTGTAGACATGAGTTTGTGTGTGTTTGGGTGCATGTACGTGCTTATGTGTACATGTATGTGTGTTTACTTATATATGTATGTGTATATGTGTATGCATGTGTGTGTGTTTATGGATTTGTATGTGTGCACAAGTGCATGTGTCTAAGTGTGCATGCATGCATGTGTTCGTATGTATAGTTGAGTTTGTGGGTATTTGTATATCTGCAAGTGTGGGTTGCTATGCATGAGTGCATCTATGTATGTGTGTGCACACGATCACAAGTGTGTGTGTGGGTGCATGCTTATGTGTGTTTGTGTGTGCACGTATGTATATGTAGGATTATATGCATGTGTATCTGTGCACTTGTGTTTGCATGTTTGTGTGCATGTGCATGTGTGTGTATATGCACGTGTGTGTTGGGACATGTGTGTGCTAATGCACACACATGTGTGGGTGTACATGTGCATATGAGTGTGTGTGTGTACGTGTGTGCATATGTATATGCATGTGTATGCATGTGTGTGTGCGTGTGTTTATTGTGTGTGTGTGTGTGCATATGTGTGTGTACATGAGTGTGCATACACATGTGTGAATGTGTGTATGTGTGTGTGCTTGTGAGTGTGTGTCGACATTTGAGCATGTGAGCATGTGCTTTCACTTATGTAAGCATTCATGTGCGTATGTGTGCATCTATTAGTGTGTGCATGAGTATGTGTGCGTGTGTGTGTGTGTTGGTGTACATAAAGGCTTGTGTGTGAGTGTGTGTACATTTGTGTATATGTGCATGTCTACATATGCATGTGACTTATATGAGTGTATGTGTGTGTGTGTGTGTGTGTATTTATGTGTGCATATGTATGCACTTGTTTGTTTGTGAATGTGTCTGTGAGTTTGCATGTGAGTGTGCATGAGTGTGTGCATGCTTATACATATGTATGTGTGTGCACATATAGGTGTGTGTGTGTGTGTGTGTGCATGCGTGTGTGTGCATGTGACTGTGTGTATGTATGTGTGCATGTTTGGGCACTATGTGTCTTTATTTTTGCATGTAAATGTGCTTATATTTGTGCATGTGTGCTTGAGTGAGGGCACATTTGTGTGTGTGTGTGTGTGTGTGTGTGCATGTTAGTGGGTGGTTGCAAACATGTGTGTAAGTGTGTCTATGCATTTTTGTATGTTTGCATCTATGTGCACATTTTTTTTGTGTGTATGTGTGTGTATTTATATGCATGTGTGAGTTTATGAGTGTGTGTATGTGTACTTATGTGTGTATGGTTGCACATGTGTGTGCTTGTGTGCATGAAGTCTTGTGTCTATGTCTTCGTTTATGTGTGTTTGGGTGTGTGTGCATGTACACGTGTGAGATTATGTGTGTGCATCTGTGCACATATGCTTGGGTGCATGGGTGTGCATACGTGAGTGTGTGTATATGCACATGCATGTTTGTGTTGTGTGTGTTGTTGTGCATATATGGATGTTTATGTACACATTTACATGCATGTGTACGCATGTGTGTATGTGTGTGTGTGGGTGGGTGAGTTTTTGTGTGTGTATGGGTGTGTATATGTGCATGACTGTGTGCGTGTATGTGCGTGAAAGTGTGCATGTGTGTGTTGGCGCATGCATGTGTCCTTGTTTGCATGCATTTGTGTGTGTGTGTGTGTCTTTATGTGCATGAGTATGGGCATGTATGTTTGCATGTGCAAGTGTATGTATGAGTGTGCATCTATTTATGCATGTGTTTGTCTATGTGCTTATGAGTTGCAGCATGTGTGTATGCATTCTAGTGTGTATGTGCACTCTCATATATGCATGAATGTGTGTTGTGCATGTGAGTGTGTGCATGTGGGTGGGCATATGTGAGGAGGTGTATAAGTGTGTGTGTGTGTGTGTGTATACGTGCTTGTTTGTGTGTGCTTATGTGTGTGCACTTGTGGATGTGTGTGTGTGTGTGTGCATGTGTGAGTGCAAGTGTACGTGTGTGTATCTATGCACAGATGCATGGGTGCATGTGTACATATGCATATGTTTACATTTGTATATGCACTTGTGTGCATGTGTGTGTGCTGTTTGTATATGTGTGTAGATGTGTGTGTATTTGTGTTTGTGTGTATGTGTATATGTGTGCAAATTTGTGTGTGTGTCTTTGCATGTGCACTTATGTGTATGTGCTTGTGCATGAGTACATGTGATTCTATGTCTATATCTATGTGTGTGTGTGTGTGCTTATGTGTGTATTTGAGTGGATGCATGTGTGCATGCACATGTGTGTACATGTACATGTATGTGTGTTGTACATGTGAGTGTTTGCATCTGTGTTTGTGTGGTTGTGGGTTTGTACATGTGTGACTATGCCTAGATGTTTGTGCATGTGTGCATATGTGTTGGTGTGTGTTTATGTATGTGTGCTTATGTGTTTGCATGTGTGTTCCTGTGTTTACTTTTTTTGATATTATGTGTGCATGAGTTTGTGTTTTTGTCCTTGTCTCTGTGTGTGTGTGCATCTACATGCATGCACAGGTTTGTGTGTATGTAAGTGTGTGTGTGTTTGCATGAGAATGTGTGTGCGTGTGTCTATATACATGTGTTTGTTTTTGTAAGCTTGTGCACGTGCATGTGTACACCTACATATGTGAGTGTGTGTTTATTTGTGTGTACATGCACAAAGGAGTGTGTGCTTTTGTTCATGTACATATGTGTCTCATTCATGTGTGTTCGTCTGTTTTGGTGTTCACATGTGTACATGTATGTGCAAGAGTGCATATTTGCACATAGGCACATGTGTGTGTATATGCATGTGATCATGTGCATGTGTTTGATAATGCATGTGCATCTATGTGTGTCTAAACATGTGTGCATACATGTGTTTTCATGTGAGTGTGTCTATTTGTGCTTGTGTGTGTGTCCGTGCACCTGCATGCATGTGAGTATCCATGTGTGTGCAGTCAGTATGCATGTGTGTGAGTTTTATTGCACCCATTTGTGTGGGTGCATGCATGCATGGTTATGCATATGTGTGTTTGTGCATGTGCATATGCATATGCATGTGTCTATGTGTGTTTGCGTATGCATGTGTGTATGCCAATGCATATGTGTGTGCACTCACATATGTATATATATATATATCTAATTATGCATGTGTGAGTTTGTGTGCTTGTGAGTGAGTATGTGTGTGTGTGCTTTTATGCTTTTGTGGGTGCATGTTTGTCTACATATGTTTGCATGTATCTATTTGTGCGTGTGAATGTATACATGCATATGTGTGAACGTGTTTGTGCCTATATTTGGGTGTATGGATGAGTGTGTCTGCATATGTCCATGTGTGTGTATGCATGTGTGATCGTGTGCGTCTGTGTGTGTGCATATGTGCATACATGGGTGTGTGCATGTATGTGGTCATGTGTGTGTCTTGTGTGTGTTTTTGTGCATGCATGTGTGTGGGTTTGAGTGGTTGCATAGGTGCATGTCTGTGTATACGTGTGAATGTGAGTGTGCATGCATATGTGTGTATTTGTGCATATGTGTGTGAGTTTTGTGAGCATGTGTCTATGTGTGCATGTGTATGGGAATACATATGTGAGAACATCTATGTGTGCTTGGTTGTGTGTGTGTGTGCCTATGTGTGATTGCATTTGTGTGTGTGTTTGTGCATGTGTATGCATGTTTGTCTACATGTGTGTCTAGGTTTGTGTGGCTGTGTGTGATTGTATGTGTGGGTGTGTATGTGTGCATGCAAGTGTGTGCATACATGTGAGTGCAAGCATGTGTGTTTATGTGTGTGAGTGTGTATGTCTATATGTTTGTGTGCATTTGTGCATGAGTTTTGTGTGTTTGTGTGTGTTTTTTAATCTATGTGTGTGCATGCAAGCTTGTGTATGTGTGTTTGTGTTTGTGCTATTATTTGTGCATGCATTTGTGTGTGTATGCACGTTTGCGTAAATGTGAATTCCTATGTGTGTTTATATGTGTGTGTGCACAAGCATCTTAGTAGGTATGCATACATATTTTTTAGCACATGTGTGTATATTTATGTGTACATTTATGTGCATGTTTGTAAGTGTATAAGCTTTTGCACTTGTGGGTGTGTTCATGCATGTGTGAGCCTGTATGTCAGCTCGTTCATGTATGTGTGACTAGATTTATGTGCATATGTGCATGCGTATTTGCATGTTGGTTTGTGCATTTTTTCATGTTTGTGCATGTGTGTGTGGGTTTGCATGCATGTGCATGTGAGTTTGCCTAAGTGTATGCATGTGAGTGTTTGCATGTGCATGTGTGTGTGTGGGAGGAAATGTTTATGTACACCCATATACATGTGAGTGTGTGCATGTGTGTATACATCTATGTGGGTGTGAATATGTGTGTCTGTGCATGTGCATGTGAGTGTATGTTTCTATGTCTATGCCTTTAAGTGTGTGCATCTACATGTGTCTATCTATGGGTGTGTGTGATGTGCATGCTAGCATGCCTGTGTGTATTCATGTATATGAGTTTGTGTGCATGTGAATTGTGCATTAGTTTGGACCGACGTGTGTATGTTCGTGCATGTGAGCGTTTGCATGCATGTGTGTCTATGTGTGCACATGTTTATGTGGATGTGTGCATGCATGTTAGGATGTGTGTGCATATACATTCATATGTGTGCTTGTGTTCACATTTGTGTGTGCATACATGTGCATGTGTTTGTATGTGTGTTTGAGTGTGCATGCATGCTTGTGTTTGTGTGTGTGTATATATGTTTGTGTCTATAAGTGTTCATATTTATGTGTGTAAGTGTACATATGCATGTTCTTATGTGTGTGCATGTGTGTGTGGTTATGTGCCTACATGTGTGTGCTTGTACATGTTTATGTGTGTTTGTGTGCATGTACATGTTTGTTTGTCTTTGTATGAGTGCATACATGTGTTTGTGTGTGTGTGTGCATGTGAGTGCATGGGTGTAGATGTGTTTGTATGCAACTATGCATGCATGTGCAAGTATGTGTGTATGTTTATGTGTGTGTGCAAGCATGTGTGTATTCTTATGTGTGTGTATGTGCATGTGTGGTTGCATTTGTGTGTGTGCATGTGTGTGTTGGTATGTGGTGTGAGTGTGTGTGGGTGTTTATGCACATATTGTTGTACCTATGTGTGCATGTGTGTGTGTGTGCATATAACAAAGTGGATATGTATGCATGTGTGTGCATGCAAGCATGTTTGTGTACATGTGTGTGTGTATGCATGAGTGCATGCATGCATGTGTATATGTGTGTGTGCTTTAGTGTGTTTGGGTATGTACCTGCATGTTGATGTTTGCATATGCATGCTCATGTGTGTGCATGCCTATGTGTGAGTGTATATATGTCTCTATGTGGCATGCATATGTATGTGTGAGTGCATCTGCTTGTGTGTGTGTGCATTAATGTGTTCAAGTGCATTTGTGTATGTGTGCATCTGTGTGCAAGCACATGCATGTTAGCATGTTTTCATGCTCATGCATGTCTATTCATGTGCATATGGGTTTGAGCATGTGCATGTGCATTTGTGTGTAAGTTCGTGTATGTTTATGCATGTGCATTTGCATTTTTATGTGTGTGTGTGTGTATGATGGTACCTACATGTGTGTATGCATGTGTGTGTGCACATGCTTCAACATGTGTGTGTGTGTGCATGCAAGCTTGGTTATGTGTTAGCATGCACATGTGTGTGGTTGTGTATGCATGTGTGTGTGTCGACAAGGGTGCATTTTCATTCATTTATGTGTTTATCTATATGCATGCGTAAGTGCGTATGTGTGTATGTGTGCGTGGATGTCTATGCATGTGTGTTTATGTGCATGCATGAGTCTACATGTTAGTGTTTGTACATTCATGCATGTGTGTAGTGTGTGTGTGTGTATGTGCATGTATGTGTTCATGTGTGTGTATGTCCTTGCATGCATACCTATGTGCATATGCATGTGCATGGGTACATGTGTGTATGTGTGTGTGCTGGTATGCTGGTATGCCTACATGTTTACTTATATGTTTGCCTATGGGTGCTTGTGCATTCCTTTGTGCATGTGTTTATGTTTGTGAGTGTGAGTCTGTGTGTGCGTGTGTGTGTGTGTCTGTTTGTTGATGTGTGTGTGCATATGCATGCATGGTCTTGTGTGTGTGACCATGTGTGTGTCTTTCTATATATATGTGTAAGGATATTTCTGTGTGTGTGTGGGTATGTGTATGCATGGGTGTGTATTCATGTGTTTACATGAACTAGCGCACGTGTGTGCTTATGTGCATGCATGTATGTGCAAGTGCATGTGTGCTTTCGTATGCATGCAAATATTCTTGTTTTTCATTATGTGTGTGTGTGTGTATATATGGATATTCATATGCATGTGTTTGTGTGCTTTGGTTGTGTGTGTTCTTATGTGCACATGGATGTGTGTGTGTGTGTGCATGTATGTGCGTTTGTGTGTTCTGGTGCATGCATGTGTGTATGCATATTTTTGAGTGATTGTGTGTGCATACACGTTTTTGAGCTTGTGTGCATGTGCATGTGTATGTTTGTGCATGTCTTTGCGTTTGCATGTGCATATGTGTGTGTGTGTATGTGCTTGTATGTGTGCATGTGTTTTCATGCATGGGTAAGAGTGTGTGGGTGCAAGTGCATGTGTTTGTGTGGGTGTGAGTGTAGGTGTGTGTACATGCGTTTGTATGTGCATGTGTCCAAATGTGTGTGTGGATGTGCATGTTTACATTTGCATGTGTCTATGTGTGAATGTAAGTGTAGATGTGTGTATGTGTGCATTATTTTGTGTGTTTGTGTTGTTTCTATATGTGCGTAAATGTGCTTGTGCTTTTGCATATGTGCATGCTTGCATGCTCATTTGAGTGTTTGTGCTTGCCTTTATGTGAGTGTGTATGTTTGTTTATGTGTGGACATGTGCATATGTGTACGAGGATTTGTGTGCTTTTGTGTGCATATATGTGTCTACGTGCTTGTGTGTGTGTATCTGTGTGTATATGTGTGCATATTTGTGCGTATAAGTGTACTTGTGTGCTTTTATTTTCATGTCTATGTGCATGCATGCATGTATGTGTGTACATATGTGTTTGTGCCTTCATGTTTGCATTCGTGTCTACTTATGCCCATGCATGTGCATGTTTTTAAGAGTGCGTGTGCATATTTGTGTTATTTCATGCGCATGTGTGCTAGTGTATGTATGTTTGTCTTCATGTGACACACGTCTAGGCATGTGTATGTATGTGTTTGTGTGCATGCATGTGTGTAGGTTTGGGTGCACATGTGCATTTTTGCATTCTTGTGTATGCATCTGTGTGTATATACCTGTTTTTGTTTATGCGTGTGTGAATGCATGTGTGTGTTGATGTGTGTGCACACGTGTGCTTATTTGTGTATGTGTGCATGTGTGCATCGGCACACACGTGCTATGTGTGCATGTGTCTGCATGTGCATGCATGTGTTTGTGCATATGCATGCATGGTTGTGTGCATGTGTGTTTGTGCATGTTTGTATGTTTGTGTGTGTGCTAGTTTGTATGTATGTGCATGTGCTTGTGTGAGCATATGTATGCATGTGTATGCATATTTTTGTGCATGTTAGTGTGCATATCATTCTTTATCCTTGTGTGTGTATAGGTGCGTGCACGTGTCTTTGTGCGTGCATGTATGCATGTGTATATTTTGTGCATGTTTGGATGTGTGTGTTAATTGTCTGCATGTATGTGCTTGTTTGTGCATGTTTGTGTGTTGTATGCACATGTGTACATGTGTGTGTATGTTTGTGGGTGTGTCTATGTGTGCATACATGTGTGTACACCTATGTGTGTATGTGTGAGTGTGTGTGCATATGTGCATTCTTATACATATGCAAGTGTATGTGCACGTGTATGTGCATGAGCGTATGTGCATGCATGTGTGCATATGTCCTTAAGTATGCATGCCTATGGGTGTGCATATGCAATGCAAGCTTGGGCATGTGCATATTTGTGCTTGTGCATGTGCATGTGTATTTGTGTGTGTTCCTAAGTGTACGTGTGCATGCATGTTCATTGGCTTGTGTAAAGGGTGCAAGTGTGTGTACATGTGTGTGTGTGTGTGTCTATGTGTGTCCTTATTTGAATTTGTGTATATGTGTGTGTGCATGTGTGTTCTTGCAGGCATGTGTGCATGTGTGGGTGTTTGTGTGAGATCACATGTGTGAGTTTATGTGTTTTTTTATATGTGAGTTTGTGTGCATATGTTTTTGCATGTTTTGCTTATGTTCGTGTGCATGTGTGGATGGATGTCTGTATGTGTACCTCCATGTTACTACTTTTGTTTGCATGCAAGCGTATTTGGCTTTGCATGTGTTTGTGTGTTCATGTGCAAGTGTTTGCATGCATGTGAGAGTATTTGTGTGCTTGTTTTTACGTATTTTTGTGTTTATGTGTGCTTTTTTCTATGCATATTTGTGCATGTGTGCATGTGTGTGGTTGTGTGTGTAGGAGTGTCTACATGTGTGTACATGTTCATACACGTGAATGTGTGCATATGCTTTGATATGCATGTGTTCAAACGCATGTACTTATGCTTGTGGGTGTATGTGCATGCATGTTTTTGTGCTTATGCATATGTTTGTTCATGCATGCGCATGTTTATGTGTGTGTGAGCCTATAAGTGTTTACATGTGAGTGTGTGCATTTGTGTGTGTGTGTGTGCATGTGTGCACGTAGGCATGTGTGTATGCATATGTGTGTGTGTGTGTGTGCATATGTGCATTCTTGCATAGGTGGGAATATATATGTGAATGTATATGCCTTTCTACATATGTATGTGTGTTGGTACATATGTGTGTACATGTGTTTCATTGTCTGTGTGTGTTACCATATGCATGCATATGTGCATGTGCATGTGTGTGTTGATTTGTGTGTGTGTGCATAGGAGTTCTTCTGTACGTGTGTGTGCACGTGCATGCATGTGTGTAAGTGGGGCATGTGTATGCGTGCGCACTTCTGTACATGTGTGTGGATGTGTGTGTGGGCATTTATGATATTTATATGTATGTGTGTGTGTCCACATTAGTACATATGTATACTTCTAGATGTTTTTGTTTCTATGTGTATTTGTGTGTGAGCGTGTGTGTGATTGCATGTGTGTATGTGTGTGCAAGTGCTTGTGTATATGTATGAGCCTATGCCTACAAGTGTATATGCATGTGCATGTTCACGTGTATGTGTGCTTTTGTGCATTTTTGCATATGTGTGCATGTGTGGGTGCATGGATTTGTGTTTATGTTCATGAGCATATGCATGTATATGCATTTGTTTGTGTGTGTGCATGTGAATTTGTATGTGTATGTGTGCGTGCATGTTCTTGTGTGTGTGTGCATTTGTGTCTATAAGTGTTTGTGTGCGTCTATGAGAATTTGATTTATTGTGTGTGTGTGTGCATGTGTGTATGTGTACATGCTTGTGTGTGCATGTGGGTGTGTGTCCTATGCTTGCTTGTGTGTGTGGGTGCACTTACATGTGTTGGCATGTGTGTGTACATATGCCAGTGTCTATGTCCATGTGCCTAATATGGGTATGCTTATATGTGTTTGCATGTTTGCATATGTACGTGTGCGTCTATGCACACTCTCCCATGTGTGTGTGTGAGATAGTGTGTGTCTGCTCTTGTGTGTGTGTGGGTGCATGTGTGTGTATTATGTATTTGTGGTTATGCACATGCATGTGTATATTTGTGTGTGTGTGTGTGTGCATGTGCATATGTGCATGAGTGATTATGTTTGTGTGCACATGTGTGTATGTTGGGTTATGTGAGTGTGTGTTCCTATGCATGCATGTGTGTTCGTGCATGTGTGTTGATTCATTTGGTTGTGCCTGTGTATGTGCACGTGCATGTGTGCTCAAGTGTGCGAGCAAGTGTGTGTGCATAAGTGCACATTTGTTTATGTGTGCACTCATGTGTGTGTATATGCTTCTGTGTACATGTGCGTTTGTGTTCATGTGTGTGTGTGCATGTGTGTTGCCTATTTTTGTACATGTGTGCATTATGTGTGTACATGTCTCCACGCACAAGTGTGTGTTGCTACAATTGCATTTCCATATGTTTGTTTGTGTGCACATGTGTATGCATGTGTGTGTCTATGCAAGTACTTGTGCATGTATGTGTTCAATATTTGTGTGTGTGTGTATGCATGTGTGCGTGTGTGTGCACGTGTGCTTATGTGTGCACTTGTCTATAAGTGTGTGTGTGTTTGTGTGAGTGTGTTTTTATCTATGTGTATGTGTATGTGCATGTGTGAACATTTGTGTGTATTTGCACATTTGTGTATGCATATGTAGGTGTTTATGTGCATGGGAATTTGTGTGGGTGAGCATGTGTCCACATGTGAATGGGTGTGTGTGTGTGTATGAGAGTGTGCATGCATGTGAGAAAATGCATGCATATGTGTGCATGTGTTGCTCATATGTGCATGTGTTCAATACAAATGTTTACATATTTGTGTATGTTTGGTTGTGCGTGTGTGTGTGCGCATTTGTGTGCTTGTGTGTGAGTATATGCCAATGTGTGCATGTGTGTATCTATGTATGTAGGTGTCTGTGTCTATGTATTGTATGTGTTCATTTATGTGTGCATGTGCATGTCAGTACATTTGTGTGTCTATGTATGTGCATATATGATAAGGTGTGTGTGAACAGTCTGCAAGTTTGGCTGTGTTTCTTTGTGTGTGTTCTTACATGTGCATGTGTGTCAATCTGTATGTGTATGTGTGTGCATGTGCACGTGCATATGTGTGAGCAAGTACATGTGTGTGTATGTGTGTATGCGTACATCTTATGTGTGTAGGTGAGTGTGTGATCATGTATGCATGTTTGCTTTGCACGTGTATGTGTTTGTATGAGTATGTGTGCATGTGCTCATGTACATGTGCTTACATGTGAGTGTGTTTTGTGTGCATGTGTCTGTGTGTGGGTGTATGTGAGAGCATGCATGTTTGTTAACATGCACATGTGCATGTTTGTATGTGCATGCATGTGTGTTCACATGGACATGTTCTTGCATTTGAGTGTGCATGCATGTATTTCTATGCATATGTGCATGCTTGTTTTTTTGTACATGTGTGCATTTGTGTGTCTTTGTGTGCGTATATGGGTGGGTGTGTATATGCTTACTTGTGTGCATGTATTTGTATGTGCACATGTTTGTGTGCATGCATGCGTGCATGTGTGTACATGTATGTGCATGTCTATGTATGTGTGATCATGTGTGTATGCATATCTGTATGCCTGGCTGTGTTGCGTGTGTGTGTGTACTTGTGCACGTAGTGTGCATGTGTCCTAATGCATGTGAGCACATGTACCTATGCATTTGAGTGAATATGCATGTGTGTGCCTAGGCACATGCCTGTCTGTGTCTACATGTGTGTGTATATTTGTCTTGTGTGTGTGTGCACATGTTTGTATTTGTATGTGTATGTGTGTGTGTATGTAATTATACTGATGCATGTCTATGCATGAGGATGTGTGTGTGTGCCTATGCATTCGTGTGTGTGTGTGTGTGTATGTGAGGGCATGTGTGTGCATGTGGCTATGCATAGCATATGAGCATGTATGTGTCTTAGTGTGTGCATGTGTGTACATGTGTTGGGATTGTGTGTTTGCATTTATGCAATGCATATGTGTGTGTTTGTGTGAGCATCAATGCATGCATGCGTGTGTCATTGCAACTGCATGTTACGCATATGTGTATGTGCATGCGTGTATGTGTGTGTGCATGTGTATATATGTGTATGTGCATGCATGCATGTATATGTATTAATGCAAGCGTGTTTCCATGCATGTGTCTACAAGTGTGCATGCGTGTGTGTGGCTTTTTATGGTGGGTGTGTATGCAAGTATGTGTGTATGTGTACATGTGTGCAAGTGTGTTCTTTTGTGTGTGTGGACACATTCATAAATGGACATTATGTGTTTGTGTAAGCAAGCATGTGCATGTGTGTGTATGGGTGCATGTGTGCATGCGTCAAACATGTGCATGTGCATGCATGATTTTTCACGTGTTTGCATAAGTGTGTGTTTTGTGCATGATTGTGTGTGCATGCATGTGTGTGTGTGCACATATGTATATGTGTGTGTGCTGTGTGAGCATATAAGTATATGTGTGCATGCTGTGTGTGCATGTATACATAAGTATAGTTGTGCGTTTGATAGTGTATATGAATGTACAAGTGAATATGCATGCACATGCATGTCTTTGTGCTTGTCACATGTATATACATGCATACATGTGTAGGTATATGTGTGTATCTATGTGCTTGTGTGCGCATATGCATGCACATGTGCGTGTGCCTATGTGCATGTGTTTGTGTGAGATTGAGTGTGCGTCCAAGTTTGTCTGTATGTGTCTATGTATGCATATGTTTGTGCATGCATGTGTGCGTGTGTGTGAGTGTTTGTGTGTGTATTTATTTGTTCTTTTATGTGTGTTTATGTGTGTGTATGCCTTTGAGTATCTACATGTGCATGCATGCATGCATCTTTGTGTGCATGTGTGCTTGTGTGTGAATGCATGTGCATCTATGTGTCCACACATGTGTGTGTGTGCATGCATGCATATGCATGTTTGTGTGCATGTGAGTCGGTGTGGGCATTGTGTGTGTGTGAGTTCGTGCGTGTGTGCATGCACTAGTATGTGTATATGTGAATATGTGTACACGTGTGTGCTTGCATATGTGTTCGTGTTTATGTACCAGTGCATGTTTTGTGTGTGTTGGTGCATGTGTGCTCATCTGTATGCATTTGTGAAGGTGTGTGTGTATGCATATAGGTGTTCGTGTGTGTGCATGTGTGCCTTTCTTTTTGTGCATGAGTGCACACATATGTGTCCATTTTCTTGTGTGTGTGCATTTATGTGTGCTAGCATAGTGTGTGTATCTTTGTATATGTGTGTGTGTGTGTGTGCATGTGAGTTATTTTATACTTGTCTATGTGTGTGAGGATGTGTGAGTATGTGCATACATGAGTTTGTTTACAAGTGAGTTCATGTGTGTGTGTGTGTTGGTGTGCTTGTGTTGCTACATGTTTGTGTACTTGCATAATAGTGCACGTGTGTGTGTGTGTGTGCATGTGTTTATGTGGATGTGGATATGTGTGTGTGTGTGTGTGTTTTTCAAGCTCAAATGTGTAAATGCATGTTTGTGTGTGCTTGGGAGCATGTGTATGCGTGTACATGCATGTGTGTGTCTATTTGTGCATGTGTGTATGTGTGGTAGTGCACATGAGCAATCTTGTGTGTGTTTGTTTGCATGCATGTGTGTGGGAGTGTGTAGTTGTGTGTCCATCAATTTGTGTGTGTATGCATGGGTGGATGCATGCATCTGTGCATGTGTATGTTTGTGTGTGTGTGTGTGTGTGTGTGCATAAGTGTGTGCATGTTTATGACTATGTGTGTGCATTAGTGTTCTTATTGATATGTGTGTGTGTGTGTGCATTTGTGTGGTTGTGTGTATGTGTGTGTATATCCTTATATATGTGCAAGTGTTATGTTTTTGTGTGTGTATGCTTGTTTGTGTGCTTGTGCATGTGTGCATTGACATGTGTGTGAGTTATTATGTGTGTTTATCTATGCATCTTTGTGTTTGTGCATGTGTACATGTGTGTGCGTGTGTACATGCATGTATGTGTTTTTGCATGCATGTGAACATGTGTGTTTATGTGCTTTTGCATACACATCTATATGGGTGTATGTGGATGTGGATGTGCATATGAGTGTATGTGGGTGTGTGTATGAATCTAAGTGTGTGTGTGTTCATGTGTGTATGCTTGTGCATATGTATGTTTGTGCACATTTGTGTGTGGACATGTGGGTGTGTATGCATTAGTGTGCATGTGTGTGCATGTTTGTATGCATGCATATCTATGTGTTTATGTATATTCCTCCACGTATGCTTGTATATCTTCTTGTGCATGTGCCTATGAGTGTGTGCATGTGCATATTCTTGTGGCTGCATGTGCATGCTTGTGTGCTTGTGCGAGCATGGATTCATGAGTGTGAGGACATGTGTGGGTGTATGCCTATTTCTGTGTGTGTGTGGGCAAGTGTACATGAGTGTGGGTGTGTGTGCATGTGTATGAATGTGTGTTTGTGTGTGCATGTATATGTGCATGCATCCAAGTATGTGTCTATATGTGTGCATGTGTGCTTGTGTGTCCGTATGCATGTGCATGTGTGCATGTGTATGTGTGGTTGTGCATATGCATGTGTATGTGTGGTTGTGCATGTGCATGTGTGCTTGCATGCTTGTGTATTTGTGCATTCATGTTTATGCAACTATTTATGTGTGTTTGTTTATATATGTGTATTTGTGCTTGTGTTGTGTTGGTGGGTGCATGCGTAGGGGCATGAATGTGTGTACAGGTTTATGCATACATATACATTTGCATGTGTGTTTGCTTATGTACATGTATGTGTGAATGTGTTTGCACACATGTGAGTTCATGTATTCATTTGTGTGTGCATCTCTTCTTATGTGTGTGTATATTTGCATGTGCATGTATGAGTATGTTTGTGTGTGTATTTGTTCATGTATGTGTGAGTGTGTGTACATGTGTGCATGTGTGTGCTTGTGTACATTGGTGAGTGCATGCCCATGTTTGATCATGTTTACGAGTGTGTTAAGCAAGTGTGTGTGTCTCCACTTATGTATTTGTGTGTGTGCATGTCTGTGTCTATGCCTACAATTGTATGCATGCATGTGTGTGTACATGTGTACATGTGCACAAGTGTGCCTGTGTGCTTGTGAGTTGGTGCATTTCTATGCTAATGTGGATGCTTAAATTTTCATGTGTGTATGTGCATTTGTGCATTTATTTTTGTGAGTGTGTTTGTGTGCACGTGGTTATGTGTGGGTGTGTGTGGATGGTTGTGCACATATGCATGTGTGTGAGTGCTTACTTATGTGTTCATGTGTGCATGCATGAGTATATATATGCATGAGTGTGTGTGTGTTTATGTGTGTGCTTTTGCATGCATGTGTGTCTGTAGTGTATGTGTGTGTATGTGTATGTATGTATATGTGTGTATGTGTATGCGTATGTGTATATGTGTGTATGCCCACACATGTTTGTATGAGAGTGTACATGTTTTTGCATAAGCATGTGTGTGTCTGTGTGCATTATTGTGCATCAACATTTGTATGCATGTCTGTGTGCATATGTATACATGCATGTCTATGTATATGTGTTTGTGTATAACTATACGTAATCGTTTGTGTGCATATGTGTGCTTTTGTGTGTGTTTGTGTGCATGCAACTCTGCATCTGCATATGTTTATAGTTGTGTGTATTCTTAAGTGTATGTATTCATGCTTGTGTCTATGTTTCCATATGCATGCATCTATGTGTGTGTGTGCATGTGGGTGTGCTTTTTGCATGAATGCACAAGTGTGTGTGTCTATATGTGGGTCTGCATACATGTGTGAATGTTTGTGTTTGTCAGTGCTTGTGTCCACGTGCATGTGTACATGTGTGTGCAAGTGCATGTGTGAGTATTTATGTGTATAGTTGTGTGCTTATGTACACGTGCATTTGTGTGTGTGTGTATGTGTGTATGTGTTTTTATATATGCATATTCATGTGTGCATGCATGTGTGTGTGAGTATGTATGTGCACGTGTTTATTTGCATGTGTGTGTGTGTGTTTTGATGTGTTTAAGCCTACATATGAGTGTGTGTACTTGGAGAAGTGCTTGTGAAATTGTGTACCTATGTGGGTGTACGTGCCTGTGCATGTGTGTGCATTTGTGCATTCATTGGTATGAATGTGTGGGTATGTGTGTTTGTGTGTGTGCTTGTATGTGTATATATGTGTGCATGTGTACATGTTTGTGTATGTGTGCGTGCTTGATTATGTGCATGTTTGTGCATGTGTGTAGCCATGCGTATGTGTATGCATTTATGTGTGTACAAGCATTTGTGTGTGTGCATAAGTGTGATAGTGTGTAGGTGTGTTTGCATGTATATGGACATATGTGGTCATTATGTGTGTTCTTGTACATGTATGAATGCATGTGTGAGTGTGCTTGTTTATGTGTGTGTGCATATGTGTGTTAGTGTGTGTGCATGTGTGTGTGCATGTGAGTGTATTTTCGAACACACATATGTGTATGTGTATGTGCATGATTATGTGTCTCTATTTGGGTGTGTATGCATGTGTGAGTGAGTACATACACCTATGTATGTATTCCTATATGCCTATATGTGTGTATTTGGGAGTTTTTGCATGTGTTGGTTTGTTTATATTTATGTGTTTGTGTGTGTGTGGGTGCATGTGTGTGAGTGAGAGTTTGTATGCACATGTGTGTGTTTTCATATATACAAGTGTGTGCA
Source organism: Vanilla planifolia (assembly GCA_023846275.1). Classification (NCBI taxonomy): domain Eukaryota; kingdom Viridiplantae; phylum Streptophyta; class Magnoliopsida; order Asparagales; family Orchidaceae; genus Vanilla; species Vanilla planifolia. Next base: position 352,662 of record JAIUJO010000218.1, on the reverse strand, counting down.
TAAGTGTGCCAGCATGTGTGTGTGTGTGTATATGTGCTTGTTCATGATTCTGCATGTGTGTCTGTGTGCTTTCCTGTGTTTGTAAATGTGCATGTGTATGCATGCATAACTGCTTGTGCATGTGCATATGCATGCATATGCATGTGTGTTCATGTGTCTGCGTGTGTGTGGGTGTGTCTATGTTTGTTCATGTGTGCATTTATGTGCATGCATATGCATATGTGCACATGTGTACAAGTGTAGGTGCATGTGTCTATATGGTTGCAAGTATTTATGTGTGCGAGCCTTTGTGCATGTGTGTGTGTTTGCATGTATGTTTGTTTTACATGTGTAAGCTTGTGTCCACGTGTTGGTAGGTATGTGTGGGTTTGGAACCATGCATACATGTATGTGTGAGCATGTGCTTTGTTCATGTGTATATATGTATTTGTATGAGTGTGTGCTTATGTATACCTTTGTGTGTGTATCTTTATGTGCATGTGCATGTCCGTGTGCATGTGAGTATGTGCGTATATGTGCATGTGTATGCATTTTTATATTTGTATGTGTGGGTGTAGTGTGTGTATGCATGTTTGTGTTTATGCATGTGTGTGTGCGTGTGTGAATGCATGCATGATCATGCCTGTGTGCATATAATGTGTGTGTGCGTGTGTCTTTGCATGTGCTTTAATGTGTGTGTGTGTATGTGTATGTTTATAATTATGTGTGTATTTATGATTATTTGTGTCTGTTTATGTGTGTGTGCATGTATGTGTTTGTTTGCTTGTGTTCCTGTGTTTGTGCATGTGTGTGTTTCTTTGTGTGTGTTTATGTGTGTTTTTTCGTGTGAGCAATGTTGTGTGCTTGTCTATGTGTGTTTTGCATGCGTGTTTGTGCAAGTAAGTGGGTGGATGTGAGTGCAAGTGTGTGTGTGTACATGTGCATACATGTGTTCACATATGTGTTTGCATGTGTGTGAGTACCTATGTTTGTTCTTGTGTGTATGCTCATGAGTGTACATGTGTATGAGTGCATGCTCACGTATGTGTGCTTGTGTGAGTGCATGTGACAAGGCTGCATATTACATACATGTCTATGTGGGTGTGAGTGTGTATGCATTTGTGCATGCGAATTTGTGTATGTGTAGGTTTGTTTGTTTGTGGTATGTGTGCATGGGTTCATTTTGGTGTGTGCCTGCATACATGAATGCATGTGTGATTATGCTTTGTGTAGGTGTATAATATAGTTGTGTGGGTGTTTGTGTATATGTATGTATGTGTACATGTGTCTGTACATTTGTGTTAATGTATGTGCACATGAGATTTTGTGCATATGTGTGCCTATGTGTGCATGCTTATGTTTGTGCATATGTGTGTGTGTGTATGTTTGCATATTTGTGATTGAGTGTGTATGTGCATGTATAATTGCATATATGTGTGTATAGTTGGGCATGTGTGTATGTGTGTACATATTTGTGCTTGTGTGTGTGCTTATGTTTATCTATGTCTTTATGTTTGTGTGCATGTGCATGTGTGTATTCTTGTGTTCCTATGTGCGTATGCATGTGTGTGCATGCATGTGCATTTTTGTGCTGTTTGTGTGGGTTGGTTCGTGTGCATATATTTGTGTTTGCAAGTGTGCATGTGAGTAAGTGTGTCTACTTGTGTGTATGGTTAGGTGTATGCATTTGTGTGTGTATAAATGCATTTTTATGCATGTGTCCATGCATTACTGTGTGTGTGTGTGTTTGTAGGTGTTAGTGTGCATGCATGGATGTGTGTGCTTATGGATGTGTTAATGTGTGTCAACACTTTCTTATGAGTGTGTGTGATTGTGAGCATGTATGCTTGTGCATGCATGCACGCACATGTGTGTGTGTGTGAGTGAGTGTGTTTGGGTCTATATATGCATGCACGTGTGTGTGTGTGTGTATACATTCATGTACGTGTTTGTGTGTTATGCATAAATATGTGTACATGTGTTTAAAAGTGGGTATTTGGCTATGTTAGCATATACATTTGTGTGTGTGCACACATTTGTGTAAGCTTGTGTTTTTGTGCTTGGGTGTTTGATTTGTGTGCATGTGTATGTGCATGTGTGTACTTACTAGTGTACAAGTGTGTGTGCACATGTGTGCATCTTTGTGGTTATATGCTTGAGTGTGTGTATATGTGTAGGTATCTATGTCATGTGTGCATATGTGCATCTATGTGTGTGTGTGTGTGTACACATGCATTTGTATGCGAGTGCAGGAGTGCATGTATGTGTGCATGTTTTTTTTTACATGTTTATGCTTTTGAATGTCTGTACATGTATATGTGTGTTAGTGCCTAGTGAGTGGGTGTTTCTATGTGTGTGCATGATTACTTCTTTGTATGTGTGCTTGTGTGTGTGCACACAAAGCCATGTGTGTGCTTGTGTTCATGTGTGTGTGTGCACATGTATGATTATGCATATGTGTATATGTGTGTATGTATGTGCTTGTGTGTTCATGTTTGTGCATGTGTGCGATTGTTCATGGTGCACTTGCATATGTACGTGTGATGCATTCATGTATTTATGTGTGTGCATATGTGTGTGCAATCATGCATGTGTGTATGTTTGCATGTTCATGCATCTATCTTTGGAGGTGTGTGGATGTGTGTGCATGTGTACAGGTATACGCGAGTGTGTGTATGTTGGTTTGCATGCATTTGTGCTTGTTTGTATCTTTTTATAAGCATGTGCGCACGTGCATGTGGACATGTGTATGTGAATGTGTGACTGTGTGAGAGTAAGTGTGTGCATTTGTGTCTATGTATGTGTGCATTTATGTGTATTTGTGATTATGTGTGTTTGTATGCATGTGAGCTTGCATATGCATGTGTATGTGAGTGTGCATGTGTGCATGTGTGCATGTGTTAGTATGTATGTGTACGTGTGTTTGTGCTTGAGTGATAGTGTGTGTGTGTGTATGTGTTTGTGCATGTGTTTGAGCCCACGTGTGTGGTGTACTTGTGTGGGCTCGGTACTTGCATGTACCTATTTTTGTATTTTTGTGTAGTAATTATTGTGCACGTATGAGTATGTGTGCTTGCAAGTGGGGATTTGTGTGTGCATGTTTGTGCGTCTTTGTGTGCATGTGTCCATGTGTGTATGTGTGTGTTTGTGTGCATATTTCTTTTTGTATATGTGTGTACTTGTGTGTGTGCATGCTTATGTGTGTGTAAGTATGTGCTTGCTCAAGTTTGTGCAAGTGGGCAAAAGTGTGCCTATGTATGAGAGTGTTTTGCAAGCATATGTGTATTTGTTTGTGTATGCATGCATGCATGTGTATGTGTGTGTGATCATGTGTATGAATATGCATGTTTTTTTGCGTGTGCAAGTGCATTTTGCATGCATGTGTCTATGCATGTGTGCACATCAGTACCTATGTTTATGTAGGCATGTATGCATATTTGTGTGTTTATAAGGGAAAATGTCTATGTATGTCTACATGTGTGCCTACATTTTTGTGTTTGTGAGTTTGTGTGTGTTGGTTTGTCTATGTGTGTTTTTGTGCCTATGCGAGTCCATGTGCATGGGTGCAAGTTTATGTGTGTGTGTTTGCATGTGTACAAGTGTGTGTGTGTGGTTGCGCATGCATGTGCACGTGTGTGTCCATATATGTTTTTGCATGAGTGTGTCTGTGTGTGTGTTCATATGTGTTTCATAGTAGCCATGGAAGATAATTGTTGAAATGATAAACATTAGTTATATTTCCTATTTAAGGTCGGTTACAAAGAGGTTCTTATTGGAGAGAGAAAGGATAGTGCTAATCATCACTAATGGGAGGTCCACCAAATAACTTCTTAAAGAGACAAAGCAATATGGATGTTAAGATGTTGATAGCAAGACATACCTTTATCATAATTAACGAAAAAATGCTTCTATTGACGGAGGCTTGTGAACAACATATCCACTACCGCAAGTTTAACCACGTTGGTAGAATAAGTGATGTTTGTCTATCATTTCAATGGATAGCTAGAATATTATAATGTAGGTTAGGCTATTTGAAAGGATTTTGGGTCCTAAATATGACAATTGGGTGGTTTTTTTAATACATTTTGAGTTGATTGATGATAGAGATTATGTGTGGCTGTAAAGACCATGGCAGGTTACCAAACTTGCACTTGGGTTTGGCATATGAACACTAGAATTTAGATCTTGTACTTCAATGATTATGTGTGTTCTAGTCTTGATTCATTTTTTGATACTTCCACTTGTTTATTGAGGAATCAAGAATATATTATGTATTTTAAAAGCTACAAGGCATCCTATATAGATTGATGACTGAATGAGAGATATGCAAAGATCATCCTTTGCTAGGGTGTGTGGCAAAATGGACCTTTCAAAATCAATCAAAGTGGGAATGTTGATTAATAGAAACTTGGGCCTATCCTCTTAGTTGTTTGAGTATGATGGATTAAGCAAAACATGCTTCATGTGTGACAATATGGGTCATACTTCTAGATCATGCATACCTAGTGAGTCAATCTCACTATTTTGGCAGGTAAAAGCACTTCTTCTTCACATGCAAGACTAAAATATGCCAAGAATGAGGAAATTGTTTGAACAAAGTTTGATCTAAAGGACTATGATTAGAAGTCATAATGTGTAAGTCCTTGGATGGTAGTTCAACAAAGAAAAACAAGGTTGGTGGTAGATTCACAATAGTAGTAAATTGTAGCAAGAAATGATATAGGAATGTAGGAGGTGGAGAATCAATATAAATATCAAAAAATGATGCAATTAATGCAAAGGGAGAGGACCTACACAAGGAAAGAAGGGCACTATGGACGAACAATCATGGCAAAATGGGTACTACCAGCCACATGCAATTGATGTTGTTGGGTGTGCATCGAATAGTGGACACACACACAAAACCTTACTGTGCCCACGAACAATGCATTATCAAAGAAGTACATAATGTTGTAGCACAATAGCTGCTATGTGGCATGAGTAGCTATAGTAGCGTGCAGCTAGGTAGTATGAAAGCATGCAAAAACCCTAGCTCAGGCTACACTACAACTCACATTACCCCTTGTGGATTTCATATTATGTTGATTCCATCAATGAAGAAGGAATTCCCCCAATCAGGCATCACCTTATATTTGTAATAACAATCTATTGTGTTAGAAATCCAAAAAAACATTATTCTTTATAAGACCAAAATATCATGCACATAAGTTGTTGCTATGCATGCACAAATTTGGTGTCATGCAAGTACAAAGTGCTACAACTTGCATTGGTCTTTTCCATGCATGTGCACGAAACAATGGATGATATGGTGTGTAGTCTATAATACACAAACCATAGTAAATGTTGTACCATCCAACTTCTGCTTCACTACGGGTCACATTAAGCCACACAATACCCCTTATAGATTACATATTGTGACCATTCTTATGAGAAACATGATGAGTCTCCCAATAGGGCACCACCTTATTCATGCATGAATAACTTAAGTTGTTAACAAATACAAAAAAAAATTACAAATTTTTGGCACCCCTAGCCAAATGCATATCATGCTGCAAAACATGCATGCACATAATATTGCTACACAAGCAATACCCTACTACACATGAAGCAGCAACAACACATGGCTATGGCTAGGCATGCACAGACCTTTGTGCATATTCCTCTATCCAACATCTACTTTACCTCGAGTTGCTTTGCACAGCACATTGCCTTTTAATGATTGAATATTGTACCTATTCTATAAAGCAAGGAAAGTCTCCTAAAAGGGCATCACCATATCATTGTTTGAGTAATCCACAATGCTAAAATCCCAAAAAATTTACGCTTTTTTGATCCAGGCCGTCATGCTCATCAGATGCTATTAAGTGCTTATGGACCAGTAGTCATGTGGGGATAGTACTATAATTTGTAGTTCTCTATCTCAAGTGCATGTATAGTAGTGCATAGCCATGGGTACAACCCAACACTAACAAACCCTTGTCCATGTTGTGCTATCCAACAACTGCTTCTCCATGGCATGCACCATGGCCTACATTGCCTTTACAGATTGCATAATGTGACAATTCTATCAAAGAAGAATGCAAGTCTCCCAATAATGCATCAGCTTATCCTAGCACTAGCAACCTGTAAGGCTAAAAATCTTTAAAAACTTACACTTTGTAGGCCCCACCAACAATGCTCGTTAGATGCCTCAAGGAATGCATGGACTGGTTGTACTGCATGTACAGTACCCTAACACACATGTAGTCATAGCAACGTCATCCTAAGGCCTCATGCCAACACACAAAACACTACTGCATATTGCACCATTCAACTTTCACTTTGTCAAGGAACACACCATGGTACACATTACCCCTTACAAATGGCATGTTAAGACAATTATGTCAATGAAGAATGCAAGTGTCTAAATAAAGCATCACCTTATCCAAGTGTCACCTACCAATAATGCTAAAAATCTAAAGAAATTTTACACTTTGTATTCCCCACAAGTCTATTACAATGCGTGTAACTTGGTGTTCATAGATAAGATGTCATTCATGCAATTATAGTACCATGTAAATAGGGCCACAGCTCAACATTCACAAACCATTGCACAAATTGCACCATCCCATGTTTGCTTCACTATGAGTGACACTACACCATACACAACTTCTTTAAGATTACCAATTATGCCAATTTTGTCAAAGAAGAAGACCTGTCTCCTATTGGAGTAGGTTAGCATCCATGCTTAAGCAATAAAAAGTGATGGATAAGGTAAAAAAGGTGACACTTTTTGCCACTCACATAGAACAATGTTGCTACTACTTTAATAAAGGATGCAAGAATGTGAGTAAAATATTTGAAACTTAAGTGACATCTTTGGGAATGTGGGGTGAATCTACTATGACATAGGATGGGATCTCATAGATCTTGGTAATTTATGGAGAAGAAAAAATGTTATAACTCCTACATTGCATCATCCAACTTCTATAAATTGGCAATGTAAGGCATTTCAACCATGCAACTAGGTAAAACTCCAAGGGACACACTGTAAATAACATAATATAATTCATAGTGCCACACAACATATTGTAATAAGTAGATAATGTAGAGCAAGTGAGCAAGTAGAGCAAGCTAAGCATGTAAGTACGCAAACAAGGGTTGCTTTGTAACTTTTATGATTTCATTGTCTTTGAGGGGATGATTCTAGGTGATAAAGGGTTATATCATAATAGATCATGATTGTAAGCCCACTCTACCACTTATAATACCTAGTTATAAATTAAAGTCTTCTACAAAGGATTCTACAAACCATTCATACTTAGCTGTCATTTCTTATAGTGCCCATGCCATCCAACTTTCTCAACTCTAGGTAAGCCCATGGTCATGTGCCCTTTGGTGTTAAGCCCCTTTTATTAACAAACAAGTGAACAATACACCCAGATGTTGCAACGTAGAGTGGATTTTGAGTTAGAGGTGTTCAATCATAAAGTTACATAGAATAGCTTCATGCCATTGGCAATTCAACTGAGCATGATGACAAATTTTGTGAATCAGTGGTCCCTCTCGTGTTAGGCAAAATTATTATCATGGCACATTCTTTGGTAAGTAAAAACTCAAACATCTCATGACGGTCTAAACAAAGCTCATATTCTCTATTAGTCTGTGAATAATCTAACACTTAGTGAATTCTACATCCTAATGATAAGAGGAGCAGACATCAAAGGATGAAAAAATATTGTTGTTATGAATGCTTGGCTACAACAAACTAGTTATCATTATGGTAACGTTTATTACACCTGTAGCATTTAATTCTTAAAGCCTACAAGATTGATAAACCAGCTTTAAGTAAAAAGGAGACCGATAAGCCACTTACAGACACTTGGTTGAATTTCTTCACCATGACATTAAGAGTATTGGGTAGAAATCGCACTACATGAGCATCCATTAGGACAATTGTAATGCTTTATTTTAATTAAAAAGTTAGATTCTACATGTTCATACCAGTTTTGAGTTGATTGCTTGTTGACCAAACTAGGCCATTGTAGGGGCTACTCCCAATTTGTCTGCCAATCTAAAAATGCTTATTCGCTCTAGTCACTTGAGTAGCTCGAGCAATCAGTCTATAACTAATGGGTTTAGGACTGGGATGCCCATGCCTAACCCTTAGAGCTAATCATTTTCAAGAAGTTATGGGTCTATTTTGTCAACTTCCCTGATCTACATGACTCCAACATTCAAAGGTGATTCACCATAGAGACCTAATGCAATTATGATTATGATTAGGTTTAGAAGACACCAGACCATCTAGACTTCCACAGGTTATTAAGGTGCATAAAAATATCTTAACAAGTAGTGCCTTTCCAGCCACTTTCCCCCACTCCAACGAAGCTAGTTTTAGGGCAAACAAGCTATTAAGCAAAAACAATAACTATTCTTGAGGCTCTCAGCATTATCTTTGGGCAACTTGAAATTACACCAATTCCTCTAAACATTTGTTTTACCTAACAGAACTTTGACAGTGGCACCAGCTATCTTGAGGCAATTATGAAAGGGAACAAACAACTAGGTCATTTGATTAGTCTTTTGTCCCTATACCCAAGTCAGATGAATGATTTGCATGTCAGTATCACTATGAGCCTTCACTAAAGTTTCCTCTTTCTTTATCCTATTTAGGAATATTTCACCAGCTTTTGTGTCCCAGTAGACATCCTTTCACTCAAACCCTTAATAGAAGATTTGGGTTTATTTGTGTCTCACTCTTAAAATATGGATCCCATTAATAAGCTTCTTACACCCATTGAGCTTGCTCACACATTAACTTACAATCATGGTAGACTCCTTGGTATATGTTTTAAGAGATGTCTGATGGTGAGCCCATTGGCCATCACTAATGTTTGTAGGGCCACCATGGCATATCTCAATGTTCTACGCATTGTGGCCAAGAATGATGACAATTTCTCCATGGATAATGTCTAACCTGGCTCGTGTCTTCATGATTGCCCTAGATGAGCTACTCCTCAAGCCATGCAATAAACTATAAGATGACATTCTGCATCTCTTTGAGGTGCACCACTACCCTATTATTCCTTCTCTCCTGACTATTTCAAACACAATTTATTTCTATTTTAAAATACTCTTTTAATTTTCTCTTGTGTACTTGTTTGTTATCAGTCTCTCATAATTGTTTGGCATTGAATGTAATATACACCAAATTTTGGTTGCCTTCCGAAATAACTTGACTTGATAGTGTCTCATGCAGAGGTAGAGTACAAGCTCATTACGTCTTACCCTCTCACTTGCATCTTCCAGAGAACTTGATCCAAATTCGTTGCTGAGGATGCATCTCTAGACAGTAATTCTAACTTCAAACTACCCAATTTCTTTGTAAGTTCCTCCTCCTACAACTTTTTATATGCTTAAACTCAGTGGGTAGCCTCACCTAACATGGTGTCATGATTCTACACCGTGGAGCATGGAGTTGCATTTGTGAGTAGGATGTACTTGTTGCACTGCAACATTGATTCCCACTAGCCAACACCACAACACTTGATGGCATCCACCTCTTACAGCTTTGATAGCCGACCATCACCCAATGCTTCAACACACCATGTTGTAGCATGTGGTGCCATCGATCATGTTCAAATGAGGGCTAGGACTCAAACCAATGATTCTTAGCTTCTAAAAGGGGTGATATGTCCCATTACAACCTCATAGGTAGACCCTTAGCTTGCATCCTCAAGCACAACTTGCATTCAAAAAATGGATGCTTGATAGGACCCTATAATTCATAACATGTATCACATTTCACTACCATCTTCATCGATCCAAAAGCCAAGATATACTTTGTTAAGAATTTTTTGATGATAACTTGCCAAGCTCTACTAAACTTGGTTACGCATAACATACTCATGGGTAGCTTAAAATTTTCTCTCTGTTGACACATGACTACACCCATAGGTTGTTGTTTATTCCCCATAGCATCAAGCTCCATATTGAAGCAAATTCATGTGTAATGGAAGAATGCAACATCAAATAGCAATCAAGCTATCTTAAGTTGCATAGATCACTTGATCATTCATAGGTCTAATTAATGATTCTTCTATAAGTCAACCTATGGAAACCATGCTACAACTTTTCATTCCTCCAAATCATATGGTTGAATGACCTTCTTGCAAAGTTACACATGGAAAACCATCTACATTGTAATGATATGAACATCTGGCCAGACCATTCGAATGATAAAAGTGATGGGCAATGGGTACAGAAGTTATGGATGTAGTTAATGTGAGCTGAAGACTCATGCTTACTAGAAATTTGTTGCTGGCAACCATTGATTATAATGATCTATCCTAATGATGATGAAAATTTCATGAGATTACCTAGGCCTATTGACCATGTTAATGAACTCATTGAATACATTAGTGTTGCACACTTATGGCCAATAAAATCTATAGTAATAATAAACTTATTATTACCTCAAACTTCTAAGGCATAAGTGACCCTAATCCCTCTAAGAAACTTGTCATAGTACTTGCAAATTACTAGCTAGTTAGCAAGCTAAGGTCTCATTCATTTAAAAAAATTAACTAGTCAAATGGTTCCCCCAATTAAGAATGGCCATGGACCACCACCCATAGAATCAAGAAAGAGCTCTTAATCTATCAATCGCTATTATGTTTGGATTGGTAAGCTTCCCCGTGTTGAGTTAAATTATGTCATAGGCTCCATTCGAAGTGGTCCCTATCTTTTAATTCCTTTAAGTTGTAGCCTTACAGCCATACTCCCCCAAGAGTTATAGGTGGATGAAATCATTAGAAGACTTGTTTGTCAGCCACACTCTCTATTATTAATAAACTTTGAAATTGACATAGTTTAAATTATTCTCTTTTGGTGTGCTTTTATGATTAATGGTCAGTTTGAAGTCAAGAAAGAGTATAAAAAATGATGGATGTGGTGCAATCTTCCCCAACACAAGGTTGGTGTAGAGGCAAAATCTTTGTAGGTGAAAATTCTAATATCCTTGTATTGTTCTTATAGTTAATGCTCTAGAAAACAATGGTGGATACATAGGAGAATGGACGAAATATCATGGAGACATCATTAGATGTTTTTGTGTCAAGTGAGGTATGTTGTTAAGTGAATTCATCTATGGATGATTATGGAAATTAATATTGGATGTAGTAGCTGTGTCTTTAAATACAACAACATAAATAGTTGAGAATTTAGAAGAAATAAAAATAATAAAAAGAAAACTAAGGATAAATGTCCTTATAAAATCATGTAATGTATTAAAGGAGAATTTTATACTTCCCAAAAATATTGAGGCAATAGAGTCATGAAGATGCTCCAAAGATGCTTGTGATAGTGGCAAGAACATGGTGAAGGAAAACTCTTTGAATAGTAACCATCAAGTATGTGGTCTAGTTAAATTGAGTTTTAGAGAGGGCCTTATTGGATAGAACTTAAGCAATGAAGACAATGTTTTGATCAATGATTCATTTAGTAATTTCCTAATTAGACTACAAAATGTTTATGTGAAAATGACTGTACTAAAAGATACCTCCTTCATTATAATTGTTGAAATTCACCTTTCAAATGCGGCTTGTGATGGCTGAGTGTGATCCCATAAATTTTGTGTTATTGGTAATGTGTATGGTAGTCATCTATCTTTTTAATTTATTGCTAGAGTTCTCTAAAGCAGCTTTTGAGAATTTTAGTGGTTTAAGGGTTTTGAACTTATCCATTAGATATTTTTATCTACAATTTGAGTCATTTGCTGACCATTGGACAAATTGTTTTAGAGGTTTTAATATGAGGGACATCCCTTTATTTGCTTCACTTTTAGTAAAGTGGGACACATAACAAGGCTATGTTCATCAAACAAATCAAGCAAAAATACTAATGTAGCCAAGAGTTCCTATCCTATTAAGACTAGACCAAATCAAGATAGGAATAGTGAGATAATTACAATTTAGTGAGAGATAGAAGCTGATGATGATAAACGATAAGGTTTAAGACCTTGGATTATGCAACATAGGAAGAGGACATGTTTATAGCAATGCATTAACTGAGTAAAGTAAATTGGAAATATATGAGTAGGAAGGAGTTTAGTAAGCCTTACAAGCTAGAAGAAGACACACAAACTATGCATATGGATAGATCCAGATACAAGAATGATGAGAATAATTGGGGCTCATCCAATATGGAGTTGGCATCGAAACAAAAAATGCAATGGAAAGACAAAATCTATACAAATAAATAAACGTGTCCCTCAAGGAACATGGAGGTGGATGAAGGCTCTAGAGACCTTACACCATTGAAGATGTAGATTTTGGGAGGAACATTGTGTTCTATTTGTGTATAACTTCATTGGATGGCCTAAGAAATTCTCAGAAATAACTATTATAGAGGTTAGTGCATCTTCATCAACTTAGATTTGGTATTCTATTTTTAAGGTAGAAGAGGAAGTTTGTAAGACATGGATGTCAAATGGTCATTGGAAAAATTATGGAATGACAAAAAATAACCAAATGATTTTGCCTTTTTTTGGATGCAATTACTATGGGTTTTGCTATTGTGTTTGAGTGGTGCAGCTAATGGCTATGTTGTAGGAGTTGTATTGGAACTGTTGCACCTATAAAATGTAGATTGGAATAGATAAGATTTGTAGAAAGGGATCCATTATTCCTTGGGGCAATTTAGCTTTATTAATAAATTATGGGTTTTTTTGTTGTTTGAAACATAAGGGTATTTAAAGAAGCAAAATCCTATTGCTAATTTCTTATTTAGTAAGGTAGAATAGAGTATTTGTAGTTGCATTGTTTGAAACTCATGTGGAGACCTTTAATCATTAAGTGGTGGATCAGCCTTTTGGCCATAACTTAAACTACTTTGTGCAATCTTCAACTGGGTAATCTTGCACATTGTAATATTATTAAGGGATTAGGTCGCACTTGAGACTGTAGGTTACACTTTATGGTAGTTACTATTCTGGTGTGATCTTGTAGTAATAAGAGTTGGTAGTGTTGATGAAAAGACTATAAAAACTAAAAAGTAACTTGAGAAGAAATTAAAGATTCTATAAAGCTTGGTTGACAACTACTTGTTGTAGTTGACTTCAATGCCTTTTAAACGAAGAGAAAAGAGGGAAAATTTTAGTAATGGACAAGCTCAAAGTTGGTTCTACAGCTTTATTCATGATTTAGATATCACTGGCTTGGGATTTTTTAGGAATCATTTTACTTGGTGTAATAATGAGGGGAACTACCATATATATGAAAGATTGGATAAAGCTTTCATTAATATTGATGGTATGCAAGACTTAGCAAGTGTTATTATGACTCTTCTTCCATGCATCGTCATGAACCACTACTCATTGCATATAAATTTTAGAAAATTATCGTTTGGAAAAATTGATAAAGGAACCTAGTTTAAAAACATTTGGATATCCTTTCCACAATCAACAAATGCAATATATGTAGCTTAGAAAAGGACAACTAGAGGAAACTCTATCGATGATTTTTTCATTAAATTTACTAGAGCTTTGTCAACTTTAAAGAAATATAGTGTAGCTGAACATGGCTATATGTTTAGTAATTTTCACCAGGTTATGCAAGAAATGTAGGTTCATCTTAAGGAATCTACACATAGCTTAAATGAGCTAGAGCATGATCTTTTGGCATAACATATTGCTTCCTATCATAATATTGTGGCTTTAAAAGAAGCATGGTGGTGGAAACATGCTAAGAATCAATTGGGCACCCTTGGGGATTGGAACACAAATGTCTTTCATCTAGTGGCTACTTCTATGTCCAAAATTAATTATATCCACCAACTTATTACATGTGATAATCCGTGGAGGAAGCCAAGCTTCCAAATAGCACATCTACTTATTCATACACTAGCAGCTTTCTATGCTAAAAATTTAAAGAGGATAGACTTTCCAAGCCCTAATAGTTGCACGCATTTCTTGCAATGTGGAGCACATGTACTAGCTATTGCATGCATGGACAATGCACTATTAGGACTGCATTGCACCCAGAGCTCTATTGCATGTGTACCTATAGTAACACGAAGTTAAGCATTCACCAACCCTTATGCATATTGTACCATCCAAAGGTTGTCCATCATGGGCCACACCATGTTGGATATTGGCTCTTGTGAATTGCATATTGGGTCAATTTCATCAACAAAGAAGGAAACTATCCCAATAAAGCTTTACCTTATCCAAGAGATAGTATACTATAGTGCTAGAAATAAAAAAAGGTTCCATTTTGTAGGGCCCATAAGGTGTAGATATAGTGTGCTAACACGTTCTATTCCCTATAGGGCATATCCTAGTATGCATAAACGATTAAGCATATTGCACTATCCAACTTCAACTTCATCAAAAGCTGCTACATAATTTCATTAATTTTGTCAAGGAGGAAGGCAACTTTCCCCATAATGCATCACTTTATCTATGCATTAACTACCTGAAGCTTAAAAAAATTTCTAAAATGTTACATTAAGTGGACCCTACTAGCCACATGCAATTGATCTTGTTGCATAGTGGTCACACAAATAGTTCCCTATTATGCCTGCGAATAATGAATTATCACTTATGTAAATAATGTTGTGCCATGATAGATGCTATGTCGCATGAGTAGATACATCAGCATGTAGCTTGGCCGCATCTAAGCATGAATAAGCCGTAGCTCATATTGCACCATCAAACTTTTACTTTGCCTTAGGTCACACCACAACTCATATTAGCCCGTGTGGATTTCATATTATGTTGATTCTATTAATAAAGAAGGAATTCCCCCAATCAGGCATCACCTTCTATATGCATTAGCTATCTATAGTGTTAAAAATCCAAACAATGCTATGCTTTATAAATCCAACCAATCGGGCATACAAGATGCTGCTATGTATGCAAAACATTGGTTGTTGCGAAACTGCAAACTGCTACAATTTGAATAGGTCTTTACTATGCATGTGGATGAAATAATGCAGGATAAGGTGTGCAGTCCATAATGCACAAACCCTAGCAAATGTTGTACCATCCAACTTCTGCTTCACTATAGATTCCATTAGGTTGAAAAATTCCCTTTATGGATAGCATATTGTGACCATTTTGATAAGAAGAAAGGTGAGTCTCCCAATAAAGTATCACCTTATCCAGGCATGAATAGCTTAAGTTGCTAAAAATACCAAAACCAAATTAGATTTTGTTGGCACCATTAGCCAAATGCATTGCATGTTACAAAGCACATGTAGCTTTGCAAGAATGCTAGTAATTACTGTTGCTGCACACCCAATATTCTACCACACATGTAGTAGCAACAACACATGGCTAATTCCATAGCCAAGTAGGCAAAAACCTTAATGAATATTTCATTATCCAACATGTACTTTGCCTCGAGTTGCGTCGCGCAGCACATTACCTCTTAAGAATTACATATTGTGCCTATTCTAAAAACAAACAGACAAGTCTCCTAAAATTGCATCGTCTTATATATTTGTGAGCAATTCACAGAGTTGGCAATCTCAAAAACTTTACACTTTTTGGATCCATCTAGTCATGCACATTGGATGCCATTGGGTGCTTGTGGACTTACAATCATGTGGGGACATGACTACATTTTATAGTTCTCTATCTCAAGTGCATCTATAGCAGTGCATAGCCATGGGCACAACCCAGCACGAACAAGCCCTAGTTCATGTTGCACTATCAAACATCTGCTTTGCCATGGCATGCACTATGCCCCACATTGCCTTTTCAAATTGCATAACATGACAATTATATCAAGGAAAAGTGTAGGTTTCCTATTGATGTGTCATCTTATCATAGTGCCACAAAGCTAAAGGGATGAAAATCTTTAAAAATTTATACTTTGTTTTCCCTATCAGCCATGACCATAGGATGCCCGAAGTCATGCATGGACTGGCCATAATGCATGTATGCTGCCTTAGCACACGAGATGTTGTAGTAGCTTGAGCCGAAGGCCTCAGTCCAACACATAAAATCCTAGTGTATATTATACCATTCAACTTTCACTTTGTCATGGGCCACACCGTGTTGCACATTACCCCTTGCAAATGGCTTGTTATGACAATTGTGACAATGAAGAATGCAAGTCTACCAATAAAGCATCGCCTTATCCAATTTCCACCAACCCATAATTGTAAAACTCCTAAGTAAGGTTACACTTTCTAGTCCCCAGAAGTCGATTACAAAGCATGTCCTTGGTGTTCATGGACTAGATTCCACACATGCAATTATAGTATCATACAAATAAAGGCACATCTCAACATTCACTAACCCTAGCACACATTGCACCATCCAACATTTGTTTCATTATAAGTCACACTACACCATACATAGCTTCTTTTAGATTGCAAATTGCGACAATTCTATCAAATAAGAAGACAAGTCTCCTAGTGGGATCATGATTATTTATGTGGAAGACAAAGTGTTATAACTCCCACATTGAATGATCCAATGTTTACGATAGTCAATGTAAGGCATTTCAACCATTCACCTAAGCAACACTCCAAGGGACACAATTTGAATCACATAGTACCATTCAAAGTGCCACACAAAGTATTATAATAAGTAGAGAAAGTACAAAAAGTGAGCAAGTAGAGCAAGCTAAGCATGCAAGTGTGTAACCAAGGGGGTTTTGTGACTTTTATGATGTCTTTGTCTTTGAAGGGATGAATCTGGGTGATAAAGGATTAGATCTTAGTAGATCATGATAGTAAGGCTAGTTTATCACTTAAATACATAGTTGTAGGTTCAAGTCTTCTATAAAAAATTCTGCCCACCATTCATACTTAATTTTTATTTCTTATAATGCCCATGCCATCCAACTTTTTGACTCTAGGCAAGGCCATGATCATGTGCTCTTCGACTGCTAAGCCCTTATTATCAATAAATAAGTGAACAATGGGCCTACTTCTTGCAACTTAGAGTGGATTTTTACTTAGAGGTGCTCAATCATAAAGCTACATAAGATAGTTTCATGTCATTAGCATTTCAACCAAGCATGATGACCAATTTTGTGAATCAGTGGTTCCTCTTATACTAGATTAAATTACTGTCATGACACATTCCTTAGTAAAGTAAAACTAAAATGTCTCATGATGGTCAAAACCAAGCTCATATTCCCTGTTAGTGTGTGAACAATCCAACACTCGGTGAATTCTACTTCCTAATGATAAGAGGAGCATCAAAGGATGGAAAACATTGTTGTTATGAATGCTTGGCTGCAACAAACTAGTTATCCCTATGGTAACTTTTTTAACACCTTTAACATTAAATTCTTCATTCCTACAAGATTGATAGGCCACACTTTCATGGCTCATTTTCATATCAAAACTCTAAATAAAATCAGCTTTAACTCTTTTGTTCCACGAAAGAGTTTAGTCCTTATTGAGCTCAACTTAAGACACCTATATTATCCTTTAACAAATAAGTCACCTTAACCAGACACCCCACAAAAATATTTCTTCTACTTAAAAAGACCCATCAACACAAAACTTAAGAAAAACAAACAGACTAGATCCCATCTACATCTAACAAAATAAGTAATGAAACTTTTAAATTGGTGTCATTTCAATTCTATCAACAAACCAACACCCACTTATACTACACCTCTTAAGCCATTTCACATAGTCAGACTAGAGCCAAGCTTAGCAAGTTATCCTTTCCTCTCAGATTCTACTACGAACATTTTGTTAGTTGTGCTTTTGTTTGATAATAGGTAGATACATTGGGAATCTTGTTAATCCATTGATGTGAGTTACCAATTAGATGACGAGACATTTGTTTATTATAAGAGAGTCATAGTTACTCTAGCCATTTACATAACTTGGTTGAATTTCATCACTTTGATAATATGAGCACTGGGTAGAAATCACATTGCATGAGCATCCATAAGGACCATGGTAATGCTTTATCTTAATTAAAAAGTCTTATTTCCCATGTCTATACTAGCTTCGAGTTGATTGCTCGATGACCAAGGCAAGCCCTTATAGGGGCCACTCACAATTTGTCCCCCAATCAACAAGTGCCAATTCACTCTAGTCACTCTAGCAGCTCAAGCAGTCTTCAAATAACTGATGGGTTTAGGATTAGGTCACGCATGCCTAACGCTTAGAGGTAATTCTTTTCCAAAAGTTATTGAACCATTTTGTCAACTAACCTAGCCTACAATACTCCATTTAAAGGTGATTAACCTTAGATAGTTGTCGTGGTTAAGATTATGATTGGGTATAGAAGATAGTAGGCCATCTAGAGTTTCAATGTTCACTTAGGTGCATAAAAAATCACTTAGCAAGTAGTGATCTTCCAACCACCTAGCCCAAACTCTGGTTGAGCCATTTCTAAGGCTAATAGACTATTAAGCAGAAAGGATAACTCATCTTGAGCCTACCATAACTTTCTCTAAACAACTTGAAATTACCATCAACTACTACATCTCGACTTGAGAATTTTAACTTGACTACTTTTTGAAAGCTCATGCAAAATGTCACTCTTTGAAGTGTTTCCCCCATCTATTAAGATAAACTAAACCATCTACAATTGTCATTGACATGGAACCTTTAAGCCTTCAAAGTTATTTGAATATTTGTTACTACCACCAAGATCTACATTATTGAATGCTCAATGAGGGCTTTGCCCTATGTCTTGTAATTACCATTGCACCCTTCTACTTGTTAAGGCATTGCAATGCACTAATTCATTTAACCATTTGTTTTACCTAAGAGAACATTGATAACAGCACCAGCTATTATGAGGGAAATTTAAAAAGGAACAAGCTACTAGGTTGTTTGATTAGCTTTTTTCCTAAATACCCAAGTTATATGAATGATTTGCATGTCAGTATCACGATGAGCCTCCACCAGAGTTTCCTCTTACAATGTTTTACTCAGGCATAGTTGACCATCTTTTAGGTCCTAGAACTTCTTCACACCCATTGAGCTTATTCACACTTCAACTTTAATCGTGTTACACTTCTTTGTCTATGTTTCAAGACATGCCTAATGGTTAGCCCATTGGCCATCGCTAATGTGTGTAGGGCCACCATTGCATATCTCAATGGTTTGTGCATTGTGGCAAAACACGATAAAAATTTCTCCACAGGTAACATGTACACTAGCTCATGTAATCATGATTGCCTAAGATAACGTACTTCATAAGCAAAGAAAAAAACTATATGATGACATTCTACATTTAGTAGAGGTGCACCACTGGCACATATTGCTTCCCTATTGATTATTTCATACACAATTTGCTTCTATTTTCAAAAATGTTTTAAACTTTCTCCTGTGTAATTGTTTGTTATCAGTCACTCGTAATTGTTCTCACTAGAATGTAATAGGCACCCAATTTTGGTTTCTTTTCCAAATAACTTGACTCATTGATAGTGCTTCACGTAGTAGTAGAGTAGGAGCTCAATAGGACTCTCACCTTACCAGTTGCCTATTCTTGAGAACATGATCCTAATTCCTTGCTGAGGATGCATCTCTCGACAATAGTTCAAACTTTTGACTACCAAATTTCCACATTGCACTGGCCTTGCCTTGCTCATCGTTGTTAAGGGAATCCTCAAAAGTTTCTTCTCCTACACCTATTTATATTCTTATACTCAATGGGTAGTATCACCTAACTTGGATTCAAGATTTTGCACCACGAAGCATGGAGTTGGATTTGTGAGTAAGGTTTACTTGTTGCACCACAATGTTGATTCCCACTGGCCAACACCACAATGCTTTTGATGGCATCCACCTCTGACAGCATTGATAGCAATCCATCACCCAATTCTTAAACACACTATGTTGTAGCACGAGGTGTCGTCGATCATGTCCAAATAAAGGCTAGGATCAAAACATTGATTCTTAGCTTCTAAAAGGAGTGATATATCACATTGCAACATTGTAGGCACACTCTTACCTTGCATCCTCGGGCTCAACTTGCATTCAAAAAATGTATGGTTCATGGTACTCTATAATTCATAACATGTATAACATTTCATTTCCATCATCATCAATGTGGGAGTTAGGATATCCTTTGATAAGAATCATTCAATGATTGATTGGCAAGCTCTATTAAACTTTGTGACACACAACATACTCATGGCTAGCTTAACATTTTCTCT
Organism: Vanilla planifolia; assembly: GCA_023846275.1. Taxonomy (NCBI): domain Eukaryota; kingdom Viridiplantae; phylum Streptophyta; class Magnoliopsida; order Asparagales; family Orchidaceae; genus Vanilla; species Vanilla planifolia. Next base: position 332,554 of record JAIUJO010000218.1, on the reverse strand, counting down.
CCCTTGACACATGACTACACCCATTGGTATTTGTTTATTACCCAAGGAATCGAACTCCACATTGAAGCAAGTGCTTGCGTAATTCAAGAATGTTACATTAGAGAGGAGCCATGCCTTCACAAGTTGAATAGATCACTTGATCATTCATAGCTCCCATTAATGATTATTCTACAAGTTAACCTATGTAAACCTTGTTACTACTTTTCTTTCCTCCAAATCATAAAGTTCAATGATGTTCTTTTAAAGTTTCACATGGTAAACAATCTACATTATAATTATATTAACACATTGATGGACCATTTAATCAATAAAAGTGATGGGTAGTGTGTATAAAGGATGGAGACATAGTCAAGGTGAGCAGAATAACTCTTTCTTACTTGGAATTTCTAATTGAGAACCAATGATTATAATGATCTATCCCAATGATGATGAATGTTTCATGAGATTACTAAGGCATTTTGACCAAGGTAATGGACTCATTGAATAATTAGTGTTACATAGTTATGGCCCAAAAAATCTAATGGAACCAAAAACTTATTATTGCATCAAACATGAATGGCCTAAATAGCCATAACCCCTCTAAGAAATTAGCCATAGAGCTTCACTCCACAAGCTACTTAGTAAGCTAAGGTCTCATTCATTAACAAAATTAACTAGTCAAATGGTTCCCATAACTAAGAATGGACATGGAAAACCAACCATAGTACAAGGAACCATCTATTACCTCCAAATAAGGGTTGGGATCAACACTAGTGATTTTATGTATCTTTAAGAAATGTTAGATCACATTACACCAACAAACAAATGCCCTTGGTTTGTATCCATGTGCACAAGTTGTGTTGAAACAATGGATGTTTCAAGGGATTTCACAATTCGTAGCATGTATAGCATTTTATTGCACTCTTCATTGATGTGACAGCCAAGATAACCATTATCGAGAGTTGTCCATTATTCAAATATCAAGTCCCACTGGACCTGGTGATGCACAATATACTTGTTGCCAACTTAACATTTTCTCTCACTTGGTACTTGATCAAGCCATAAGCTATTGTTTATCTCCTACAACATCGAGATCCATGTCAAAGCAAGAGTAAGCATGATGAAAGAACATGACATCGAACAACCGTCGCATCATCAAGAGTTGCATAGATCACTTGATCATTCGTAGCTCTCATCAATCATCTATCCATAAGTTAACCTACAAAAACTTTTGTTATGACTTCTCCTTCTTCAAAATGATAAGATTCAGTGGACTTCTTATCAAGCCACCAATGGAAAACTTCCCATATTACTATAATCCAAACACTTCACTAGACCATTCAATTGATAGAATTGATAGAACTGATGGGTGGTAAGTACAAAGGCAAGGGATGTAGTTAATATGAGTTGATGACTCATGTTTGCTAGAAATTCTTATTGAAAACCAACAATTACAATGATCTATCAACATCATGATGAAATTTTCTTAAGACTAACCACTCTTTTGACCAAGGCAATAGGCTCATTGAATAAATTATTGTAGCATGCATGTGGCCCAAAACATCTAATGGCATCATAAACCTATTATTGCTTGAGCATTCCATGACATAAGTTGTCATACTCCCTCTAAGATGTTGGCCAAAAGGCTTGCACCTCACATAGCTAGTTAACAACCTGATGTCTTGTTCATTAATGGAATTAATGGGCATGTAGTCCAACAACTAAGAATGACCATGTACTACAACCAATAAAATAAAGAAAGAGCCCTCCATCTATTAATCATTTCTCATGTGGAGTCATATTTAGTAGGCTCCATTTACGGTGGTGCCCTTCCATCAATTCATTCAAGTTTTAGCCTTATAACAATACTCCCTATTGAACCAAAGACTTTTGTTAGGGGTTAAGGAATGCTCCTTCCTAAACTACTTTGGTTATGTCTTTCTTAGTCTTTTTGAATGAAACTCTCTGAGTAGGATGTTGGTTATGACCATTTATGTTATCAAGAAACCAGAAGACATTGGTGCATGATAGACATTAGAAAAATTTTTGAAGTTGTAGGTAGATGAAAGATGGAGGTGCAACTGAAATGAGGGGAAGGTAGGTAGAATTATAGATAGGTAAAATCATTAAAAGGTTTAGCTTGTCGACCACATTCTCCACTTCTAGCAAACTTTATAATAGACATAGTAATAACACCTCTCTGAGAATTCGATCAGGTGTAGGCACTAATGATGGCCTCAAAGTCAAGGAAGAGTATGAAAATACAAGTGATGTGGTGCAATCTTCCTCGATGTAGACAACAGATGAAGAGGCTCTGATCATGAATAGTGACAATTCTAGGGATCTCAACACTTTTTTGTGGTGAGTGCTCCATTATACTATGGTGGAAATACTCAAGGGAATGCATGGAATAATGTGGAAGCATTACTTGATGGGTCTAAATGAAAAGTGGTATGTTAAGTGAACTCATCAAAGGTTGATGATGGTGAATCAACTAGGTTGTGGGATGCAATAGCTATCCATTTGAACACTGTAACTAAACTAAGAGAGAATGTAGAAGAACTATGCATTATAGAAAATGATTTAAGTTGAATGAGCTTCTGAATCCATGTAATCTATCTATGAAGAATGTTATACTTCTTAATATTATTGTGGTAGCTGATGCATGATAGTGCACCCAAAGTGTTTGTGACAATGCCAAAGTGGCGAGGATGGAAAACTATCTTCATAGTAACCAGCTAACAAGTTCTTGTTAATGTTAGCTTTTAGGAAGCTCTTTTTTGATAAACATTGAGCAATAAAAACAACCTTTTCATAGAAGGTTCATTTGGCAATTATATGCAAAGTTCAACAAATGTAGAGGTCAAAATGATTGCATCGAGGATACCTCCATCATTATAAATGATGAACTTCACCTATCAAGTGAGGATTGTGACCATCGACTGTAGCACCACTGATTGATCTTGTTAGTAAGGTATACATTAGTCATTTATCATTTTAATGGTTCTTCAACACAAATAGGGACATTTTAGTGGATTTTGTATCATAGAATTACCATCTAGCTATTTTTTTCTACACTTTTAGTCAACTATTACTAAGGACTCAACGTGGTTGCATGGTCCATGGTGGGTTACTAGATTTGCATTGGGATTGGATATGTGGACTTTTAGATTTAGGCCGAGTACTTCTATAGTAATGTGTGCCCTTATATTGCTTCATTTTCTAGCATTCTCACTCATGTATTTAGAAAAAGGAGAAACTTTTATGTTTTGTAATGGCTATGAGTTAGCCTATTCTGATAGATAGTTGGACAAATGACATTTAAAGATCATCATTTATAAGAGTATGTGTTAAAATTGACACATCTAAGCCTCATAGAGTAGGTATGTGGCTCAATAGAGCATTGGGCCAATCTATTTAATAGTTCAAATAAGGAATTCCAAAAATTTTCTTCACTTGAGATAAAGTAGGCCATGCATCTTAGCTATGCCCATCTAATGAGCTAGCCAGAAATACTATCACAGTTTTGAGTTCTTTCATATTGAGATAGAACCTAACTAGAAGAAGGATCGAGGAAAAATTACTATGTAGATGCAGCAAGAAGATGATCACGATAGGTTACATGGTTTAGGTCTATGGATTTATGTGCAACATAAGAGGAGGACAATGTTCATAGCTACACAATAGAAGAGTAGTGGGAATGGGAAAGATACGAGTAGACGAGTTTAATAAGGAGGACAAGATTGAAGAGAAGGTGCAAGCATTGCACAAAGCGAGATCCAAATCTTGGAATGAAAGGCATAGTGAGGGCTCATCCTAGATGGAGTGGGTACAAACATTGAAATTTCAAAGGGAGGATGAAATCAATACGAATAAAAACTAATGTCAAACAAGTAGCAAGAATGTGCTTGAAGGCCTTGGTGACATTGAACGAAGAGTGGCAAAGATTTTGAGAAAGTAACTGGAAGTTGAGGATATTCCTAGTCCATCTACTACTGTGGATCCATCCAAAGCTTAGGAAAGGAGAAAATGCTCCTTGGAAGGAATGCAATGATGATAATGAAAATAGAAAGAAATAAAGGGCATAGGCTCTTTTCAATAGGTGCAAAAATTAAAAAACAAAAAATGATGATTGTGTAGAGGAAGATTGGGTTTAACAAAAGAAACATCTTTTTATTTGTTGAAGTAGTAATGTGAGTGCAAAATGCTGTAGTGATAGTTGATGCATTTGGAAACTATATATGGCATTATTCAAAGATGTATTTTTTGGTAATCATTGGTTATTTTGATTATTCTCAATGAGCTATAACAAATTAAATATTCTTTTTCTATATTGCTAAATTTTTTTAGGGTTTTAGCATGGCTTACGAGATGTTTGATTCATGCTTGATTTGATGATCAAGGATATTACACATGATCTCCTTCCCATCATAGAAAGCAACATTCTTGTATAATTTGCCTTTTATTTGAAATTTTTTTTTAATTCCACCACATCACATTGCTTTAATTTTTCTTATTTTGGCTGTATTTTATTACTATTTATGATTATTTAGTTTTGTAATTTACAATATTTCTAAATGAGGTTAGATCAGGATGAAATAAATGTTGTTTGACTTGCTTTGACGAGCATTATCTAATAAAATATTTATTTTGTTTTATATTTTATTATTATATTTGACAAGATTTTGGCATATTTTATGAGACATTTAATTTGAATCTCTATTAATATCTCATTAATATCAACCTCATTTCTTCCAATGTTTTGCCCTCATTCGATTATATTATTATATAAATCTAAATATGCTTTAGTATGACTTTTGAAATTCTTATTTGGTCATATAAATTTTTTTTAAAAATTTATAACATTTTATCTTTAATTATATTTTCATATTATTAAAAAATTGTTTATTATTATCTATGTTTAATTAAATTAGTTTTAATCTCTCTAATTCTAAATAAGCTTTGAATGAGAAATCAACTATCGTTGGACTCATCACCATAAGCTTTAAAAAATTAAATATTTTTTATGTTTTCTTTTAAATTATTTTTTGATTATTTTGCATAAATTATGAGATATTTCAATGCATACCTAATTTTTTTGATCAATCATATTATGCTCGATCTCATTAGTATCCTGCAATTGAACATTTTTGAGTAGTTTATCTTATTTCATCAAACATTTCTTTTGATTTACTAATATTACTTCAAAACACTAATTCTCTCATATCGTAACCCTAACATCATATTTATTTGTTCATATAACATTGTTCATGTTTATGTTGTTCCAAATTTATCATATATGTACTAATTATCAAAATAAAAATTTATAATTATTATACTTTTTTAATTTTGTAATTTACGATAGTTTTCAACTAGTTCTAATCGAGATGATCATTAAACTCGTCGCAATGAGATCTACTAAATAAAATATATTTTTTTAAAATTTTGGATTATTTTTAATATGGCTTTGGCATGTTTTAAAAGCCTTTTTTATTCAAACCAGATTTGATGATCATGAAATTTACACTCTATCTTCCTATTATCAACGAATGAAACCTTCATGTGCAATTTACTCATTTCTTCAAATTCATTATCTCTATTTGGTATATATTTTACATATACCTTGTTTTAGCATTAATATATTTTTACTTAACATAAAATTAATAATTTATTATTATTTTTGCTTTTTTACATTGGTAATTCGTAGTAAATCTAAGCGAGATCTATTGGAAATTTTAAAAATGTCGTTGGACTCATTATAATAAGGTATATCAAAATATTTTTTGTATATTTCTAAATTTTTTAAGGTGTTAGGCTTCTTTACAACACATTTCATGTATGCTTTAATTAATGACCAAGGTAATTAAACATTATCTCTTTAGTATCTTGGAATATAATTTTCTCGTTTAATTTTGCTACATTTCTTCAAAATGTTTGATTTTTACATTACATTATTTTTTTATGTTATTTTGTTTTTATTATTTATTCACTTAAAATTTAAAAATTATATTTATTAATTTTCAACCTTATTTGTTTTTGTAATCCACTGTAATGTTAAACAAGGTTCTATAAAAATTAAAAAAATATTTCACCTTGATAATCTATATCCAACTAAATAGTGAGTTTTGAAATTTTAAATATTTTTTTTTCTAATGTTACATGACATTTTTATTTGTATCAATATCAATTATTAAAAATGCTACACTTTATCTTCGTAGTATCATTGAATGCAACTTTTAATTACAGTTTATTTTAGTTTTTCAAATATTTTTTATCTATTTTTTTCTCATTTTAACTTTAATATAAATTACTACATATTAAAAAATAAATTTATTATTATCTATTATTATTTATTTTGTAATTCACGTCAATTAAAAAATGAGGTCTCATTGAGACGTAACAAATGTGTTTGGACTCTTCTTGCTACAATTATCAAATTAGGTATCCATTATCATTTTCTTCTGCATATTTCTTCCATGCATTTGGAAGGTTTAACAAGGAATATCAATTGAAGCTTGAATTGACCAAAAACATGTTACACTTCTTCTTATTATCTCAAAATTGAAACTTTACATTCAATATATTTGATGACTTCAAATTGTTTCACTACAATTTAATTATATTAACAAGTAACCCAAAAATCTCTACTAATGTGAGCTATACATCTATTTGATTGTGCTATATTACATTACATCAATTTATCTCATTTAAGCTTTGATATAATCTTAGCTTAATTTTAATATTCTAAATTTAGTAATTCACAAAAATTCTTAATGAGGTCCCTTTAAGGAAAACAAATATTTTGGAACGTCTCAATCACCTCTATCAAATTAAATATTTCTTTTATATTTTTAAATTTTGTTGAATGTTTCAAGTCTTTTATGAGACATTCAATTCATACTTTCGTATGATTTGGTTATATTACTACAGATTTCAAATTCTTCACTAATGAAACCTTAATAGTGCTTCGATTTTTTAATATTACATTGTTACACATATCTTATTCTTGTTTTGTTATATATTTATTTATTATTAAGATAATAATTTGTTATTGCTTATGGTTATTTAGTTTGTTTATTCACAATAATTCCAAATTAGGTATGTTTAGAGATGAAACAAACACTGGTGGAGTTGTATAGACAAACCCTATCAATTTAAGTATTGATTTTGTCTTTTAAATAATTGTTTGTCAAAGGTTTTAGCATGCTTTAAAAGTCATTTAAACTTGTACCTAATTTCATCAATGTGAAGAATGTTACACTCTTTATTCCTTTTATCTTTAAATGTAATGTTCTTGTACAATTTATCTCTTTCAAATTTTTCTTTTTGATTTAGTTGTATTATTATACTTTAATTTATTATATCTTATCTTTAGTATTTTTTAAATAACATAAAAATATTAATTTATTATTATTTGTGGTTTGCTACATAAGTAATTCCTAGAAATTCTAAGCATAGTTTAATGAAGATTTAAAAAAAGAAGTTTGACTCATCTAAACAAGTTATATCAAATTAAATATTCTCTTTCTATATTTTTAATTATTTTTAAGTTGACATTCAATTCATTCTTGATTTTATGATAAAGGATATTACAGTTGATCTCCTCAGTATCATGTAATGAAACTTTCATAAACAATTTATGTCATTTCTTGAAATTTCTCTCTTTGGTTTCACTATATTAAATTGATTCAATTCATCCCAATTCAAGTTTATTATATATTTACTTAATATTAAAATAATAATTTTTTTTTTATGTTTTTTATTATTTAATTAAGTCATAGCATTCCTAAACATTGTTTGATTGAGAAGAAATAAATGTCATTGGACTCAACTTCAATAGCTCTACCAATTAAAAATTCAAATTTATAAAATTTTAAATATTTTATTTTCTAAGCTTTTGTCACTCTTTATGAGGTATTCAATTCTTATCTTTATTGATGATTGAGAATGACATACTCTATCTTCTTAATCTCTTGAATTGAACTTTCCAATAGAAATTGTTTCACTCCAAATTTTTTACTCTTGTTTGATTATATTGAAAAATAATTCTAAATATGCTCTCCTCTCATGTAATGCTATTATCAAATTATTTATGTATTTTACATTACATACGTATATAACTCATTCTAGATTTTTTAATAATTTTCTTATTATTATATTCATTTATTATTTTTTATACATATTTGATTTGATGATTTATATTAACTAAAAACTAGATCTCATTGAGATTAAAAAAACAATCATCAAATCAATTGCAATAAGCTTTATGAAATTAAAATTTATTTTTATGATTTTAAAATATTTTTCTCTAGGTTTTTTTTAAGAGGCATTTTAATTCATATTTGACCTCGTGATTGAGATTTTTAAACTGCCTTCTTAGTATCTTAGAATGCAAATTTGCTATATAATTTATCTAAGTTTTTTAAATTTTTTATAATGATTTTGTTATATAATATTTCTTCAAATTATTAAATTTTAGATTTATTATATATTTCAATTTTATTAAAATATCATTTTAATATTATTTATCCTTTTTTAATTCTAAAATTCATAGTAATTTCAAATGAGATTTGATGGTGATAAAAAAATATTGTTGGACACAACTTAAAGGGATTTATAAAATTATATATTCATTTTTATATTTTAAAATATTTATTTTCTAAATTTTTTATATGATTTTTAACATATTTCTTTTTGTAGATGACTTGACAATTAAGGATATTACACTCTTTCTATTTCATATCCTGGAATACAATTTTTTTTGTATAATTTATCACTTTTTGTAAAAAGTTTTGTTGTCATTTTGTTATATTACTATGTAACCCTAAATATTCTTCCATGTAACAGTTACATTGCTTTGACTTGTTTATAATGCATTGCTTCAATTCATATGCTTTTAGATTAAATATATTTTTACTTAACATTGTAAAAATATTTTATTGTTACGCTTGTTTATTTATTTTGGAAATTCTTCAAAATTTCAAGCAAGGACAAGTTGTCATGAAACAAACAACATTAGACTCTTTTTAATGAGCTCTATCTTATTAAATATTTTTAAATAGTTTTTCTAAAGCTTTGGAATACATTTTTTTGGTATTTTAGTTCAAACCTAATTTGATGATTGAGGTTGTTAAATGCTATCACATTAATATCTTGTAATGCAAATTTTTCATACAATTTATCTCACTTAACTTCTTCAAATTTGTTGCTTTAGTATGTTTATATTACCAAGTCACTCTAATTGTCATCACTTGTTATCGATGCCTTGCTTTGATTTTCTTATATTACATCACTTCAAATAAACTTTTTTCAACTTTAACATATATGTTCCTTATATTATAATAAAAATTTATTATTATTTACACTTATTTAATTTAAAAAGTAAGCAAAATTCCAAACGAGTTCAAATAGACTTTAAACAAAAGTCATTTGACTAATCTCCTTTAGCTTTATTTAGCTAAATATTTTTTTTTATATTTTTAAATATTTTTTTCAAGATTTGACAACAATTTATGATGGTGATATGAAGACAAAGAATATTTTACTTAATCTCTGTAGTATTTTAAAATGCAACTTTCCAATGCAGCTTATCATATTTCTTAAATATTTTGCTTTGATTTGGATATATTACTATGCAAATTTTAATATCCTCTCAAGTGACACTTACCTTTGATTTAGTTTTATTAAATTACTTTAATATTCACATTTCTATATTAATATATGTTTACTTAATATTAAAATAAAAATTAATTATAATTTATGGATATTTACATTGATAATTTATTGTAATTCCAATTAAGGTTCCACCACGATGAAATAAACATCATTAGAGTTATTGCAACGAGGTCCATCTCATTAAATATATTTTTTTATATTTTTAAAAACATTATTTTTTAAAATTTTGGTGAGGTTATGATCCTTTTAGATTTGTAATATATTTTACTATTGAGGATGTTACATTGAATCACATTAGTTTCTTTGCATGAAACTATCATGTACAATTGACTTTATTTTTTCAAATTTTTTTCTTTGATTTGGTTTTATTATTATGCTATGTAAAATGTCTTCTTATGTGGCCATTCACTTTGAATTGGTTATTTTTCAAATTTTCATTTAATCTTAATTTAGCTTTAATAAATAGATAATTAGAAATAATAATTTTTATTATTATTATTATTTTTTTTGATAATTTGTTGTATACAAAATGAGCTATGAACTAAAAAAAATAAACATCATTGGACTAATCTTGATGATATATTTCTAATTATATGTTCATTATTATTTTTTTAATATTTATTTTCTAATTTTTTAGAACGCTTTACTAGAAGTTTCAATTCATGCATGATTTGAAGATCTGAGATGTTACAGTTGATCTACATAGTATCTTGGAGTGAAACATTATTGAATAATTTGACTTTTCCTCCATTTTTAGTCTTTCATTTTGTTATATTACTATGAAAATCTAAATTTTCTCTCATGTAAGTTTTACTTGCCTTGATTTGGTGTTATTACATTGCTTCATATTACATCATTTATAACTTCAATATATATATTTTTTGAATATTAAAATAGTAATTCAATATTATTTATGCTTAAGCATTTTTGTAATTTTTATTAATTTAGAATAAGATCTAGTGAAGATGAAACAAGCATCATTAAACTCATCTTAAAGAGTTTTATGAAATTAAATTTTCATTTTTCATTCCTGATGTCTGTTGCATCTTGAAATCCATCTTTCTTATATAATATATCTAGTTTATTAAAATTTTTTATTTTCTTTGATTATATTATTATGTGTCCATAATCTCCTCTTATAAAAGTTTACTTTTCTTTTGTTTGGTTATATTGAATTTCTTCAACCTATCTCAGCTCAACTTTAATATATATTTAATTAATGTTAAAATAACAATTTATTATTATTTATGAATTTTTTTTTTATAATTTTCTATAATTCTAAATATGTCTATTTTAAAAAATGAATCTTGGTACACTCATCCCTATTAGCATTATCAAATAAAATATTAATCTTTATCATTCAAAATATTTTATTATATTATGTTTTGGTATACTTTATAAGACTTTTTATTTATACCTAATTTGAAAATTGAGAATGTTACAATTAATCTTATTATTAACATAGAATGAAACATTCCTAAGATAAGTTTTCTCATTAATTGGAGTTTTTCATATTCATTTTTTTATATTATTATATACTCCAAATCATGTGTCATACTATCTTGATTATATTTTAATTTGGTTGTATTAAATAGTTTCAATTAATCACAAATCAATTTTGATATATATCTTTACTTAATGTAAAAATAGTACTTTTATTTTGATTAATATCATTTAATTTTATAATTTGTAAAAGTTGTACATAAGGTTTGATCGAGACAAAGGAAATACTTTTTGGCTAATCTCGATGAGCTCTATCTAATTAAATATTTATTTTTTTTAAATACTTTAGTTTATAATTAATGTTGTCATGCCTTATGAGATATTTTGACATTTAAATCATTTCATGATCAAGAAAGTTACGTCTGATATCTTTAGTAACCTGCAACGTAACATTTTTGTTTAACTTATCTTATTAATTTTTGTGTTATGTAACTCTAAATCTCTTCTTATGTGACATTTACATGTCTTTTGATTGGTTGAATTATATTACTTAAATTTCTATCATTTCAACTACAATATTTATTTTTGTAATATTAAACAAAATTATTTTTATTTAATTTAGTAATTTATCTATATATATATTATATTTTATTTAATTTTTTTACAATTTACGAGATACTTCCATCTCCACCTTGTTTTGATGATTGATATGGTTATACTCAATCACTTTAGTGGCACAGACCATAATTTTTTTAGATAATTTAACATTTTCTTCGGATTTTTTTGCTTTGATTTAGTTCCTTATTTGGGAACCCCTATTTTCATTTATATGACCTTTATATTACTTCATTTGAATAAATTATAATATTTCAATCTATCTTACTTTAAAGTAAATATATATTTACTAAATTTGAAATTAATAATTTAGTATTATTTTTTGTTACTTATTTTGGTACTTCACTTAGTTCCAAACTATGTCGTATAGAGAGATAGAAATAAATGTCTTTTGTTTTATCTCAACAAAATATACACAATTAAATATTTAAAATATTTTAAAACATTTTATTTTCATTAATTTTTATGCATTATATGGGATATTTCGATTGATACAAAAAGCGGTGATCGAGGATGTTATGTTAAATCTTCTCAATATCATAGTATTCAAATATCTCCTACAATTTATTTAACTTTTCAATTTGGTGATAATGCTATGTAACTTTAAACCTTATCCACTTTAACCATTACAAATCCTTGATTTGGCTTCATTACATTCCTTCGAATTGTACAATTTCTACTTTAATATGTACTTAACTAATTTTAAAAAAATAAGTTGTTATGATTTATGATTATTTATTGTATTTGTTCATAATAATTCTTAAGGAATGCTCATTTATATAAAAAGAAATCGTTGGACTCATCTTGTCTTGCTTTATAAAATAAAATTTTTTATTATATAATTTGAAATAGTTTTTTCAATTACTATTGCAAGCTTTATGAGAGAGAAAAAATTCTATGTGAATTGACAATACTACATATGATCCCAACAGTATCATGGAATACAATTTTCCTATACAATTAATGAAGTTTAGTGAAAATGGTTTTTTTCTTTGGTTATATTATTATAAAACATTAATACTCCCGCCATTTTGTCATCTTAACATGCTTCAATTTTTCTCACATTAGCTTTAATATATATATATATGTATTGCCTTAGTATTAAAATAATGATTTGTTATTTCTATTTTTTATTTACTTTGGTAATTCATAGTAATTCTAAATGACATCCCCTAGAGATGAAACGACATTATCGGAGTCATCTCAATGTGCTTTATACAATTAAATACTTATTTTTATTTTTTTAAATGCTTTTTCAAATAAAAGTTTTTAATTTATAGTATATTTCAATTTTTATCTTATTTGATGATTGGGTATGTTCACTTAATCTGCTTTAAAACTTGGAATGCAACATTCCAATGTAATTTCTATCATTTTTTATGTTTTTCATTTTTTTTTGCTTATATTGCTATGCAAACCTAAAGTGAATATTTAATTTGATTGTGCTTTTTATGTTGAGTCTAGCTATGTATTATTCATCTCAGTGAGGCATAGCTTTGAATTATAACAAATTGCCAAATTATATAAGAAAATAATTAAAAAAGACTATTATCGTAATACTAATTAATTATAAAATTAATTTTAGTGGAATGAATGTAAGTAATGTTAAGGACAGATGCCCTGAGAATTATAGTTTCATGATAATATAACTAAAAGAAAGATAAAATCTTTAACAAAATGAGATAAATTTTATAGGAAAAATGTTTTTCAAGATGTCGAAGAGATCAAATGTAGCATTCTTAATTATATATATGAATGGAAAATAAAAAAAAAATAAGAAAATTAATTATTCAAAAATTAAAAAAATTCAATTTTTAAGGGAGCTCATAAGTTAATCCATCAACATTTTTTTATTTTCCTTCAAACTTGATTTAAAATTTCTACAAATTACAAAAGTAAATAATTCAAAAAAGTAAACACGTATTTATTTTGTATTATGTAAATATACACTAGATTGATGTAAGTTATTCAATTCAAAGTAATTTAAAGGTCAAACGATAGAATAATTTGGGCTTCTTAGTAATATAAATCAGTTAATGGACATAATTTGAAGAAATGTGTTAAAGTTTATGATGGAGTTGCATTCTAAGATATTAATGACACTGACGATAGCACCCACAATCATAGAATAAGGAATGAATGAAAATATCTCAGAAAATGTATCTATGACCTAAAAAATAAAATTATATAAAATATTAAAAAAATTGGATAGAGATCATCATGATTAGTCTAATGACATTTTTTTTCATCTCAATTGAATCTCATTTAGAGTTATTATAAATTAGAAAAATAAATAATCATAGATTATTACAAATAATTTTTTTGAAATAATAAGATAAAATGTTATAAGTGAAATAAAATAAATTAAAACAACATAATTTAACAAAATCAAAGAAATGTAAACTTTACATAAAAAGAAAATTAGAGTTTTGTTTATAAAGTATGATAATAAGTTATGAGTCAAAATATTTTATAAAAAAAACAAAAGCAAAAATATTAATTAAATTAAAAATAAATATTTTAATACAAAGAGCTCGTTGAGAAGTTTCTAAACACATTAATTTAGTCTCTATCAAATGTCACTCAAAATTACATGAATTATAAAAATAAATAGAGATAAATAATAATGAATTATTATTTTCATATATCATAAATGTTTGATAAAGATAAAATAATATATACTTATCAATTTATTATAACTAAATAAAAGTGAAAAAGTCACATGAGAGGATATCTAGAGTTATAAACTATTATAGACAAATCAAAGGAAAAACAATTAGAAAATGAGTTAATTGTAGACAGAAATTGAATTAAGAAATACTAACGAGAGCAACCCAAACATCCTTGATCATCAATTTAGGTAAAAATTAAAATATCTAATAAATAATGAAAGAATAATAAAATTTAATGTATTTAAAAAATAATAAAATTAATATTTAATTAGAAAGAGTTTGTCGAGATGAGTGTAATGACTTTGTTTCATAATAATTGAAGCATTGTAAAGTAAAAAAATTAAAGAAATTTCAATGTCACACAAGAGGAGAATTAAGTAATACAACGTGGTAAACTGGAAAACTTTTAAACATGAGTTAAAGTAATGAGAAATGATCCTTGCAAATGTACTAAGGAGAATGAATGTAACTTCAATGATCATCAAGTCAGGTATTAATCAAAATACCTTATAAAACATATAACTAAATTAAAAAATATTCTTTTAAAAAATTAAATTTAATATTTAATATGATGAAGATTGACGAGATTAGTCCAACGATGTTTTGTGTCATGATGAAACCTTCTTTGGATTTACCACAATCTAGCAAATTAATAAAATAAATAATAATAATAAATTATTTTTAATATTAAGTAAATATGTATCAAGGTTGAAATAAAAAATTGAAGCAGTATAATATAACCAAATTAAGGTGTTGTAAAGCTCACATGAGGAAACAATTATAGTTTCATTGCAATGCAATGCAACATAATTAAAGCAAAATTTGAAGAATCGATGTGAATTACAAAGGAAATTTTCATTCCAATGTCGTAGAGAGCTCATCCATAATTATCTCAATGTCAAGTCAATTATTAATCAAAATATCTCACAAAATGAGTCAAAATACTAGAAAATAAATATTTAAAAAATAAAAAATTAATAATTTAATTACTTATAGTTAATTAAGAGCCCATCTATCAATATTTATTTCATCTTAATCGAGACTTCTTTTGTATTAATATGAGTATTAAGAATATATGTATAAATAATAATAAATTATTCTTCCAAGAAATGAAATGATATTAATCAAAGAAATTTAATAAAAAAAATCAAAAAAATGTAGGCTTCATAAAAGATGTGATTTTAAGTTACATAGTAATTTATAGAAATAAAACGAAAAGTACATTATAGTATTAAACTTTTGTCAGTTTCAATTAATATGAATAACAAAAGAAAATAAGCAAAAATAAAATCTAATTATTATTTTTACTTTAAGCCAAATTACGTTAAAATTATAACATGAAAAATTTAATTGAAGTAATAGAACCAAAAGAAAGAAATGTAAAGGATACATTAGGGAAAATTTAGAGTCACATAGTAATATAATAAAATCATATCAAACAATACGAAGAAATGCCAAAATTTACACACATGAAATTTGTGTTCCAAGATGCTAAGGAGATCGAGCATAGCATCTTGAATTGTCAAATCAATTGTTAATTAAAATACATAAAAAGTAATAAAAAAGCTTTGAAAATAAAAAACTAAATAAAATTTAATGTTTAATTACATAGTGCATTTTGGGATGAGTCTAAAAATGTTTGTTTAGACTTCATTAGACCTTGTTTGAAAATATTGCAACTTATAACAATAATTAAACAAATAACTCGGAATTTAATATTTAAAATTAAGTAAATATATAATAAAATTAAAATATGAAAAATGAAACTATTCTATATAACCAAATCAAAGTGAATTAATAATTACATAAGATGAGAATTAGAATTTCTTAGTGATATATGCATATCAAAGCAAAAACTTTGAAAAAAATCAAATAAATTTAAAAGAAACTTACTTCAAAAGTTGTAAAGATCTATTGCAATGTCCTTGATCATAAAATAAGGTGCGAATCAAACTATCTTGTAAATCATGCTAAAATTCAAAAAAAAAAATATTTTTAAAAAATAATATAAAAGAATTAATAAAATATTATTTTAATATTCATTAAGCTTGAATGCAATGATTTAAAAAAATCCAATTTAAAAATTAAATGTGATGAAAATGTCAGACGAGATGACATTTAGGGTTATATAGTATTTTAACTTGATTAAAGTGAATAATTTGTATTGCATGGATAAATTAAACAACAAAATTGAGCTCTTATGTGCTAAGAAGATTGAGTGTTACATTCTCAATCATCCAATCAGGTACAAATGAAATGTTTTATCAAGCATTACAAAACCGTAGAAAATAAAATATTTAAAAAATTTGAAATGGAATTTTTAGTTGAAATAGCTCATCGATGATTCCTTTAAAATTTATTTCTTCTACGTCAAACATCATTTTGAATTACTGCAAATTAACAAAGTAAATAAGAACAAGAAATAATAAATTAGCTTTTAAATATTCAGTAAACTTATACAGAAGAAATAAGAAAAATTGAAGGAATGCTATAAGAAGAATAAAAATTATGTAAAAGTCACACGAGAGGACATTTTGTGTTACATAGTAATATAACTTAAATAATTAAACAAAAATAAAAAAGTTATTATTTTTGTAAAGATATATTAAAACTAAAGTAAGATAAATTCAGCAAAGTAAGTTGAAAAAATCTAGGCAATATGAAGGTCACACCAGTGGATAATTAGAGTTTCACAGCAATATAACAAGATCAAAGAAATAAACTTTCAAGAAATATTATAAATTGTTTTGAAAACGTTTGTACCAAAATATTATAAGATCGTGCTAATATCCTCAATCATCTAGTTAGATAAGAATAAAAATATCCCATAAAAATATAAAAACTCAAGAAAAAAATAATAAAAAATATTAAAAAATATTGTGCAAATGGATATAGCTTGCCAATACTATAACAACATTTCTTTAATTTATAGCACAAATACTTTAAAAATACTACAAATTACCTAAGAAGGTTAGCATAAATAATAATAAATTATTACTTTAATATTAGATAAATATATTTTGAAATTGAAATGAGATAAATTGAAGTAATGTAATATAATAAACTAAAACAATTTAAAAGCTCACTTGACAATAGAAGTAGAGTTAGATGGTGATATAGCAAAAGAGCAAGAAATAATTTGAAGAAATCTGATAAATTGATTGAGAAAATTACATTAGAAGACACTACTCAGTTTGATGTAACACCTTCGATTATCAAATCATTTATGATTTAAAATTGTTAAAAAAGCAAGTAGAAGAAAAAATATATTATAAAACAAATGTCAATATTTGGTTAGATAGAGCTTGCAAAAAAGAGTCGAAGACATTTCTTTTGTCTCCATTAGTTGATTTATATAATTACTATGAATTTTCAAGTTAAATAAGACAAAATAATAATTCATTATCATTTCTCTTTTAAGTATGCATATATATTAAAGTTAAAGTAAGATAAATTAAGTAGTATTACATAGAAAAATCAATGTGATGTAAATGTCACATAATTGGAGAAATAGAGTAACATAACAATATGACAAGATCAAAGTAAAAACATTTGTATTAAAGAGATAAATTGCACAAGATCATTGCATTCCAAGATATAGAGGAGATCAGGTGTAACAAGTTCGATCATCAATTCAATTATAAAGAAAAATGACAAGTCTAATGATATTAATTTTATCTTGATTAGATCTCATTTTGAATTATTACAAAATATCAATTTAAATAGGCATAAAAAATAATAAATGCTATATTATTAAGTAAATACATTTAAAAATGAAATGATATAAGTTCAACAAATATAAAATAACCAAATCAAAGAAAAGGAAGGTCACTTGAGAGAGCATTTAGAGTCACAACAATTATGTGAGAAAATAGCATGAAATGATACAAAAAAGTACAATTATAACAATCTCGACTTCTAAATTAGGTAAAATTTGAAATATAGAATAAATTACGAAACAACTATAAAAAAGTATTTTAAGATATAAAAATTAATATTTAATATGCTAAATCTTTCAAAATGAGTAAAAAATTACTTGTTTCACATTGATTAAGCCTTAGAATTACTATGAATTTACCAATTGAAATTAGAATAAATATTAATAAATTATCATTTCATTGATAAGTAAATATATTTTGAAGTCGAAATAAGAAACATGGATACATTGTAATATAACCAAATAAATGCAATGCATAGGTCACACTGGTGTAGAATTACGGTTCCATTTTAATATAAATATGCAAAAGCAAAAATTTAAAGAAATGAAATAAATTTTATGGAAACATTATATCTGAGGAAAATAAAGAGATTTAATATAATATGCCAGATCATCAAATAAGATAAGAATCCAAAAGCTTCATAAAGTAAGGAATATAAAATATCAAAAAATATAAAAAATCAATTAATATTTAAGAAGAACTTGAAGAGTGGAGTCCAACTGTTTTTTCGGTCTTGATTGGATCTCATTTGAAATTAATATAAATAAGAAAATAAATAAGCATAAATAATAAAATAATATTATTTTAATCTTTAAAAAATTAAATTAAACATAAAATGACAAAAATAAAGGCAGTGTAGATAATAAAATCATGGTGATATAAATATCACAAGATAAGAGCCTTACAGTGACATAAAAACATAACCAAATGAAACCACAAAGTTGGAAAAAAAACATGAGAAAAGTTAAATAAGAATATTGCATTCCAAGATACTAGGTTGATGTAGCATAACATTTTCAGCCATCAAATTAAGTGTGAATAAGATAAATTTTAAATGAGATAAATTGATGAATAGTTGCACAGATCCCATTGAGATGACTCTAGTGACATTTGCTTCATTTAAGATAGAGCTAATTTGGAATTACTATGAATTACCAAAAAAAATATGCATAAATGATGAGAAATTATTTTTTGGATATTAAGTAATTATATATGAAATATTAAATGAGATAAATTGAAGATATCAAATAATACAAAATCAAGGTGATGTAAATATCCCATTAGAGAAGAGTTAGAGTAACATAATATACACTCAAATCGAATAATTGTTTTTAAAAAAAATCAAGTAAAGTTTATTGAATGCTGTATTCCATGTTACCAAGAAGATTAGTGTAACATCATCAATGATGAACTTATGTATAAATTAAAATATATTTTAAATTGTGCAAATTTTTAATAAAAAAATATTTTAAAATATAATAATCAATAATTAATTATGTAGCTTATTGAAGTCATACCAATGATATTTTTTTTTGTCTTCATAGAACTTTATTTGGAAATATACTAATTAATCAAAATAAATAAGTATAAATAATTAAAACTTATTAATTTAAGAATAAGTAAATATAATTTATAAAGCTAAAATAAGATCAATTATAGCAATTTAATATAAATAATTTACTAAAAAGATACTAAGGATATTTAGTGTATTATCATCCAATATTAAAACAAGTACAAATCATAAAGGCTTTAAAACATGCCAAAGCCATAAAGGTTAAAATATTATTAAATATAAAAATGAATATTTAATTGGTTAGAGTTTTTTGAGATGATTGTAATGGTATTTATGTGGTCTCAATCAAATACTGTTTGAAATAATTATGAATTAAAAAAAGTAAATAAACATAAAAAAGTGATGTAAAAGCCACATCAATGGAGAATTAGAGCTAAATACTAATATAACCAAATTAAATAAAAACATTTGAAGAAATAAAATAAAGTTTTAGGAAAATTTCATTTCAAGACACTAATGCTAATGAATGTAATATCCTCAATAATCAAAATAAGTATGAAATCAAAATTCTCATTAAATATGCAAGTACTTAAAAAAATATATTTAAGATTATAAAAATAAATACTTAGTTTGATAGAGCTCCTCCAAATGAGTCAAGCGATATTTGTTTTTTCTTGATCTAACCATATTTGGAATTATAGTAAACTATTTAGCTAAATAAACAAAAATTACAGTGAATTATTTGTTTATTATAAAGTAAATATATATTCAAACTAATTTCAGATAATTTGAAGAATAGTAATTCAACAAAATCAAATTAATGTAAATCTTACATGAGAGAAGATTTAGGATTGCATAGGATTCTAATGAAATGAAAATGAAAAATTTTAAAAATGAGAGGAATTTTTTGGGAATTTTACATTTCGAGATTTTAAGAAGATCGAGTGAACATCCTCAATTATCAAATGTGGTAAAAATTGAAATATGTCATAACATATACAAATGTCTTTGAAAAATCCTTCACAAATATAAAAATAATTATTTAGTTGTATAGAGCACACTAGATGACCCGAATAATGTTTGTTTTGTTTCCATGGGATGTCAATTGGAATTACTATGAATTACTAAAGTAAATAAATAATAATAAAGCTAAAATAAGAGAAAATATACATATTAAAGTTAAAATAAGATGAATTTAAGTAGATTAATATAACAAAATGAGAGGAGTACTAAAGTTTACATTAATATAACCAAAGCAAAATGAAAAATTTTATGAAATCAACCTAATTGTATAGAAAAGTTGCATTCCATGATACTATAGTGATAATGTGTAGTATTGTCAAATTGCATACGAATTGAATTCTCTCATAAAGTATGCAAAAATCATAGAAATGTTTTTCTTAAAATTATATAATAGAAACTTTAATTTGGTAAAGAAAGTCAAGATGAGTCCAACTATGTCTATTTTATGTAAATAAGAACTCCATAAGAGTTATTATGATCTAACGCTATAAATAAACATAAATCATAATAAATCATTATTTTGAAATTAGTTAAATACATATTAAACTAGAAATAATACAATTTGAAGCAAAATAATATATCCAAATCAAAGACTTATAATGATTAAACTAGATAAGATTTAAAGTTACATAATAATATCACCAAATAAAAAAATAAATTGAAAAACTAGATAAATTGTAGAAGATAGTTAAATTCTTTGATATCGAGCAGATTTAGCATAATGTCCTTGATCATCAATTTTTGTATGATTTAAAATATCATATATAATGTAACAAAATTAAAGAAAATTAAATTTTTAAAAATATAAAAAATAAAATATTTAATTGTATAGAATTTGTTGAGATGAAATAAAACACATTTATTTCTATCTTGATATGACATTATTTGGAACTAAATTAATTGCCAAAATAAATAATTAAAATTAATAAAGAAAAACAATCCAAGTTCATGCGAGTGAAAAAATAAGATAAATTAAAATTTCATAATTTATTCAAATAAATTGATATAAAGTTCACACGAGTGAAAAAAAAAGGTGTTATATAGTAATAAAATAAATCAATGAAAAACAATCCAAGAAAAATTTTAAAATGTTTAAAAAAGCTACGTTCGAAGCAACTGAAGAGATTGAGTGTAAATTATTGATCATCATAACAAGGTAGAGATTGAAAACTCTTGTGAATTATGAAAGAACCTAAGTAAATAAAGTATTTTAAAAATATTGAATTTAAAAAGTATAAATAATAATAATGTTCTTTAATGTTACGTAAATAAATATTGAAGTTGAAATAAAATAAATTTAAGTAATGTAATAGAATTAAAAAAAGGACGTGTAAATGTCACATGAGAGGAGATTTAGAGTTACATAGCACAAAGATGAATAAGATCAGTGAAATAGGAATGTTACAGTGCAAGTTACAAAGGAGATCTAATGTAACTTTCATGGCCATCAAATGATTTACATATCAAAATAACTCATAAAGCATAACAAAATTATTAAAAGACTAAATTATTTCAATAACAAAAATAAATATTTAATTAGATAGACCACGTCGAGAGTAGTCAAATGATGTTTCATTTGTCAAGATCGAACCTTATATGGAATTTTTACAAATTACAAAATTATTTCAATTAATTACACATAACTTTTGATATATATATATATATATATCAAAAGTAATGTGTAATTAATTGAAATAATTTAATACAACAAAATAAGAGAAGATTTAGAGTATATAGTAATATAAACAAATGAATATAAAAAACTTCAATTAATTATCGAACTGATAGTGCTCAAAGGGATGAGTGTAATGACATTTGTGTTTTTTGCAAATATGACATGTTTAGACTTATAAAAAATTATAAAAAGTAAAAATCCATAAATAATAATAAATTCTTCTTTTAATATTAAGTAAATATATATTAAAATAGAACTAAGATAAATTGAAGAAATTCAATATAACGAAATGAAAGACATTTAAACTTCTAACAAGAGGAGATTACCAATACATATATATAACTAAATCAAAGCAAAACTTTTAATAAAATGAGATACATTATATAGAAACGATGGATTCCAAGATGCAATGGAAATCGAGAATGAAAAATGAAAAATTCATTTTGTAAAGTTCTTTAAGATAAGTTTAATGATGTTTATTTCATCCTAATTAGATCTTGTTATCAACCTATATGAATTACAAAAATACTTAAGCAAAAAATAATAATAAATTACTATTTTTAAAATTTAATAAATATAAATTAAAGCTATAAATGATGTAAATTTAAGTAATATAATGACACCAAGTCAAGGAAATGTAAAAGTCAAACGAGATTAGATTTAGGGTATCATAACAATATCTCCAAATGAAAGATTAAAATTTGAATAAAGGTGAAATTATATAATAATTTTTCACTCCAAGATACAATGTAGATTGAGTGTAACATCTTAGATCTTCAAACCATGATTGAATTGATACTTTTAGTAAAACATTCTAAAAAAATTGGAAAAAATTTAAAAAGTAAAAATAAGTATATAACTAGATATAAGTCAACAAGATTTGTGCAACAATGTTTATTTTGCCCTTCATAGCTTATTTTGTATTACCACGAAATATCAAATAAAATAAAAAAAGCAACAAAATAATTTTTTGGCATTTTGTATTTATCAAAGCTAAATTATGATAAAATAAAATTTTGATATATAAGCAAATCAAAGAGTTATAATGTTCATGTTAGAAGACATTAGGAGTAATAAAATAATAAAACCATATCAAAGCAAAAAATTTTTAAAAAAATAATATATATTGTACTGATAGTTTCATGAAAAGAAACTTATGTGATTGAGTGTAACATTCTCAATAGTTAAATATGGTACAAATCTATAAGCAACATAAAGCTTGCCAAAATCTTAAAAAAATAATTTTTTCAAAAATATAAAAAATAATATGTAGTTAGATAGACATCTTTGTGAGCAAATAAAAGAAAAATATTTGAAGAAATTTGATAAACTTTGCAAAACAGTTTTGTTTTAGCACAAAGATGATAGAATTTAACATCCTTGATAATCAAATTGTTTATGAATAAAAATGTTTTATAAAAAGATCATATATAGAAGGAACTAATATATTTAAATATATAAAAATTAAACTTTAATTGAATAAACCTTGATAAGTGAAGTCCAATGATGTCTTTTTTATCTTGATCAAATTTCATCCAAAAAACTACGAATTATCATGGCAAATAAAGATAAAAAATGAAAAAATAATTATTTTAATATTAAGAAAATATAAATTGATGCTTAGATGAGATAAATTAAAGAAATATAATAAAACCAAATCAAAATGATATAAGGGTCACACATAAGGATATCTATAATTTAATAATAATATCTCCAAATTAAAAAAATTGAATAAAGGAAATAAATTATGCAAGAAAGTTGTATTCTTACATACTAAGGGGATAGAGTGTAACATCTTTGTTTTAAAAATCAAATTGTCTCATAAAATGTGATAAAAGCAAAGAAATAAAAATATTTATAAATACACAAAATAATATAAAGTTGGATAGACCTCTCAAATGGGTCAAATGATATTTAATTTTTCTCGATCAAACCTCATTTGTGATTACAATGAATTACTAAAACAATTAATAAATTATTTATTTTTTTAATTAAATAAAGTTTTAATTCTAAACTTAAAGTAATATAATATTGCATAATGAAAGCAATGAAAGCTTCCCAAAATAGAAGAATTAGAATTTCATATTTGTATAAAATAATTAGAACAAAAGATTTGAAAAGAATGAAAATTCGCAATATGCTATGGAGTTCAAGTACATTTTCTTAAGTAAGGTATGAAAGGAAATACCTTGTTAAGTGTTCTAACATTAGATAAAATTAAATTATTAAAATTATAAAAATTAATTTTTAGTTTCATAGAACTCATCACAATAAATTATTTTTTTTAAAGTTCTTTTAAATATTTAGTAATGTTAAAATATTTTAAATTAGATATATACATTAAAACAAAATCACAAGTGGTGTAAAACTCAATTAGGATGAGAATAATAGATTCATATCAATATGATCAAATTAAAGTAAAAAAAGGTAAAAACATGAGAAAAATTATATGGGAAAGTTTCATTCCAAGATACTAACAAGATTGGTTGTAACATCTTTAGTCATCAAATATGGTACAAATTGACATCTTTTATGAATCATACCATAGAAATAAAAATTATATATTTAAAAATAGAGAAATGACCATTTGATTGAATAAAGCTCTTTGAGATGAGTCAAACAAAGTTTATTTCATCTCTATCAAACCACATTTGGAATTATTACAAATTACCAAACTAAATAAACATAAAATAACTAGCTATTATTCAAATTTTATATAGATCTATAACAAAACTAAAATAATATAAAATGGTGTAATGTTATATAACAAAATAAATAGGATATAAAGGCCATATGAAAGGAGATTTAAAGTATCTTCACAAAATAAATAAATCAAAGCAAAATTTTGTAGAAATAAGATAAATTTTACATGGATGTTTCATTCCAAGAAAGTAAGAAGATTGAAAATAAAATCCTCAAACATGAAAACTCATACAAAATAAAATGTCTCATAAAGCATATTAGAATAATAAAAAATAAATATTTTAAAAAATATAAAAGAAAATATTTAATAGGATAGGGCCCTTCAAAAGACTCCTACGATGATTATTTCTTCTCAATGGCACATAAATTTGAATTACTACGAACTACCAAGGTAAATAGGAATAAAGAATAATAAAAAATTAGTTTAATATTATCTATTTATATATTGAAGAAGAAAAGAGATTAATTGAAGCATGTCATATTACCAAATAAAAGTTATGTAAAGGACACATAAGATAAGATTTAGAGTTACAAGTAATATAACTTAATGAAAAAAAAATTCTAAAAAAATAAGATAAGTTATATCGTAAAGTTACATTGCAAGATAATAGGGAGACTTAGTGTAACATTCTTCACAATAAATCAGTTATGAATTAAAATATAACATAAAAAATCCCAAAGGCATAAAAAAATAAAGTATTTGAGAGAACATAGAAATAAATAATTAATTGAATAGGGCTCAAAGAGAGGAGTCAAACGAAGTTTTTTTTATCCTTATTGAAATTTTTTTTGGAATTACTATGAATTACAAAGCTAAATAATCTTAAATAACAATGATTTTGTTTAAATTAATATATATTAAAAAATGTAAATATTCAAAAAATAAGGTGATGTAAATTTCTCATGTGAGGAGAATTATAGTTTCATAAACATGTAATCAAATCAAATAGTAAAATTTGGAGAAATGAGATAAATGGCATGGCAAAATTGTATTTCAAGATACTGAGGAGATTGATTGTAACTTCCTTGTTCATTAAATTTGGCACAAATTAAAATATCACACAAAGTATGATAAAACTCTAGAAATTAAAAATTTAAAAACACAGAAATAAATTTTAAATTGGATAGATCTTAATGAGAGGAGTCTTATTTTCATTTCATCTCAATCTAACGATGAATCACATTACTATGAATTAATCAAGAAAAAAAGCCTAAATAAAAAATATTGGTTTAAAAGAAATTAAATATTTACTAAAGCTAAAATAAGATAGATTAAAGCAATGTAATATAACCAAATCAATGAAATGTAAGGGTTGCAAAGGAAGAGGTTTTTGGCTACATAGTAATGTAACAAAAATTTGAAGAAATGAGAAATGTTTTATAACAAAGTTATATTTTGTTAATAAGAAGATTAACTTTAACCTCCTCATTTTTCAAAGAAGACACAATTTGAACTGCTTCATATATTATGCAAAAGTAATTACAAAATAAATATTTAAAAATATAGAACTAAGAATTCAAATGAATAGAGATCATTGAGATCAATGAACTATGCTTATTCATTAGATTAGAAATCATCTAGAGCTACTATGAGTTACAAATTTAAATATGCATAAATAATAATAAAGTTATTTTAATGTTAAATAGATATATAATAAAGCAAAAATGAGAAAATTTTGATAATCTAATAGAACAAAAATAGAGCAATGTAGAAGTGCCATGTGATGACATTTATAGTAACATAATAAGAAAACCAAATTAATGCCAGTAGTTTGAAGAAATCAAAAAACATTTTATGGGAAAGTTGCACTTCAAGACATTTAGTTTATTGGGTGAAACATGTTTGATTTTAAAATCATGCATGAATTTTAATGTCTCGTAAATAATGTGAAAAATTTAGAACATAAAATATTTATCAATATAAAAATGGAAATTTTATTTGATAGAGTCCTTCAAGACTGGATTTTTGACATTTGTTCCATCTTAATCAAACTTCATTTCGAATTATTGTGAATTAAAAATCTAAGAAATCCTAAATGAAAAGAAATTGTTATAATAAAATTAAATAAAAAAGTTGAGATCAAATAAGTTGAAACAATATAATATAACAAAATTAAAGTGACGTAAGGTTGCATGAGAGGAAATTAAGAGTTTTAAAGTAATATAAAAACTCAAAGAAAATAGTTTGAAGAAATGAGATAAATTTTGAGTGAAAGTTAAACGCAAACTTACTAAGGATATTGAGGGTAACTTTCTCAATCATCAAATTAGATACAATTAAAAATATTTCATAAAACATGCCAAAGTCATATAAAATAAAATATTTAAAAATATAAAAATGATTATTTGATTGCATAGGGATCATCGAGATGAGTTTGATAATGATTTTTTACATGTCATTGAACGCTATTTGGATTTTTTTCTAATTATTATAATAAATAGATATAGATAATAATAAATTATTATCTTACCATTAAACAAATATATATTCAACTTTATATGAAGTAATATATAATAACATAATAGAGCCAAATATATGCAATATAGAAGTCACAAGGGTGGAGAATTAGAGTTATATTATTATATAACCAAATCATAGTGAAAAAAATAAAATAAAATAGATATGTTGTATGGGAAAGCTACATTCCATGATACAAAAGATTTGAAAGAAATATCCTTATTCATCAAATTATGTACCAATTATATTGCTAAAACATGTCAATAGTCAAGAAAATAAAGCTTTTTGAAATTCAAAATTAATTTTTTAGATGGATTAAGCTCATCAAGATGATTGTAAAAATGTTTATTTGGTCTAAATTAGACCTCGTTTGGAATTACTACAAATTGTCAAATGAATTATGCAAAAATAAATTAAATTATTTTTTAATATTAAGAAAATATTTATTAAAGTTGAAAATTAGAAAAATTGAAGGGAAGTATTATCACCAAATTAATGAAATGTTATGGTCACTTAAGTTGAAAATTAGAGTTTCATTGTAATATAACCAAATCAAAGTAAACGATCTACAAAAATAAGATAAATTGTGCCAGAAATCTATACTACTAGAAATTAAAAAGATATGGTCTTACTGTAGAAGTTATACAAAAAAATATTTGAAATTATAAAAATGAAAATTTAATTGATTGGAGCTCGTGTTGACAAGTCCAATGATTTTTATTTGACATCGATCAGACCTCATTTACGATTACTACAAATTATTAAACAAAATAATCATAAATAATAATGTATTATATTTAGCAAATATGTAACAAGTCTAAAATGAGATAAATTGAAGCACTATAACATAACATAACAAAATCACAACATTAAAAATTTTACAAGAAGGTAAGATTACAATTATGTTATAACATATAAAATCAAAGATAAAAAATTTGATCAAATGAGGTAAGAATTATAAGAAAGTAGTATTCTTAGAGTTAAGATGATTTTAGTGAAACTTATTTTATGTTAATCAAACCAAGCATAGAATTACTATGAAGCACTAAAAAAAGTAAATATTCATAGTTAATCTTAAATTATTATTTTAATGTTAAAAGAATATGTATTAAAGTTGCAATGATATAAATTTAATAAAAGTATTATAAACAAATTAAAGCGATGTAAGGGTAAAATGATAAAACCATTAGAGTTAGATGGTAAAATAAGCAAATTCAAAAGAAAAATATGAAGAGATTAAATAAATGTTACAAAAATGTTATAATCTAAGATAGTATGGAGAGTGTGAAATCTTCGATCATCAAATCAAATACAAATCAAAATACCTCACGAAACGTGTCAAAACTCTGGAAGTTTAAATATTACAAAATATAAAAAATGAAAGCTTAAATAGGTAGAGCTCATCAAGACTAAAAACTTTTGTTTATCTTCATCTGACCTTATTTGTAATTACTTAAAATTAGATATATAAATAAGCATAAATAATAATAAATTAATATTTAAATATTTTAAAAATTAATATTAAAGTTGAAATAATATAGATTGAGGTAGCTTAATTTAACCAAATCAAAAAGATGTAATGGTCACATGAAAGAGGATTTAAAGTTACTTTGCTATATAAAAAAAATGAGTGGAAAATATGTATAAATGAGATAAATTGTATAAGCAACTTCCTTTTCAACATACTTAGGACATCTAGTGTGACATCATTAATCATCATTTCATGCACAAATCAAACATTTTTATAAGACATGTAAAAACCTTAGAAAGACAACTTAAAAAATATAAAAATCATGGTTTAACTAGATAAAGGATTTTGAGCTAAGTGTAATGACATTTATTTCATCAAAATTGGACATTGTTTGGAACTATTGCTAATTAATGAAAATAAATAATCATAAATGATAATAATGTTTTATTTTATTATTCAGCTAAAATATGTTAATAAAGTTGAAATGAGATAAAATAAAGCATGGTAATTTAATGAAGTAAGATGATATTAGGGTCACATGAGAGGAGATTTGGAGATTCATAATAAAATAAAAAATAAAAGAGAAACATTGTAAGATATAAGATAAATTATATGGAAAAGTTGCATACCAAAACAATTTGGAGATTGAGTGCAAAATCATTGATCATTATAATAAGTAGTATCAAAATGTCTTATAAATCACAATAAAACCCTAGAAAATAAAATATTTGAACATGTAGAAATTAAAATTTAATGTATAGAATGTCAAAATGAGACTAACAATGCTTGTTTGTCTCGATTGTACAATTTTTTTAATTTTTGTGAGTTACACAATTGAATAACCACCGAATAACCAAAAATAATTATAAATTAATATTTTTAATATTTTTTAAAGGAATATTACAACTTTTATGAGATAAATTAAAGTAATGTAACCTAACAAAATTATAACAATGCAAATGTCACAAAATAGGACTAGAGTTTCATAGTAATATAACAAAATTAATACTAAAATGTTAAAGAAATGAGATAACATTTAAGACAAAGTTACATTGCATGGCACTAAGGCAATCGACTATCATATTATCAATTTTTAAATCATGGATGAGTTAAAATGTCTAGTAAACCATACCAAAACACTTAAAAAGTATTTTAAAAAATTAAAAATAATACTTAATTGGATAAAGCTCAATGTGATGAGTCACTAAACCATAGTCTTTTATCGATCAAATAATATTTAGAATTATTACAAATTATCAAAGTAAATATGCATTAAAAATAATAATCAATTATAGTAATATTAAGTAAATATATATTAAAATAAAACTCAAGAATCTACATCAACATAAAATTTCTAAATTAATGTAATGTATAGGCCACATGAAGGGAGATTTAGAGTTAAATAGTAATATAACAAAACAAGTGAGATGTTTAAAGAGATTGGATTGTTTTTTGGGAAAATCATATTCTGAGGTCTAATGAGGCTAAGTATAGTATTCTTAGTAGTCAAATAATGTACAAATCAAATATCTCATAAAACATCCAAAAACCAAGAAATAGAAACATTTAAAATGTAAAAATTAATATTTAATTTGATAGAGCTCGTTGTGATGGGCCAAACAAGATTTATTTCATGTAAACCTCACATCATTTAGAGCTTTTTATAATTACAAAGACTAAATGAGCATACATTTAAAAATTATTATTTTAAATTTAAGAATATATATATTAAAGCTAAATTTAAGAAATTAAAGCATTATAATACTAGTCAATTAAAGTAATAGTGAAATACATATGAGAGGAGATTTAGTGTTAAATAGTATTATAACTAAACAAAAATGAAAAGTTTAAAAAAATGAGATAAATTATTTAAGAAGGTTAAATTTGTAGGCAATGAAAAGGTCAACCATGACATCCTCAGCTCTAAGTTAGGTAGAAATCAAAATGCCTTGTAAAGAATGCCAAATAAAAGAAATTGAGTGATATAGAAATAAAAAGATGAAACTTTAATTTGATAGAGCTTGTTTAATCAAGTTCAACGATGTTTATTTCATCTCAAATGAACCTATCTTAGAATTACCATGAATTACATAACAAAATAATAATAATAATATTTGTTTTTCTAATATAAAATAAATATTTCTTGATGCTAAAATGAGGTAAATAAAGCAATGTAATATAGCCAAATTAAAGCAATGAAATGGTCATGTGAGTGGAGATTTTTAGTAAAATACTATTATAAATAAACAAAAAAAATTTAAAGAAATAAGGTAAATTACTTGAAAAATGTTAATTTAAAGATAACATGGAAATCTAAGAAACATACTCGATCATCAAAATCATTATGAATAAAAGTTTTTTTGTAAAGCATCTCAAAACCCATGAAAATAAAATATTTAAAAAACAATTCAATATTTAATTTTAGATAGCTCTTCAAGATGTATCCAATGACTTTTGTTTCATCCAAATCAAACCATATTTAGAAATATTCCAAATTGGTAATTTAAATAATAATATGTAAAAACAAATTATTATTTAAATATTAACAAAATATAAAATGAAGTTGAAATATAATAAATTAAAGTAATCTAATACAACCAAATCAAAATGGTGTAAAAGGTCAAGCATGACGAGTTTTTTAGGTTATATAGTAATATAACTAAATCAAAATAAAAATTTTAAAGAAATGAGGCAAAATGTATGAGAAAGTTGCACTTAAAGTTGTGAAAGAGATAAACTATAATATCCTTGATTATCATATCTGGTATGAATCAAAATATGTCAAAAAGTGTACAAAAATCTTAGAAAATAAAATTTTCTAAATTACAAAGAATATATTTAGTTAGATATGCTCCCTGAGTTGAGTTCAATGATTATTTTTTTATCTCATTAGATATTTTTTGGAATTAATATGAATCCTTAAAAAGGTACAAAAAATAATAAAATATTATTTTAATATGAAAAGATTTATATTAAAATTCAAATGAGATAAATTGCAACAATAAAATATAACCAACTCAAAATGTTGTAAGTTTCACATGTTATGAGATTTAGCGGCGAATCTAATGATGTTTGTTTTGTCTCAATCATACTTGTTTTAGAACTATTATAAATTAACAAATTTTAAAAACATAAATAATAATAAAATATTATTTTAATATTAATTTAAAAACTATTAGTACAATAATGATAAAAATTTAATAAATATAATATATCCAAACAAAAGTATTATAAAGGTCATATGACATGACATTTAGACAAACATAATGAAAAGTTAGAAGGGATAAATTATTCTAGAAAATTACAATATAAGATGTTAAAGAGATTAATTACAACATCGTTGATTATCAAATTAGGTAAGAATTAAAATATCTCATGAACAACTATGAAAGAAAAAAAAATTAAATATTTAAAAATATAAAAAATGAATACTTAATTGGATAGTGCTGATTAAGAATTGTCTATTGACATTTCCTTTGTCCTAATCAAACATAACTTGGAAATACTCCAAATTACCATTTTAAATAAGCATAAAGAATAATAAATTATTACTTTAACATTAAATTAATATTTATTAAATTTAAAAATAATAAAAATTGAAGTTACCTAATAATATAACAAAATAGAAGAAAAAAGATAAGGAAATGTGAAAATTGTAAGGAAAAGTTGCATTATATGATACATTGGAGAACGAGTACATAATTGGATAGATATTATCTAGATAGGCTAGCAATATTTGTTTTTTTACTTTATGAGACCTCCTTTAGAATTAATATGAATTAAAAATATCAAAAAGCATAAATAATAATAATTTATTATTATGATATTAACTCAAAATATATTAAAATTAAAATGAGAAAAATTGGTGTAAAGAAATATAACCAAATAAAAGTAATACAAAGGTTACACTAGAATTGATAAAGAGTTAAATAATTATATAAACAAATGAAAACAAAAACATTGATGAAATAAGATACATTATATGACAAAGTTGTGATCCAAGAAACTAAAGAGATTGATTCAAACATCTTGTATATTTAAATAAGCTATTAATAAAAAAAACTCATAAAATGTGTACAAATCATTAACAATAAAATTGTTTACAATATATATATATATATATATATATATATATATATATATATATATATATATATATATATATATATATATATATATATATATATATAAAATAAAACTTTTTAAATAAAGCAAAATAACATTTGTTTTGTCATAATCAGTCCTCATTTGGAACTACTATGAGTTATCGAACTAAATATGTTCTTTTATATATTTAGTAAATATAATTGAAAGCTAAAATATGATAAATTCAATCATTGTAATATTAGTGTTTCATTGTAATATAACCAAATCAAGTGATAGATTTGATGAAATGAGAAGAAATGTACAAGAAAGTTTCATTAAAAATAATAAGGTGATCAAGTGTATTATCCTTAGTCATAAAATAATGTGTGAATCAAAATGTGATAAAAAAAGGTTACAATAAAGAAAGAAAATAAAATAATTAGAAATATAATTAATGTTTAATTAGACGGAGGTTGTCAAGAGAAGTATAAAGTCATGTTTTTTCTCAATCTATCCTCATTTATAATTTCTAAGAATTACCAAATTAAATAAACATAAATATTAAATATTATTATATTAATATTAAGTAAATTTGTGTCAAAGAAAAAATAAGTTAAATTAAAATAATATAAAAGTAATGAAAAGGTAACATAGTAGGAGATTTCGAGTAAGGTATTAATATAACCAAATCAAAGAAAAAAAATTTAAAATATAAGATGAATTGTACAAGAAATTTACATTCCAAGATACAAAAGAGGTGGAGTTTAACATTCTCAATCATCATATCATGTATGATTTGAAATGTCTTAAAAAGTGTGGAAAACCCTAGAAAATAAACTATTTAAAAATTATAAAAATAAATGCATAAATGATTTTGAACTGGTTGAGATGATTCCAATGATGCTTATATTGTCTTGATTGAACCACATTTCAAATCGTTACAAATTACCAAATATAAATAAGCAAAAAAATATTGAATTTTTAGCTTAATAATAATGAAATTTATATTAAAGGAAAAATAAGGTAAGTTTAAATAATGTAATATAACCAAATCAAAAATTTAAATCCCACACATGAGTAGAATTTGTGATCATAGTGTTATGGCCAAATGAAAGTAAAAAATTTGAAATAATATGACAAATAGTGTCAGAAAGCATCACTCCATGATACTAAGTAGATTGTGCAAGACATCCTTGCTCGTGGAATGAAGTATACTTCAAAATATCACAAAAAGCACAACAAAACCCTTAAAAAATATTTTTAAATATAAATATAATTATTTAATTGAATAATGCTCATTAAGAAGAGTCCAATTAAGTTTGTTTTGACTTGAATAAAACTTGTTAGGAACTATTACAAATTACCAAAACATAAGCATAAAAATGATAAATTGTTATTGTGATATTACTTAAATATATAATAATGCTAAAAATAGATAAACTATAGATATGTAATATATCAGAATAAAAACAATGTGAATATCGCATGAGAGAAAATTTGTTGGTACATATTAATATAACCAAAACAAAGAAAAAGTTAAAATAATGACATAAATTGGATGAGAAAGTTTCATTTCACGATAATAAGGAGTTCGAGTGTGATATCTTTGACCATTACATTATGTATGATCAAAACGTCTTATGAATTGTTAAAAATTATAAAATATAAAATAAATTAAAAATAAAAATTAAATATTTAGTTTGATAGAGCTCATTCATTTTAATCCAATGATGTTTTTTTGTCTGTAGTTTGTCTTATTTAGAGTTTCTATGAATTACTTGAGCAAAATAAAAAATAAATAAACATAATAAAGAAAAGTAATATAACCAAATCATAGCAATGTAAAACTCACAGAAGTGAACATTTAGAGTAGTATAGTAATACAACCAAGTAAAAGTGAGTTTTAAAAAATGAGAAAAATTGTAATAGAGAATTACATTCAACGTTACTAAGTAGATGATGCATAACATCCTCGATAAACACATTAGGTATGCATCAAAATGTCTTATAAAGTATGCTGAAACCCTGCATGATAAAATAATTTAAAATATAAAATTTAATATTTAATTATATAGAGCTCATGAATGAAAGACCAATGACATTTGTTGTATCTCCATCGAACCTTGCTTGAAAATATTACAAATTGTTAAGGTAAATAGTCATAAATAACAAAAAATTATTATTTTAAAATTAAGTAAAAATATATAAATAAAAAATAATATAAATTAAATAAATATGATACAACTATATCAAAGTGATATAATGGTCACATGATGAGAGAACTTGGATTTTATAATAATATAACCAAATCAAAACAAATGATTTGAAAAGTTGAGATCACTTATATATGAAAGTAGCATTCCAAGGTACTATACTGAATGAGTGAAACATTGTCAATCATCAAATTAGGTGCTAATGGAAATATTATATGAATCATCTAAAACCTGTAAAATGAAATATTTGAAAATATAAAAATGAATATTTAATTAGATAGAGATCATCAAGATGAGTCCAAGGCATGTGTTTTCTCTAAAAGAGACCTTGTTCGTAGTTACTATGAATTACAAAACTAAATAAGCATAAAAAATTATTAATTATTATTTTTAAAATTAGGTAAATTTATTTTAAAGTTGAAATGTGATACAATGAAGCAATATAATATGACCAAACAAAAGCAATAGGAAGGCCACATGAGAAGAGATTCTAACATACATAGTAAAATACCAAATGAAGGCAAAAATATTGATGAAATGAGATAACTTTTATGGGACAGTTGCATTCCAAGATTCTAGAATGATCTAGTATGACATCCTCTATTATTAATGTACAAAATAAAATGTCTCATTAATCATGCCAAAATCCATAAAAACATATTTAAAAATACCAAAATGAATACTTAATAAATTATAATATAGAGATGATTTGAATGAAATTTGTTTCCTCTTAATTGGACCTAATATAAAACTCCTATGAATTAAAAAAATAAATAAAGATAAATAATAATAAATTATTATTTTAAAATTAAACAAATTTATGTTACAACTAAATTGAGATGCATTACAGAAACATAATATTACCAAATCTAAGTGATGCAAAGGTCTCATAAGCAAATAATTAGAGTATTATAGAAATAAACCAAATCAAAATGGAACATTTGATAAAATAAGATAAATTATGCATGAAAGTTTATTTCAAAGATATTAATGAATTCATTTGTGACACCCTTCACTATCAAATTATCTATGATTTAAAATGTTTACTAAAGTATGAACAAACAAAATTAAATATTAATAACATAAAAAATGAATATTTTATTCAATATAGATCATCATAATGAGTTAAACAACTTTTGAATTGTCTTGATTTTAGCTATTTATGAGTTAATGTGAATCACCAAAATAAATAATGATAAATAATAAAAAAATTTAAATATTAAAATAATATATACAATATTTAAAACAAGGAGAAAAAACATATTTTAGCCAAACCAAAACAAATAATTTAAATAATTAACATACGTAGGAAAGTTGCATTTTGATATGCTATGGTGCTCGAGTGTAACAATCATTATTGTAAATTAAATTACAAACCAATATTTGTCCAAAAATGTTGAAATATAGAAATGGATATTTGATAGAGCTCATTTAGATAAGTTAATGACATTGATTTTTGTCTCTATCACACCTTGTTCAGAATTATACCCCACTATAAAAGCAAAAAAAATAACTAATAATAAATCATTATCTCAATATTAAGTAAATATATACTAAAGATGAAGCAAGATAAATTGAAGTATTTTAGTATTTCAAAATTAAATTGATGTAAAGTCCACACAAAAGGAGATTTAGTGTTACCAAGCAGTACAACCAATTCGAAATGAAAACTTCAAAAAAAATGAAATCAATTTTAAATGAAAGCTTCATTCTAACATGGAAAGGAGAACAAGTATTCCTTCCTTGATTGTGAGATAAGGTATGAATTAAAATGGGAGGTAAAATAAGAAAAAATCATTGGTAAAAAACATTTAAAAATATAAGAATAATTATTTATTTTAATAGTGCTATTCAAGTAGAGTCGATGATGCTTTTTTCTATATTAAACATCATTTAGAATTACCATGAATTAACTAAATAATTAAGCATAAATAATAACATATTACTATATAATATAGAGTAAATACATATTATATTTAAAATAAGATAAATTAAGGTTATGTAATTTAACCGATTCAAAGCTATGCAATGGTGACATTATAGAAGATTGGAAGTTTCATAGTAATATAATAAAATAAAAGTAAACTTTTTGAGAAATTAAGATAAAATGTTTGAAGAATTTGCATTCCTAGATTCTAAAAAGATTGAGTGTAATATTCACAATTTTCAAGCCACATACAAGTTAAAAATTCTTATAAATCATACCAAAAACTTGAATAATTATTTCAAAAAATTAAAATTTATTTTTATTTAGATAGAGCTTAGCTTTACAAATCTGAGTAAATTTGTTCTATCTTAATTTTATTTCAATTGGAATTATAATCATTTGCAAAATAGATAGTCATAAATAATAATAAAAGTTTGCTTTATTATCAAGTAAGTAAATAGTAAAGCTCAAACAAGATAAAGTGAAGCAATGTAACAAAATCAAATGAAAATGATGTAAAAGTCACATGAGAGGAGAAAAAGAGTTGCATAGCAATACAACAAAAGCAAAATGATAAACTAGAGTAATTGATACAAATTTTATTAGAGAATTACACTGAAAGATACCAAGAAGATCGAGTATAAAATCCTAGATTGTCAAAAGCAGTTAGATCGAAACAACTAAAGCATCCCAAAATTGTACGTAATAAAGAAGAATCAAATGATAATTATTTCATTGCTCTCATACATTGTATGGAATATAATAAATTAATTGTTATAACCTGTAAAATATTATATGTTTAATCTTCAATAATTCAATTGTGGCTTGGATGATTTCAGATCGACAGTAGGATGAGCCAGGAGCTCAATTGGAGGCTGTTGGAATTTCTGAAATTTTCTGGGGATTTTTCGGAGCATCGAGGAAATTTTTAAGTAATTTTCCCTGTTTAATTGGATTTTTGGAAATTCGAAAATCTATTTAAATCGGTCCATTAGATTTTTAAACCGGAATTTGGTTTTTACCGCGCGTGAACCAGACCAGAGCGGTTCAGCGAAGGCGGGGGCGGTTCGCCGAGTGCGTTTGCACATGCGGTTGGATAAGCCGCGGATAAGCAAATCGGACGGATGAGAACAGCGGTGCAGATTAACCGGCTGATCGGGGTTAAGCGGCGTTATTAGAAAGTCAACCGGCGCTTAATGGATTCTTAACGGGTTATTGCCGGTTTAAGCGGGGTATTTAACCGAAACTGTTCGGCTGTTAGGGTTTCGAGCGGTGGCCGGAGACGAAGTGTTCGCGGCGAAAGGCGATACTTTCCGGCAGCCTTTCAAGGGGCTTTTTGTACCTGGAGGTTTGCGGGACCGAGGAGAATCGATTGGTACCGGTTTCGTTCGGCGAGGAGCAGCAGTTGGTCGCGTGCGAGCTTCACCATCGCCGGAGAAGAAAGGTAGGAAATTCAGTCTAAATTAATTAATTAGCAAATTAAAATATGGATTATTTTGGAAATTGTAGGAAATTCAGATTTAAATTAGTTATTTAGCAAATTAAAAATATGGATTATTTTGCAAATAGGTACCGGAGCATGCGGATTGTGGTTTTTGAAATTGATTAATGCAAATTATTGATTTTAGCATTTTAGGGTTTTCAGAAAATTATACCCGCCGAATTCGGAAATTTTACCGAGCATGTGTTGATTCGATTATGTGCTTTAATCATGTTAAGATAGTATCAAATGTTGAAATTTGTTTAATTTCATAGATTGTTAAAATGGGGATCGGTTGAAACTTCGGCGGAAATTTTGATTGAACCTTAGAAATTAGTGGCATTATTGAAACATTAGGATAGTACGAACATCAGATTTTGTTTCTCCTTGATCTCGGTCGCTGGAAATCGACGGGGAAAATAGAATTTTCCCGGAGGAATCGTTGGCTAGGGTTTCGCGGGCGCCGGGCGGAGGAAGGAGATGGATTAGATTAATTACGGTCTAGTTAATTAAGTAATTGTAATTATTCAATATTTATTAATAATTAAATGCTAAACGTCGGCTGGAAATTTGGATTAAATATTCGGTCGGTGGGTTCTCGATTCAGCGCGAAGACCCGAACCGGTGGCGAGATCCGGTTCAGGAGATTCGGCGCGGACGAACGGCGCGGCGCGGAGGAAAATTTAATTTCGGAAATTAATCCGAATTTTTGGAAAAAAATATATGTGGAATTTAAATTTTATTCGGAAATTTATTCCGAATTTCGGAGAATGGATAAAGGGCGGAAATTGATTTTGGAATTTAAAAATTTCCTGAAGTGAGAAAAAGGTGATTTTAGGAAATCACATAGCCAAGTTGAAATTGACTGTTGGAAATTATCCATAAATTCAGTGCAGTTGGATTAGTTGGAAGGAAGTGTGACACTTGGGTAAGTGCT
Organism: Vanilla planifolia; assembly: GCA_023846275.1. Taxonomy (NCBI): domain Eukaryota; kingdom Viridiplantae; phylum Streptophyta; class Magnoliopsida; order Asparagales; family Orchidaceae; genus Vanilla; species Vanilla planifolia. The sequence continues at coordinate 292,965 of JAIUJO010000218.1, read as the reverse complement.
ACCAGAATAGTCAGAATTTTGGTACAGTTTGTGTTGCTTGGATGGCAATGGCATGGTTTGAGTCAGTTTACTCAGTGTTGGCATATTTCACGGATTGGCATATTGGACCGGACTACTATAGACCCTATATGATGTTTTAGGATAGTTGTGGTAGGTAACTGTGCGGTTCAGACTTAGCTTCCACAGTATACATGTGACTGGTAGGCGCCATGCGTGTTTCGAGATGGGCAATCCCACTGGCATGCTTTGCCTAGGCGCCATGCGTGTTTCGAGATGGGCAATCCCACTGGCATGCTACATAGACGCTGAGGTGTCGGGTGCTTAGCGTTATGATGCGTGTTTCGAGATGGGCGTATCCCACTGGCATGCTTTGCCTAAGCGCCATGCATGTTTCGAGATGGGCGATCCCACTGGCATGCTACCTGGAAGCTCAGAGGAGAGCTACTCTGGTGTGACTGGGGTGACTGTGGTTGGTCGGAGTCTGGAACTGAGAGTGCCTTTCCACCCTACATTGTTATGCTGTATTCCTATACTCTTGCTATTATCCTTCTCTTGCATGTGAGTTTTTACTAGCTGTCTTTCCTACTGGGCGTAGCTCACTCCTTTATTATCTATATTTTTCCAGCGGCTCGACAGCCTTGACGCCACCCAGATTAGGTGGGATCGTGGTCAGCAGGCTAGTGGAGGATATCTAATCTGTGATTTTCTGAGACATTTTGGTTAGTGTGATTGATACTATTGGATGTATTCAGGGAGACTGTTATTCTTATGTCATGTAATATGTGAGGGTGATTCTGACTTATGTATCTAGTTGGATGATATTATATTTGTTGGACTTGGATCTTATTCTTGTGATGTAGTTCCATTCACTGTTTTACTTTATTGTCTTGGTGGTATAGTGTGTGGAGTGCCATATTTTATCTGAGGATGTTATGTATTTTATTTTTGATGGTGAGGTCATTACATGACTATGGAACTTAACCGTGGGGATTCAGACTTCTATTAGATCGGTTCTCCTATCGGTATGGGTTAGGAGTATGGGGTCTAGTAGGAGTCACATTGCGCGAGTCCATCTGTTAATTCAGGAGTCATGAACCTGATTTGACGGTGTACCCGGGAGATGGGATCCACATTGTTAAGGAAAGTAGGTGTGTAATGATGTGTTATATCCTATGTTTTTTGTAGGCTACTCAGGTTGGTATGGGACGATCTGAGCTGTCTATATGCAAAAAAAAAAAAATATGTCAAAAAAATCAGCCTAGGAAAAAAATGGGGTGTAACATTAATAAGAAAAAATAATAATAATAATTTAATATTAATAAAATATATAATAAAACTAAATTTAGTTTAAATGAAACAACATAATATAACAAAATTAAAGTAGTAAAATGGTTACATGATAGTAGAATTATAGTTTAATAGTAATAAAGATAAATAAGAATGACATTTTATGAAATGAGATAAATTGTAAGTAAAAGTTGCATTTTAAAATACTAGTAAGATTGAATGTGACATCCTAAATTGAAAATGTTTAAATAAGCTTAAATAATAATAAACTATTTTTAAGTAAGTTTAAATATAAAATGGAATGTTCTACTAGATAGAGCATACTTAAATGTCTAATGATGTTTGTTTCATCAAAATTAAACCTTATTTGGAGTTAATATCACAAAAATAAATAAGCTTAAACAATAATAAACTATTTTCTTAATATATATATATATATACATATACATATTAAAGTAGAATCTTGAATTAGAGTTTCAAAGTGATGTAAATGTCACATAATATAAGAATTATAGTTTCATGGTAATATAAAAATGTTAAAGTAAAAGCTTTGAATAGATGAGAAAAATTATATAAAAAATATGCATTACAAGATACTAAAGAGATTGAGTGAAACATCTTTGATCACCAATTTAGGCATGAATCAAAATGATTCCTAAAGCATCCTAGAACTCTAAATAAAATTCTTAAAAACATAAAATAAATTTTTAGCTTTATGTAGCTCATCGAGAAGAATATTAACTTTTGTTTTGTCTTGGTTGGAATTCACTTGGAATGACTAATATTATAAAATTAAATAGCATAAACAATAGTAAATTATTGCTTTAATATTAATAAATACATAATAAAGCTAAACTAACTTAAATTTTAGTAATATAAGATGACCAAATCAATTTGAGTAAAGGTTTCATGTTATGAGAAATAGATTTCCATAGTAACATAAAATTATCAAAATGAACCATCTAAAGTAAAGAGTTTAGTCACACAAGAATGTTCCATTCCAAGGCATTAATAAGATCGAGTGTGACATCCTAAATCTTCAATATAAGGAATGAATAAAAATACATCATCAAACATGCTAAAACCCAAGAAAATAAAAATATTTTAAAAAATAAAAAATGATTATTTAATTGGATAGAACTAATCAAGATGACTTAAATGATAATTGTTTTGTTTTGATCGAACCTAGTTCTAAATTACTGCAAATTAATAATATAAAAAAATATGAATTATATATTATTTTTATTTTAATATTAAGTAAATATTTGTTAATGTTGAAATTAGTTAAATTGAGGCATTCAAACATAATTAAATACTAGACATATACAAGTCACATAAGAGGGGATTAAGAGTTATTTAATAATATATCCAAATGAAAGTAAAATATTTTATTCAATGAGATAACTTGTAAGGAAAAGTTGCATTTTAAGATCCAAAGGAGATCGAGAGTAACATCCTCGATCATCAAATAATATGAATAAAAATGTCTCTTATAACATAACAAAACCTTAGAATATAATATTTAAAAATATAAAAATTAATATTTAATTTGATAAAGCTTTTCAAGACAAGGCCAACGACATCAGTTTCTTTTAAATAGGACTTCTTTGGAGGGTATAGAGAGTTACAAAAGTAAATAAACATAAATAATAATAAATTATTTATTCACTATTAATCAAACATATAATAGTGCTAAAAAAAATTGAATCAATGTAATATAACCAAATAAAAGTGATGTAAAATTCAGAAGAGAGGTGAAGTTGTAGTTTCATAGAACTATAATAAAATAAAAAAATTAAAGAAATTAGATAAATTGTACATGAAAGATTCACACATACAAACTAAAGTGATTTAGTATAAAATCCCTAAAGCTCATAATAAGTGTAAATCTTTATTTGATAAAAAAGTATTTAAAGGTATGGAAAATATATTTTTAAATATATAAAAATATTTAATTTTATAGAGCTCATTGAAAGCAATCCATCAAAGTTTTTTTCATCTTCATTATAGCTCATTTGGATTTACTAAGAATTATTAAAATAAATAATCAAGAAAAAAATAATTTATTACCTCAATATTAGGTGAATATATATAAAAACTAAAATAATGTAAATTAAAGTAGCAGAATATAATTAATCCAAAGACAAAAAATTTATTGTAATATAATAATATAACAAAATCAAAGTAAAAACTATGATAAATTTAGATAAATTACACTCAAAACTTCATTTTGAGATACTATAGGGATTAAGTATAACATCCTTAATCATCAAATCAGGTATGAATCAATATGACTCATAAAATATGCAAACATCTCAAAAATAAAATATTTAAAAATATTAAATTAACATATAATTAAAGAAAGCTTTTCGTTAGAAGTGCAATAATGTTTATTTCATCTATATCATACTACTTTTGGACCAATGAAGAATTACAAATGTAAATAGTATTAAATAATAATAAATTACTTTCTTAATATTATGTAATGAATATAAAAGCAAAAAATAAGAAAAATTAAAGCATTGTAATACAAAAAAATCAATGCAACTTTAAGGTAACACTAGAGGAGAATCAACATTTTTATAATATTATTGCAAAATAAAAAAATTGATCAAATGAGATAAATATTTCAAAAAATTCGAATTAAAAGATATTAAGGAGATTTAGTGGAAGCTCCCATATCCTTACATTAGGCAAGAATAAAAATATCTCTTATAGAATACAAAAATTAACAAAACATATTTAAAAATAGAAAAAATACATTTTTAAATTGATAGAGCTCACATGATGAGTTTGTTGACATTTGTTTGATCATGAATAGACCTTATTAGGAGTTCCTATGAATTGCTAAAGTATATAAACAAACTATAAAATAAATTAATTACCTAATATTAAGTAAATATATTCTAATCCTAAAATTAGATAATTAAAACTATGTAATATAACAAAATAAAATTGGCATTAAAGTCACATAAGTGGAGAATTTGTTTTAATAGTAATATATCAAAACAAAAAAAAATTAAACAATAGACATAATTTAACCAAAAGTGCATGCAAACTAATGTGCTTATAAAGTCAACTGGAACATCCTTGATTGACAAATTAGGTAGAAATTAAAATGTCTCATAAGGTATGTCAAAACTTTCATTAAATATGGTATTTAAAAAAATAAAAATAAATATTTAATTGGATGGGGCCCTTTGAGAAGACTTTAATGACATTTCTTTCATCTTGATGACGCCATTTTTGTAATTACTTTAAATTAGAAAGGTTAATATGCATAAATATTAAAAAAATATTTTTTTGTACTAAGTAAATAATTTTGCAAATCTAAAATAAAGTAAATTGAAGCAATATAATATGATTAAACAAAATGATATAAAGTCACAAGAGAAGAGATTTTAGAATTAAATAGTAATATATCTAAATAATACTATAAGTCGAAATGATATGAATTGTAGGAGAAATTTGTATTCCAAGTTTCTAAAAGGATTGAGTGTAATAATCTCGATCTTCTAGTCATGTATTAATCAAAATATCTCATAAAGTATTAACAAACCCTATGAAAATATTTTAAATAATAAAAAAATATTTATTGTGATAGAGCCCATCAAAACAAGTTTGGAGAGATTTGCATCATCGTAATTGGACCTTATTTGGAGTTACTACTATTACCAATATAAATTAGCATAAATATTTAAAAAATTTTACTTTAACTTAATTTTAATAAATAGTACTATTGAAATGAAATAAATTGAAGTAATATAATAAGGCTAATTAAAGTGATGTGAAGGTCACACGAAAGGAGAATCAGAGTTGTAAAGTAATAAAGCAAAATCAAAATGAAAAACTTGAATAAATGATATAAATTTTTTGGGAAAGTGATATTCTGATATTAAAGAGATTGAGTATAATATCATCGATCATCAAAATAACTAAAAATTAAAATTCCTCACACAACTTCTAAAACTGCATAAAATAAAAAATTTAAAAACTATAGAACTAATATTTAATTTGATAGAGCTCGTCAAGAAGATTCTAATTAAGTTAATTTGGTATCGATCAGATCTCACCTTAAATAATGACAAATTATAAAATTAAATAAGAATAAATAATTACAAATTTTTAATTTAATATTTGTTAAATCCATAGTATAGCCAAAATATGATAAATTGAAGCATTGCAATGTAATCAAGTCAAAGTTAGGTAAAGATTACACAAATGGAGAATTAGGTATTTCATAGTGACAACCAAATCAAAGGAAAAAATGTGAAGAATTGAGAAAACATTTTTGAGAAACTTGCATTCAAAGAAATTAACAAGATCGAGTGAGCCATCTTTTGTTTTCAAAATTAGGTACTAATCAAAATATCTCATAAAACACTAGAAAGAAAAAATGTAAAAGTATGAAAATAAATATATAATTAGATGGAGCACATGGAGTCAACTTTAATGATGTTTAATTAGTCTTTATTAGATCTCATTTTTAATTACTACAAATTAGTAAAGTAGACAACAATAAATAATGAAAAATATTTTTTTAATATTAAGTTAATAAATATAAAACAAAAATGCTATAAATTTTAGATTCATAGTATTGCCAAACAAAATACATGAAAAGGTCACTAGATAGAACATTTAGTGTTATATAGTAAAATAACCAATTAAAATGAATAATTTGTAGAAATAACAAAAATTCTTAAGGAAATTTGCATTACAACATTCAAAGTAGATCGAGAAAAATATCTTCAATAATAAAATTTGATATAAATTGAAATGTTACTTAAATCTTAGAAAAACACAAAATAAAATATTCAAAAAATTTAAAATGATAATTTAATCTGATAGAGCCAATTGAAACTAGTTTAATGATTTTTATTTCATATCAATTAGACAAAATTTAGAATTACTATGACTTACCAAAATAAATACTCATAATAATTATAATGTATTACTTCAATATTAAGTAAATAAATAATATAACTGAAATAAGATAAACTAAGGAAATGTAGTTAAGTTAAATCAATGAAATATAAAGGAAAAAAGAGTGGAGTGCAACGTCATTTATTGTCAACATAAGTAGAAATCAAAATTTTTTAGAAAATGTACCAAAATAACTAAAAATATTTACAAATATGAAAAGTAAAATATAATTTGTTAGAGCTCTTCGAGATGAGCCCAAGGACATTTATTTATGCAGAGTTGCACTTTGTTTGGAATTACTAAGAATTATCGAAGTAAAAAATCATATAAAATGATAAATTATTTTATTAATATTAAGTATATATATATATATATATATTGAAATAGGAAACAATTAAGCAATATAATATAACTATATGAAAGATATGTTTATATCACATGAGAGGACATTCCATGTTATGTAGTAATACCACAAAATTAAATTAAAACTTTTGAGAAAACGAATTAAATAATGTGGGGAAGCTAGTCTTAGGAGATCAAGTGTAACATTATCGATCATCAAAATAAGAAAAAAATTAAAATGACTAATAAAATATTATAAAACTTACGAAATAAAATATTTTATGACATAAATTTTAATATTTAATTAGAATGAGTCATATTTCCTCATGATTCAACCAAGTTTGGAGTTCCCATAAATTATCAAAATAACTAATCTTAAATAATAATAAATTATTATTTTATTATTAAATAAACATATATTAAAGCTAAAATTATATAAACTAAAGCGTTTTTAGTACAACAAAATCCAAATAATGTAATGGTAACATAAGTAAAGGATTTTAGCTTCATAGTAATATATCCAAATCAAACTAAAAATTTTTAATAATAAAGATAAATTTTATGGGAACATTGCATTACAAGATACTAAGCAGATATAGGAAAAATTTTCAATTGTGAAATTATGTGTGAATTAAAGTGACTCTTATAGAAGCTAAAAAATCTCAAAATAAAATATTTAAAAATATATAATAATTAATAATTAATATTTAAATTAAATAAAGAACATCAAAAAAGTGCAACAACATTTGCTTCATCTTAATTAGACCTTTTTGGAATTTTTAATTAATACAAAAGTAAATAATCATATATAATAGTAAATTTTTATTATTAAGTAAATATATAGTAAAGTTGAATAGAGATAAATTGAAGCAATATAATATAACCAAATCAAAAAATGTAAAGGTCATAGAAGTCCAGAAATAATGTTTTATAGAAATATAAAAATTCAAATTAAAATATTTAAAAATTGAGAAAAGTTGTAATAGAAAGTTTAATTCCAATAAACTAATAAGATCGAGTGTGACATCCCCGACCAACAAAATGAGGAACGAATTGAAATGCCTTGTCAAACATGCTAAAAGGGTAGAAAATAGAATTTTTTGAAAGATATAGTTGAATATTTAGTTAGTTAGAGCTTTTCAAGTTCAGTCCAACGATACTTGTTTCATCTTGGTCATACCTAGTTTTAAATTACTAAATAATGTAAAAACAAATAACTATAAATCATATTAAATTATTATTTTGATATTAAATAAACAAGCATTAAAAGTGAAATAAGATAAATTAAGGCTTTGTAATAAAACAAAATAAAAGACAAATAAAAGCTACCATATATGAGAATTAGAGTTTTTTAATGACATAATCAATTGAATGTAAAAAATTTGAAAAACTTAATTAAATTGTGAGGGAAAATTGTATTCTAAGATATTGACGAGACAAAGAGTAACATCCTCGATTTTGAAATCATATATAAAAAAATGTTTCTTGAAATATATAAAAACCTTTGATAATATAATATTTAAAAATATTATAATATATACTTAAATGGATAGGGCTATTCAATAGTAGTTGAATGAGATTTGTTTCACATAAATCTTACTTCTGTTGAAGTTATTGTGTTGCTAAAATAAATAAGCATAATTAAAAAAATTGTTATGTCAAAATTAAGTAAATATATAATAAAACTAAATTGAGATAAACTAAATTAATATAATTCGATTAAATCTTTGTAATATGTTGGCTAAAAAAATTAAAATGCAACATCCTCATTCATTAAAAGATGTATAAATCATAATCCCTAAAAAATGTGCCAAACCATCAAAATGTAGTTAATAATATTAAAAATAATATTTAATTTGATAGAGGTCATCTAGATTTCACCAATGATATTTATTTCATCTATATTGCACATTGGTTGAAATTATTAGGAATTATCAAAATAAAAAATCACATAAAATGATAAATTATTATTTTAATATTAAGTAAATATATATTTCAATTGAAATGAGAAAAATATAAGTAATATAATATAAATAAATCAATGAAATAGTTATATCGCTTGAGAGGTGTTCTAATACTATTTAGTAATATAGAAAAATCAAAGTGATAATTTGGAGAAGATGAGTTAAACTATATAGGAAAACAATACTAAGGAGATTGAATGTAACATTATCAATAGTCAAATTACGTGCAAATTAAAGTGACTCATAAAAGATGAAAACATAAAAAATAAAATATTTTAAGATATAGGTTTTATTGTTTTATTAGAAAGAGGTGCGCATGAACAGTACAACATCATTTATTTCAAAATGGTTTAACGTCATTCAGAGTTTCCAAAAAATATCAAAGCAAAAAAGCTCAAATAAAAGTAAATTATTATTTAATATTAAATACATGTCTATTATAGCTAAAATGTGTTAAATTAAAACATTATAATAGAACCAATTGATAGCAACATAAATGTAACACAAGAGAAGAATTTGAGTTTTATAATTATATATCCAAATTATAGTGTACATTTTGGACAAATGAGAAAAATTATATAGGAATATTGCATACAATATACTAAGGAGATTGAGTGTAATTTTGTTGATCACCAAATTAGGTATGAATTATAATGACTAAAAAATTTCTTAAAACTCTCAAGATAAAATATTTGAAGATATTAAATCAAATATTTAATTAGATAGAGCATGTCGAAAAGAGTCCAATGACTTTGTTTTGTCTTAATCAGACTACATTTTGAATTATTACCAATAACAAATAATAAATAATCATAAATAATAACACTTTTTTAAAATTAAATGAATATATAATAAATTAAATTGAGATAAATTAAAGTAATATAATATAATCAAATCAAAGTGATGCAAAGGTCACAAGAGAAGAGAAATAGAGTTTTATTGCAATATGTCCAAATTAAAATAAAACATTTAAAGAAATAAAAAATATACTAAAAAATTTCCATTCCAAGGCACTAATGAGACCGAGAGTTACAACTTGACTATCAAAATGATGAACAAATTGAAATGCCTTGTTAAACATGCTAAAACTGAAGAAAATAAAACATTTTTTAAAAATAATAAATGAATGCTTAGTTGGATAGAGCTTATTAACATGAGGCTAATGATATTTATTTCATTTTGATTGAACCTTGTTTGAAATTATAATCAATTACAAATTTTAATATATATTAATCATAATAAATTGTTTTTTAATATTAAATAAATATGTATTAAAGATGAAATGAGATAAATTGAAGCCTTATAATAAAACCAAATAAAAGACATGTAAAGGTTTCTTGAGAGAATATTTAGAGTTAATTAGTAATATATGCAAATGAGAGAAAATATTTTAAAAAATGAAATAAATTGTGTGGAAAAATTACATTCCAAGATAGTGAGGAGGTTGATTATAACATCCTCAATCATGAAATCATATATAAATCAAAATGTCCCTTGAAACATATTAAAATCATAGAATATATAATATTCAAAAATATGATAATCTATATTTAATTTGATAGAGCTCGTTGACACAAGTCGAATAACATTTGTTTCACATCAATCTGTCTTCTTTTAAAGTTATTATGAATATAAAAGTGTGTTAGCATAAATAATAATAAATTATTACAATAATATTAAAAATATATAATTATGGTGAAATGAGAAAATTGAATCAATGGAATATAATAAAATTAAAGATACCTGAAACTCACAAGTCAGGTGTTTAGAGTTTCGGAAAATATAACATTATGGTAGAAAATGTAATGAAATGAGATATGTTTCATAGAAAAGTTGTGTTAATAAATATTAAGAAGATCTAGCATTGCATCGTTGATGACCAAAATATGTGAAACTCTTTATATGCAAAAAAAATAAAGAAAAAACATGAAAAATTATTTAAAAAAATATAAATTAATATTTATTGGATAGAGCTTATAGATAAGAGTCTATTGAAGTTTATTTGAAGTTAGTTGCATCTAAATTGGATTTATCAAGAATTATTAAATAAGTAACCATCAATAATCATAAATTATTATTTTAATATTCAATAAATATATATATATATAAAGTAATATAATGTAAATTGAAGTAATGTAATATAACTAAATAAAAACATATTGGTGTCACATGAGAGATGATTTACAATTACATAGCAATATAGCAAAATAAAGTGAAAAGTTCGGTAAATTAAGACAAATTATATTTCAAAGCTACATTCTAAGATAGTAAAGAGATTGAGTGTAACATTCACGATCATCTAATCATGTATGAATCAAAATGACTCATAAAATATGTCAAAATCTAAAATATTAAATTCTTTAAAATATTAAATAAATAAATAATAAAAAAGAGCTCATTATGAATAGTCAAATGATGTTTATTTTGTTATGATTAGACTGTTTTTGGTTCTAATATTAATTACCAAAGTAATAAAATTAAATAATAATAAATTATTTTCTTAATATTAAGTAAATATATATTAAAGTTGAAATAATAAAAATTTGAGTAATGTAATATAACCAAATCCAAGTGACATAAAGGTAGCTTAAGAGTAAAACTAAAGTTCCATAGTAATATAACAAAATCAAGAAATAAATTTAACATATAAGAATAATTAAACAAGAAATTACAATTAAAAGATATAAAGGAGATCAAGTGAAAACTCCCACATTGTCAAATTTAGTATGAGTAAAAATATTTCTTAAATTGTGCCAAAACCTCCAAAAAAATTTAAAAATATAAAATGAATTGTTAATTTCATTGAGCTCATCAAGATGAGCTTAATAACATTTGTTTTATATAGATTAGAAGTTGTTAGGAGTTATAATGAATAACAAACCTAAGATTAGATAATTGAGGCTATGTAGTATAACAAAATAAAATTGAAGTTACACAAAAGGACAATTGGACCTTTATTATAATATATCCAAATCAAAGAAAACAATATGAACAAATGGAGAAATTATATAGAAAAGTTGCATTCTAGTATTCTTAAGAGATCAACTCTAATATTCTCTATTGACAATTTAGGTAGGAATTGATATGTCTCATAAACTACATTAGAACTTGCATCTAATTAAGTATTTTTAAAATATATAAATGGTTATTTAAATGGATAGAGTTCATTAGAAAGAGTTGAATAACCTTTTTTTATCTTAATCAGACATTTTTTAGACTACTACAAATTAGAAAAGTTAATGAGCAAAAATATTACATAATTTATTATTTTCATAGCAAGTTAATATTTAATAAATCTAAAAAACATATATTGAAGTAATGTGATTTAAAAAAGCCAAAGTGCTGTAAATGTCACATGAAGGAAGAGTTAAAATTACATAGTAATATAACCAAATAAAACTTTAGAATTTGAGGAAATGATAAAATTTGTATATGAAAGTTGCATTCCAAGTTTCTAATGACATCAAGTCTAAACAACCTTGATCTCCAAAACACGTATGATTTAAAAAAATCTTCTAAAGTATTGACCACAAAAACATTTTTTAATATAAAAATGAATATTTATTTATATAGAGCTCATTAAGACAACTACAATGACATTTGTTTCATCATTATTGCATCTTATTTTGAATTATTATTAGTTGCAAAATAAATAAGTGTTAGCATTAAAAAATCATTACTTTAACATAAGGCAAATATACTATAATATTAAAATAAAATAAATTGAATTAAGTAGATTCAGTGTAACATCATTAGCCATCAAATTAAGTACAAAACAACAAACCTTAAAAAAGTTAAAATATATTAAAATAAAAATATTTTGAAGTATAAAGAATAATATTTAATTAAATAGAGCTCATCAAAAGGAGAATAACTATGTTTTTCTAGATCATATTTTATTTTGAATTATTACCAATTATAAAATTAAATAAGAATAGATAATAATTTTTTTAAGTGTTAAAAACTATATAACAAAGGTGAAATGTGATATATTCAAACAATTTAATATAATCAAATTGATGTGATGTAAAAGTTACATAAGGTGAATAATGAGAAATTGTATGGGACAGTAACATTCAATGATATTAGAAGATCCCCAATCTTCAAAATCATGTGCAAATAAAAATTACCCATAAAAATTATTGAAATTCTTAAAATCAAAATATATAAAACTATAAAAATAAATATTTAATTATATATAGTTCATCAGGACAACTCTAAGGATTTGTTTTTATCTCAATTGGAAATCGTTTTGAATTTCTACAAATTACTAATCTAAACAATCATAAATAATAAAACAATATGATAATATTAGGTAAATAAATATAAAATGGAAATTAGATAAATTTAAGATTTATAATATAACTAAACAAAAGACAAAATGTTCACAATGTAAGAGATTTAGAGACATATAATAATATGAGCATATAGAAATAAAATATTTGAAAGAATAACATAAATTGTTAGGGAAAGTTGTATTCCAAAATTCAAAGTAGGTCCTGTGTAACATCATCCATAACAAAATAGGTATGTATTGAAATGCCATTTAAAGATCGCTAAAGCTTGGAAAATAATATATTTAAAAATATGAAAATAATTGTTTTATTTAACAAAACACCGGTGTCTCTTTAAAAATATGAATCCAATAACATTTGTTTCATGCCAAACAGACTACATTTGGAGTTGCTATGAATTACTAAAGTAAATAATCATAAATAATAGTAAACATTTTCTTCAATATTAAGGAGATACATAATAAAGCTTAAACAAGAAGAATTGAAGTAATGTAATGCAATTAAATAATTGTGATATAAAGGTCAAACAAGAAAAGAGTGCAACATCCTAAATAACTAATAAAAAGTAAAATATAAAATAAATATTTAATTAGATAGAGCACATTGAGACAAGTCCAATAACATTTGTTTCAACTCGATCACACAATGTTTGGAATTATTGATAATTGTCAAATTAATAAATAATAAAAAATAATAAATTATTGATTTGGTCTATATAGAAAGTGAATGAGATAAACTAAACGAAGTCAATATAATTATATTAAAACCATTTAAATATGACATAAGAGAAGATTTAATGTTACACATTAATATTATAAAATAAACGTAAAAATATTGAGAAAATGAGATAAATTATGTGAGAAAGCTATATTCTAAGATACTAATGAGACTGAGTATAACATCATCAACTATCAAACTAGACATAAATTAAACTTCAAAAAATATTACAAAAGTTAAGAAATAAAACTTTTAAAGATATAAATTTTAATATTTGATTAGAAAGCAGTCATTAAGATGAGTCTAATATCTTTTATTTCATCATTATCTGACCTCATTTCATGTTACTATAAATTATATAAGTAAATAAGCTTAAATAATAATAAATTATTATTTTAATATTAAGTAAATATATAGTAAAGCTATAATGAGACAAATTAAAACATTGAAATATAACCAAATCAAAGTAATGTAATGTTAACATGAGATGATAACTTTAGTTTCATAGTAATATAACAAAATTAATGCAAAAAAGTTGGACAAATGAGATAAATTATACAAACAATTGCATTAAACAATTCTATGTACATTGAGTGAAACCTACTTATTCCTCAAATTAAGCATGAATTAAAAATGTCTTATAAAGTATTCAAAAAGCCTAAGAAATATAATATTTAAAAATATTACAATAATTCGTTAATTTGATAGAGCTCATCAATCACTTGTTAATTATTGCTGTGAATTTTCAAAGTAAATAAGCATTAGTTATAGCATATTATTTTTTTAATATTAAGTAAATATATATTATAAACAAAATTATATAACTAAAAAATGTAATATAACAAAATAAAATTAAAATGAAGGTCACACTAGAGGAGGATTAGACTTCTATAACAATATAACCAAACCAAAACAAAACATTTGAGCAAAACAAATAATTTGTATAGGACATTTGCATTAGAATATACTGAGGAGGTCAGTGTAATATCCTCAATCAATAAATTAGGTGTGAATTTAACTCATTCATAAAGAATCCCAAAACCATAATGAAGTAGTATATTTAAAAATATATGAATGAATTTGTAATTAGATAGATCTTATCTAGATGAGTTAAATGACATTTGTTTCTTCTTGATTGGACCTCATATGGAATTACTGTGATTACAAAATCAAATATGCATAAATATTAATAAATTATTATTTTAGTGTTAAAAAAAAATATAATAAATCTTAAATAACATAAAGTAAAATATTGTAATATACTCAAAACATGCTAATGTAAACATCATAAGAGGGGAGTTTAGAATTGCATAGTAATGTAAGCAAATAAAAGTGTAAACTTTGAAGTAATGATATAAATTATATGGGAAAGTTTACATCTAAGATTCTAATAATATTAAGCATAACATCCATGATTCTCAAATAAGGTATGAATCAAGATATCTCATTAAAATATCAAAAACATAGAAAAAAATTTTAAAATAAAAAAACATTTAATTGGACAGAGCCCTTTTAGACAAACCAAAAGATATTTATTTCATCTCAATTATACCTCATTTATAAAAGTATATAATCATAATTATGAAAAAATATAATTTTAATATTTATTAAATATATAATAATGTTGATATATAATATATTAAGATGATGTAATATATGTAAATAAAAGAAAAACTTTTCATAAAATAAGAAAAATTTATTAGAAAGTTGCATTCCAAGATACAAAAGATAGAGTTAACATCATCGATAGACAAATTAGATAGAAGTCAAAATATCACATAATGAATGTGAAAATCTTAAAATATTATACATTTTAAAGGTAAATAATGTTTAATTCCATAGAGTTAGGGGACATGAGTCAAACGATGTTGTTTAATCTTAATTAAACCTTGCTTGGAATTACTATGAATTACAAAAGTAAATAAGCGTAAATAATAAAAAAATATTATTTGTATTAAGTAAATACTATAATGAGATAAACTTTAATAATATAATATAAGAAAACTAAAATAATGTAGAGTTCAAATGAGAGTACATTTGAATTTTATTAATAATATAACTAAATTAAAAAGAAAAAATTAGAAATGGGATAAATTGGGTGAAAATATTGCATTCTAAGACAACAATTAGGTTGCGTTTAACATCCTCTATCATCAAATCAGGTATGAAACAAAGTATCTTATAAAGCATGCAAAAGCGACAAAAATCAACATCCTCTATCATCAAATTAGGTATGAAACAAAGTATCTTATAAAGCATGCAAAAGCATCAAAAATGATTTTTAATAACTTTTGTAACTCCAAGTAATTTGATATAAGTTTCAATAGAGAAGAAATAAATATTATTAGACTCTTCTTGACGAGCTCTATCTATTAAATATAGATTTTCAATATTTTTTAAATATTTTAGTTTCTTTGGTTTTAGTATGCTTTATTAGGTATTTTAATTCATACCTGATTTCATGATCGAAGATATTATGCACAAATTCTTTAGTATCCATAAAGGCATCTTTGCCTTACAATTCAAATCATTTCATCAAAGTTTGATTTGTTATGATATTATGAAAATCTAATTCTTATCACTTGTGATGTTTACATAATTTTGATATAATTATATTTCATTACTTAAATTTATATATTATTCACTTTATTATATATTTACTTGATATTAAAATAGCATTTTTAATTATTTTTGCTTACTTAAATGATAATTCATAGAAAGTCAAATGGTAGTCTAATTAAAATAAAAAAAAATCGTTGCACTCATTTTAGCAAGCTCTATCAAAATAAATAATAATTATTATATTTTTAAATATATTATTTTCTAAGGTTCATGCATGCTTTATGAGCCATTTTAACTATCACATGATTAGATTATAGAGGATCTTAACCTCGATCTCCTAGGTATCTTGGAATTCAAATTTCCTAAATAATGTATTTTATTTCTTTAATTGTCATATTACTATGTAACTCAAAATTTCTTCTTATATTGCATTTACATCACTATGATTTTGTTATATTACATAATTTGAAGCTTTCTCATTTCAACTTTAATTTATATTTTCTAAACGTTATAATAACAATTTATTAGTATATATACTTACTTTGGTAACTCGTAGTAGTTTTGAACAAGGCAAAATCATGGTAAAACTAATGTGGGTGGACTCATCTCAATCTGTTCTATCCAATTATACATTTATTTTTATATTTTTAATTTTTTTATTTCTTATGATTTTTACATCATTACTAGACATTTTGTTTCATAAATGTTATAGTAGATTTCCTATGTATCTTGAAATCTAACTCTATCATAATATTTTATCTCATTTCTTCTAATTTTTTGCATGAATTTAAATATATTACTTTATGACTCTATATCTTCTTTCATATGACCTTTACATCACCTTTATTTTGTTTTACTATATTACTTTACTTTTTCTCTTTTCAACTTTAATATATTTTTACTTAATATTAAAATAATTATTTATTATTGTTCATACTTATTTTCTTTTGCAATTCATAGTAATTCCAAATGAGGTCGATGGAGACAAAATAAATGTTGTTGGTATATATTACTGTGATATTTAGATTTGTACTTAATTTGATGATTGATGATGTTACACTTGATCTTCTTAGCATCCTGGAATGTTGCGTTCTCAGACTCTATAAGACATGTAGAATTTCCAATAGCCTAGTTGTCATAGCTTTGCTGCAATAAAAATTATTATAGAAACAATGAAAAAAATATCTAGTAGTCAGCAACTCAAATATTTCATAACTAACAAAATCTTAAACATTGAATGGATGCTTGAGAAGAATCAGAGGGTGTACATCATTTATGCGCTCATAAAAAAATACCATTCAAATAGGCTTTATGGCTCAATTATGTGCACATTGATCAATGGGTAGCATATATATTTTTGGTGTTAAATAATGAATTTTACATCAAGCCAACAATCTGTGTATAATTCTTTAGGTTATGAATCTTTAAACACGTTTACTTTTTGAAGTGAATGTATCTTAGCCTATCAATTCAGAGATATAAATTCAAAGATTTATCAAGGAATGACATGAACAAATAAGAACATATAGTACATAACTTCTAGATACAAATATCCTCTTCTTGACTATAATGAATTAAGGTATATCACAAACTCTTCTTGGAAAAAATATACTTAAAAAAATAATAGTGATATGATAAGTAATTATACTTTTCCCTAATTAAAACATGAACACAATACTTTTTCTATCTTTTTATCATTTCAAGCTCAATCTAATTAAAATTAAATAGACAAGCAAGTAATTATATACTTTCTTTGTCAATCTATATAGTTGAAAAAAAAAAATTAATGTACATACACCTGATAATAAAAAAGTAGAATGTATAACAAGATATTAAAAGATGGAGAAAAAACATTAAAATGAGCATAATATATTAGGGGTGACCATACTAGGTAACATAGCTCTATTTATTTATTTTTATTTGGTTAATGCTTTCCAACAATCTTTGTCTTCAATCACATTTTATGTTAGGAATAGTAGAGTGGGGTAAGCCATTCAGTTATACACATTCAATTGAGGGATTTTAAATAATTTTACCTTGATTTACATTTGTAAGATTTGGAAATTAAGGGCTTGCCATGGACCTGATGTAAGAATAAGGAGGTAAGAGCTATAATTTGGGTGAGACCTAATATAGTCTTAACGAACTTTGAATGATTCATGGCATTTGTGAGCAATGGTCAACTTAACTTTATTTGTATCAATTGAAATCATTGTCAACTACTACTTTTGTTTAATGATTGGAATTTAGGATGCAAGGCAGCAACATAACATTTAAGGATATTTAGTTAACTTTGGACCAAATCCACTTGGTTCTACTTAAGACTTTAAGAGATGAATTTAGATCCTTAGATCTATGCTCTACCAAAAGTCTACTCATTCCTTAAGAGCACTTATCCTTGGAGTTCAAAGCAAATGGATTTCTTTTTTACTACTATAAATAGGCTTTAAGGGGTTTCACATTTTCTAGAGATTAAATGATCAGAGAGGTATTTGATAGAGGAAGAGCATTGATGGCTATAGGGTTAGTAACTAATTACAATACTTGCCTTATATGTATGGTGTTTTGATATTGACAAAACAACAAGGTTGGGCAGAATTGTCAAAGGAACAAAAACACAACCTACTTTAATCAAATTACTACTACAAACAGGTTTGAAAATCTGGTTTGTTTCTTTCATGAATGTGATAGTGCCTTTATTGGTGGTATGCAAGAGATATTTGGTAAGCTGCATAATGATTTTTCCAATAATTCGTACCCATTTGTTAAATCAACTAAATAATGTTAGCTCCCTCTCTCCCCATGTATACACAAACACATTGTATGTGTTGGCCATAATTTCCATTATAAGAAGAGAGTTGATGGCCTCCTTTTACTAATATCAAGTTGCATGTTTTCTTTTCTAAAGGAAACAAAACTTTAAATGTGGATAATTAAACAAGTTACTGCTTTATGTAGGACATTTGATGTCAAACATTAGTGATAGTTAACCACGCTATTGATGCAAACAACAATAAAGGAGCCAATTTGCCTCAATGGTTTTGTCCTATCAACCATAACTTGCTCTTCTTATATGTAGGGCACGATATTATTGGATCCAATCCCTTTACAACTTATGTCAATGTAGTCCTCTATTGCCAAGCCATTTTATCCTCTACTTGTTGTTGTTATTGCTTCTTATCCATATAAGACAATATAATAGAATGAACATTCCTTAACATCAAAATCTCAACTATAGAACATCTAGATTCTCATGTATTCTATGGATGAGGTCATACTATAAGCCATAATTATTATCAATGTAGTTTAAGAGTTTTCTTCTATTCATACTACTTATTGCCTTACTTATGAGCAATTGATCAGTAGTAGCAAGTTGTCAATCTTCTTTAATAGATCAATTTAAATGCATCACTAGTAGATGGTTCTTGGAATGCTGGGATACTAGCCAAAGATTTTAAGTAGATACTTAGGGATTCTACTTTTGTTTTGTGTACTTATTGCTATAGATTTCAACCAAATCACTAAGTTGGTTAGGGATAAAATCTCTTCATGGGATGTTAAAGCTCCTTCACTTTTTAGATACATGGGGATTTTACTTTTTCTAATGACTTTATTGCTATAGAATTTAGCCAAATCATTAAAATTGTTAGGGATATAATCTCTTCATAGGATGTTAGAACTCTCTCACTTGTTAGACAACTTGTTTCCATCAATTAGATATTGACCTCCCTCCCCATCAAAGCTATGTTTCATAAGTGCATTTTGAACAAAATCTAAATCACCATTAATTAGAATATTCAATCCTTTCTTTAGAGTGTGGACCTATTGTGGCCTTTCATTCTCTAAATAGCTTAAGAGTGGGTGCCACAGCCCATGCACCCCCATAAAAACTTGTGTTAGTAGAGAAATGTTATATTGGTTAAAACTTTCAAAAGGATCATTACAAATGTTGAGAAAGTTCAATTAGATACTGTCAAGTCTCAATAATAAGTTAACAAGAAAGACTATTTGTACAAGAAATCACTATGCCTAATATTTGATCTTTATATTGAGCATAAATAATGGATGGCAGAATTGTTTGGCTCATTGCTATTGTGATGCATTTCTCCTTCATGGAGGATTCATGGGATAAACATCATCTATGTAATGGTCCAACTATAATCAACATGGGTGTTTGATCATGCTTGATATTGATAGCCTAATCAATGATGTTGGTTAAAGGGATTAAGAAAAATTAATAAACTACTTTGAACAATATCTCATATATCGAATCATCAGGTTCCTTGATGGTGGACAAGATGCTTGCTTGATGCACAAAGGAAACATTTATGATGCTTTGAAGTCTCTCTTTTGTGGGAGAAGAGTGTTCTAGAAATAAGTGTACAAGGTATTGAGCTTAGCTAAGGTTTGTTGCAAACCTTTAGCAAGTATGCTTTAGATTTGTTCAAAACTTTTCCTACATGTAGGTGTGGGGGCTTGCTAGCTCTACTCATTTCCCATGGAGTTTGGATTAAGAATTTGCAACAAACTTTTATCTCTCACAAGCCTTCACAATTTGTCCTTCATCTACTTGACCAATCATTTTATCTACGAAAGACAATCAATACCTTCATTGATGTTATTTTTTGTATTACTACCAAGACAATTACCTATAAGTCTAATGCTCAAGTGCAACTTCTTACAATGCCTTCGATCACACCTAATAAAATCACAAAATAAGGTGCATCATTATCAATCTTTACCCTACCAATTACTATAGCTACTATTCTCTTGGTCTACCATTCTTGTTGCTAAAATCTTACTTCTAAGAACTTAGACAGACCAAGCCTACATGATTTGATTGCTGCCACTTAGTATATCCCCTCTCCTTGAACGAATCCATGGTTAATTTCAATGAATTTGCTCACCTTAATAGCTTGACTGATAGAAGGATCAACATTAAAGATTGTTGGGACACCTTTTGGGCACCCAAATGATCTGAATGATTTCAAATACACATAACATTATTTATATGTAGGATTCATGGGAGGTTGCAACAATTTGCTAATGTTGAGGATTGCAGCATAATGTCTTATGGCTTGAGAGTTACTCAATGCTTATAAATGCCTATGGTTCACTAAACATTTATTTTTGCTAATCAAACTTAGGCATGAAGTTCATTTTTGTTATTCTATTCTCTTCTTTAAGTCACAAAGTTATATATTTTGTACTAGGCTACTAATGAGGAAAAAAGAATTTGAGTCAAAGGCATCTTGGAAGATTTATTCTTAGAAGATAGAATGCCCCTTCCAAATGGCTTTTAGAAATCCCAAAAAAAAGATCATGTTTTTTCTTGGTTATTATGAATATCACATAAAGTTATGATCAATCTTATCAAAAGAAGAAAAGATAATTAGGATAAAGAAATATGGATCAAATTATATCAAATAAATCATTCTTAAAAGAGGAGAAAGTGACTTATAGAATTTGTGCATTGTTGCCATGTATTATATTTTTACTAAGTAAAGTAATAACAAATTTCAAGGATGCTGATAGGGGTGTAGCAATGATGAGACCAAAAGGTATCAATATCTCAAACATAGGTTTAAGAGATAAGATGCCTCTTTCATATTTTAGGATTCAAACATAACTTAACATTAGGCCATTGATTACTTATAAGAACAAAAAAGAAAGAAGAGCAGCCCTACAAAGAAAAATCAAGATCGACTTTACTTCCTTTACATCATGGGTTTTTTTAGTCAAAGCATGAGAATCAATGGTGTTTCAAATTTCGAAAGATTTGATCTACAAAGGATAAGAGTTATGAGAATGTTACAATAGGGCTTACTAAGGGATACATTGTATATCATTTTATACATATGAGAGTGTATCGGCATGACTAATCTTGTAATCACCATTAGCTTAAGAGCTTTTCATATATCCCCAATGCTAGTTAAATTTTTGGCCTTGTGAAATTTCTTCTCAACCACCTCAACTTAAAAGACTCATCATAAATGACATACTTAACATCACATTTCTCCTCTAAATAGCTACATACTAATACATGTATGCTATCAAGTAAGATATATGTGAGAAAGGAAGACAATATAAAGCAAGTGAAGGAGATGAGACAAGTTGATAATATAAAAGGGTGTCCTACTCGTCTTGTATTCCAAAGGGTGGTTTTTAAATTCTATGTGTATAGATGGCTTTTTGTTGTCCATGAAGGGATGCAGCAAAAATGTAATCCATCCATAGTTCATCTTCTTCATCGCAAATGAAATGAAGAAGATAGCTATTAAAGAGATTGGGTTTGATTCTCAACGATATCAAAAAGGAGGGGAGACTATACCTTAGTGCTTGCAGTCGAAGTTAAATGGTCCCAAAAAGAGCGAAGAAGAGAGAAGAAGAGGATACCATTTTAGAGGAATGTTTTGAAAATTTCTATGATGATAAAATTGAACCGATGTAAGCATCAATATATAAATATGTTGAACATCGAAGACAACCAAATATAATATGTGTGATTGATGTTTAAAAAAATGCTAAATGTTTTGAAAAAAATGTAAATTAAGATAATTAAAAGAAAAATTAATGCATAAATCTCAATGAAAAAACAACCAACATTTGTTTTGTTTCCTTTGAAGTCCATTTCAAATTATTATAAATTTTATTTAAATTTAAATACTAAACAAAAAAATAAACTATTTATTTAATAAAATTATTATGTATAAAACCATAAAAGTTTTATACTAAACCATCAAATTTGCACTTTTTCTTTCCTCTCTCTTACTTAACTGAGTCCTTACTACCAAATTTTAAACCTAAACAAGGTTTTCTTGTTATTACACAATCATTGCCTTTGAAATTATAGTGAAGAGGCTTGTTGTGTTTTTCATGAATAAGGTCTTTCAGTAGACTTCTAAACCTATTCATCTAATTTCTTTCTTATCTCATTATTCTGAACAAGTAATCCCTATGATCTATGTGCCTAATAAAGATCATGACCTCTAACTAGTGTGGGAAAATCAATAATAGTTCTAAATAAAAGGGAACAAAATAGTAACCCTTAAAGGAAGAGAAAGCAATCACATGGACATTTTGAGATAATGGACCCAACCCAATATAGATTTCATTATATGTTGCACTATTTATAATGTATTTTAATGCAAGTACAAGGTGTATCTTATGTAATGTCTTATGACTCAAACTGATAAGAGTTGTTTGTTGTACTGTTTATTAATGTTTTTGCTAAGATAAGGTAGTGAGCTAGTTTTATCTAATATTAAATTAATATTGACGTATCTTTGGTGAAACAAATATTGTTTGTAAAATAAGAATATTGTGAATGAGAACGTATTAATATGAAGCAAATCAAAAAGGTGGTCAAACATTTTTTATTGATTCATGCCTTCTTGCAAAGATTTGTTTTAATAGTAAGACTAGTTATAACTAAGGTGAGTTTGTTTCATTTGTCGATTCTTTTGGTTGCTAAAATGATGACGAAATTGAGCTAAGTAGCTTAACTCGATCACTTTTGGGATGAGTTCATTCTCACATAAGTTATGAGATAAGGATGATGAAATCGAGATATGTAGGTTGGCCTAATCATTAATTTGGTTCATTAGTTCCCTTGATGATGATGATTACATAATATGAGATGAGCCAGGTCTCTAATGCATAAAGACAACTAGTTATCTTAATGGGGAAATGATGTAAATTTAAAAAAATAATATGTCTAAATCAAAGCAAATGAATTCTAGAAATGTAATAAATTATACAAAAAAAATTGCACTCAAAGACACTTAAAAAATTCAGTATAACAACTTCGATCATCAAATATGACATGATTCTAATTTTTTTGCAAAGCATGCAAAAAATGTAGAAAACAACATTCAGAAAACATAAAAATCATGATATAATTATATAAATCTCACCTAGATGATTCGAATGATAATTATTTTATCTTGAACAAACATCATCTGGAATTACTCTTATTTACCAAAGTAAATAAATAAAAACAATTTATTCTTTAATAAAACATAAATATAACTTGAAGCTAAAATGAGATAAATTGAAGTAATAGAATTCAAGAAAATGAGAAACATGCAAAAGTCATGCAAATAAGAGATTTAAAGTTACATATAAGCAAACTATATTAATAAAAGAGAAAAATTGTGCTAGAAACAAGCATTCCAATATACTAAGGTGTTCTAGCATAACATCTTTGATCATCAAATCAACCATAGATTAAAATAACTTAAACCATACAAAATTTCCAGAAAAAATATTTTAAAATATAAAATAAATTTTTTATTGGATATGGCACGTTAAGCTGAGTTGATTGATGTTGATTTCATTTAAATCTAACATCCTATAGAATTAATGCTAATTTTCAAATCTAAAAGGTATAAATATTATAATTGTTTTAGTTTAATATTAATTAAATATAAATTCAAATTAAAATGAGATAATTTAAAGCTCTGTAACATAATAAAATCATTGTGATATAATGCTCGCAATAGATGAGAATTAGGGTAACATAATAATATAACTAAATCAAAGAGCGAAATTTGAAGAAATTAGATAAGTCATAAAAATTACATTCCAATGTACTAAAGAAATTAAGTAAACAACTTAGATCATCAAATCAGGTATGAATTAATTTGTCAATTGAAGCATTGCATAATCCAACAAAATAAAGTATTTAAATATATAAAAATAAATGTCTAATTAGATAGATTTAATTGATTCGAGTCCAATGAATTATATTTTGACTCAATCAAAACTGGTTTGAAATTAGTATGGATTAGAAAAATAAATAACAATAAATAATAATAAATTACCATTCTTAATGTTAAGGATAGATATATTAAAGCTCAAATTAGACAAGCTAAAATAATGGAATATAACCAAACTAAAAACATGTAATCTTCGCATAAGAGGAGATAAGAGTTGCATAGTAATATAACAAAATCAATGTAAAAAAATGAAGAAATAAAATAAATTATAAAATAAAGCTACATTAAAAATACTATGAAAATAGAAGGTAAAATTATTGATCTCTAAATCAAGAATGAATAGATATATTTCATAACACATGTTAAAGCCATAGTAAATAGAAATATTTAATGATATAAAGATAAATGCTTAATCTGATAGACCTCATTTGTAATTACTATGAGTTACCAAAGTAAACAAACATGAATAGTAAAATAGTTTTATTTTAAATATTTGTTAAATATATATTAAAGCTAATGTAACATTAATTGAAACATTGAATATAAAAAATCATATCGATGAAGAGGTCGCATGATAGAAGAATTAGAGTTTCATAGTAAAATAACCAATTTAAAGTAAAATATTCAAAAAATTGAGAAATAATATACAAGAAATTTACATTCTATTATACTAAAATGATCAAGTGTGGCATTCTCAATCATGTAATTAGTTACAAGTCAAAATATCATATAAAATGCACCAAATACTAAGAAAAAAAAATTATTTAAAAATATAAAATGAATAACTAATTGGATATAGCTCGTTGGGTCGATTTTACTGACCTTTGCTCAATCTTAATCAGAGCTCGTTTGAAATTACTAAGAATTACAAAAGTTAATAAGAAAAAATCATAATGAAATATTATATTAATATTTTAATATCTAAGGTGAAATAGTAATACAACCAATTCTATGTGAAATATTTTACAACATAAAACAAACAATATAATTTAATTAGATTCTAAAATATTAATAGGATTGAGTTTAGCATCCCTATACATCAAATCTGGTGTAAATAAAAATCTCTCATAAGTTATAAAAAATAAAATTGAAGTAATGTATTTTAAAATATAAAAAAGAATATTTAATTGGATAGATGTAATCAAGATGAGTCAAAATTTTGACTCAAGCAAACATCATTAACAATTACTATGAATTTAAAAAGTACATAGTAAAAAATAATTAAAAAATTATTATTTAAATGTTAAAGTAAATATATATCAAACATAAAATGAGATTAATTGAACAATTATAATATAACCAAGCAAAAGCGATGTACGTGTGACATGAGATAATATAACAACATAAAGAAATTAGAAAAATAAGATCACATATATTGGAAAGTTATATTTTTAGATAATGAGATAGACTGTAATATCGTCGATAATCAAATTAAGTACAAATCAAGATTTCTCACAAAATGTGACAAAACTATGTAAAATAATAGATTCAAAAATATGAAAATTGGTATTTAATTAGATAAGTTTATCAGGACTAGTCGAACGATGTCAGTTTCATCTCAATCGTACCTTTATTTGGACTAGTGTGAATAACGAAAATAAAATATAATAAATTACTTTTTTATTATAATATATATATATATATATATATGTTGAAGTTGGATAAATTAGAGATATTTAAGTAGCAAAATCAATGTAGTTTAAGGTCTAGATGAGAGGAGAATTTTTGTTACACTATAATATAATAAAATAAAAATGATACTTTTGAAGGAATTAGATAAATTATATAGAAAGTTGCATTTCAAGTAATTAAGGAGATCGATTGTAACATCCTTAATCATCAAGTCTTGAACAAATCAAATTGTTTTGTAAAAATAAATAATAACCAAAGTAAATGTATTATTTAATAAACATTGAAGTGATTATTTAGTCTAATAGAGCTAGCAGAGATAAGTCACACTTTGTTTATTTGATCTTGATCAAAAATTGTTTGAAATTATTGTGAAATAAAAATAAGTTATATTTTTATATTAAGTATATAGCTATTTGAGTTGATGTGAGACAAATGAAAAATATATAATACAATGAAATCAAAATTATGTAAAGGTCAAATGAGAGGACATTTAGAGTTACATAGTGATATAAAAAATTAAAGCATAAAGTTGATGAAAATGAGATAATTTGTGCGACAAAGGTAATTCCAAAGCACAAAAGAGATCATGTGTAAAATCAAATATTGTATAATAACGTACAATTTGAATTTTGTGGTAAAGCATTCAAAGACCAAGAAAATAAAATTTTTAAATGTATAAGAATAAAAAGTAATTGGTTAGAGCTCTTTTAGTCGAGTCTAATGGCACTTAGTTTGGCTCAATCATAACTCATCTGGATTTATTGTGAATTACAAATGTAAATAAGCATTAATAATAACAAGTTATTATTTTATTACTAGGTAAATATATATTAAAGCTAAAACTAAAAAATTATGACAATGTAATATAACTAAATAAAAAGGCATTTAATGATCGTAAGTGACGAGATTTAGAGTCACATAATATAATAACAAAATAAAAGAAATTAATTTGGTGAGATAAGATAAATTAAACGAGAATGCTACATTCCATGATACTAAGGGGATCCATAATAGAATCCATGATCTTTAAATCTGATATAAGTAAAAATATATCATAAAGTAAAATAACACAAGAAAAAATAAATTTAAAAATATAATAATGAATATTTAGTTTTATGGAGCTTAATGAGATGATTTATCATTGTTTGCTCTATTTTTATAAGGCCTCATTTAGAATTATTACAAAATACAAAAATAAATTAGCATAAATTATAATAAATTATTATTCAAATATGACATAAATATATAATAAGGCTAGAATAAGAGATTTAATCAATGAAATGTAAGAAAATCAAACCATGTGAAAAGCCACACAAGGGGAGAATTAGAGCTCTGTGATAATATAACAAAATAAAAGATAAAAATAAAGTAAATGAGTTTTATTATATAGGAAATTTTCTTTCCTAAATACCATTTAGAAAATTATAATAGAGAGAAACTTGCAAATCCTTTGCAAATAAAAAATTATCATAAAACGTGACAAAAAATAAAATATTTAAAAATTAGGTAATGAATATTTATTAGATAGTGCGCATTAAGATTGGTTTGATGACTTTAGTTTCAACTCTGTCGAACCTGATTTGGAATTACTATAAATTACAAAAGTAAATGATCATAAATGATAACAAAGTTTTATTTTAATATTTAGTAAATAAATATAAAAGTTGAAATTAAATTAATTGTTGTGATATAATATAAAAAATCATGGTGATGTTGGGGTTACACATGATTGTATTTAGAGTTATAAAGTAATGTAACCAAATCAAAGAAACAAAATTGAAGAGACAAGATAAATTATGAAGGAAAGGTCCATTTTAAGATATTAAGATGTTTGAGTATAACATCCTTGATTATCAAATCATTTATAAATGAAAATGCTACATAAAACACACAAAAATCCTAGGACACAAAAAACTTAAAAATAAAGCAATGAAATTTTAATTAGATAGTGGAGACAAGGCCAAGGAGATGGATTTTGTCTTGATTAGACCTTGATTAAAATTACCATAAACTACCAAAGTAAATCAAAATAAATTATAGTAAATCATTTTTTATCAAGGTAAAACATAATAAAGCTCATGTGAGATTAATTGAAGCAACATTGTATAACTAAAAAAATTTGATGTAAATGTCACATGAGTGGAGTGTCAGTTTGAAAATAACATATATAAAAAAAACAAAACTTTTGCTGCAAAAATATAAATTATTGGAAAGTTTAATTCAAAAATATTAAGCATATCGAGTACAACATCATAAATCATGAAATAAGATTTGAATCAAAATAACATGTAAAATATGCTAAGGCCTTACAAAAGAGATAAATTTATTTACTACACTATAACCAAATGAATGAAATTTAAACATCACATGATCAGATCCACGGAGTTGCCTTATAGTATAGCAAACTAATTGAAAACATTGAAGAAATGATACAAAATATAAAAGAAAGTTACATTCTAGGATACTTTGAAGATCAAATTTAAAATCCTTCATCATATAATTACATAAAAAAATTCCTCATAAAGCATGAAAAAAGCAAAGAAAATAAAATATACAGAAATATAAAATTGAATATTAAATTTGAACAAGCTTATTGAGGTCAATCAAACGACGATTTGTTTGACACCATCTTACCTTGTTTAGAATTACTATGATTTAACAGTGTAAATAATCTTAAATAATAAGAAATTGTTAATTTAATAATAAGTAAGTATTTATTAATGTTGAGATTAACTAATTTGAAGTAATATAACACATACAAATCAAGTTGATTTTGTAGTCATGTGAGAAGTGACTTAAAGTTACATAACAATGTATCCAAATCAAAGAACAATCTTTAAAAATTGAGTAAATTATATAAGAAAGATTCTTTTGAAGACACTAATGGTGATTAGGAGTAAAATCTTTGATTGTTAAATCATGTATAAATTGAAACATCTCATAAAGCAAGCTTTTATAATATTAAGTAAAATATTTAAAAATAGAAAATAAATGTACTATTATATACAACTCATTAAGGCTAGTTCAATTAGCCTTGCTTCATTTTGATTAGACATCATTTAGAAATATGGAACATTAGCAAGGTAAATAAAGATCGACAATAATAGATATAACTATAATATTTAGTAAATATATATTAAACAAAAAAATATTATAAATTGAAGTAATATAATATAGCAAAATCAAAATGATCTAATTGTTATTTGGAATTAGAGTTACCTTGTAATATAACACAATCAAAGTGAAACATTTTACAAAAGAGTTATGTTATAAGAGAATGTAGAATTATAAATTACTAAGGAGATAGAGTGTGACATGATAGATTATCAAATCAGGTATAAATTGAATGCCTCATAAAGAATGTCAAAACCTTAGAAAATAAATATTTATGATTTAAAAAAAGTATTTAATTGGATAGAGCTCATTGGGACAAGTGTAATGACGTATGTTTGTTTCGATCAGACCTCCTTATAAATCACTAAAAATTTTCAAAAGTAGATACAAATAATTAATAATAAAATATTATTTTAATATTAATCAACAAAATATATTAAAGAAAAAGAGATTAATCAAAAAGATGTAAAGTTCTAATGAGATGAGAGTTAGAGTTTCAAAGTAATATAGCCAAATCAGAGCATAACTTTCAAGAAATAGGATAAATTATATAAAGTAATTGTATTCCAATATATTTGGGAGATCAAATGTAATACCCTTGATAGCCAAATAATATATGTATCAAAATGTCGCATAAAATATGCAAAAATCCTAAAAATTGAAATATTTGAAAAAATAGAGATAGATATTTAATTGGATGGACCTGATCAATTTTAGCCAAATGACTATTGTTTTATCTAGATCAGAAATCATTTTGAATTAATTGGAATAGCTAATGTAATAAGTAAAAATAATAATAAGTTATCATTTTAATATCAAGAAAATATTTATTGAAGGTAAATTTAGTTAAATTAAAGTAATGTAATATAACAAAATAAAAGTAATGGATTGATCAAAGGAACGGAGACTTATAGTTACAATGTAATATAAAAAACTGAGAGTGAAAATTAAAGAAATAAGATAAATTATGAGGGAAACTTTCATTCTAAGGTAATGAGGAGATTGAGTGTAATGTTCTCAATTATCAAATCAAATTCAAATCTAAATATCTTATAAATTATTACAAAGCATAGAAATAAAATATTTTAAAATATGTAAATAAATATTTATTAGATATAGCCTAGCAAAATGAGTTTGACAACCTTTCTTTCTTCTCAAATGGACCATGTTCTGAATAATTGAAAATTATACAAATAAATAAGCATAAATAATAATAAATGACTATTCTAATATTAATTTAGTATATATTAAAGGTTAAATTAAACAAATTGAAGCATTATAATATTCCCAAAGCACTGTGATATAATGGCCACATGAGATGAGAAATAGAGCTGCATAGTAATATAATCAAATTAGAGTAAAACATTATAAGAAATAAGGAAAACTTTATGAGGCATTTTCATTTAATTTTACTAATAAGAACTAGTGTGATAGCCATTATAACAAAATATTGTGAAAATTAAAAAGCATGATGAAATATCTAAAACTCTTCGAAAACAATAATCAAAAATATAAAAATGAAATAATAATTAGATAGAGCATGTTGAGATGAGCCCAAAAATATAATTCTCATCTCAATTTCACCTTCTTTTGAATTATGAAAAATTAACATAATAAATAAGCACAAGTAATATTAAATTATTATTATAATTTTAAGTAAATATCTTTTAATATTTAAATCAAATAAATTGATGAAATATAACATGAACAAATTGGTACATGTTAAAGGACAAATCAGGGAAGAGTTATGGTTCATAATAATATAACCAAACCTAAGTGAATCATTTTAAGAAATAAGAAAAATTATAAAAGAAATTTTCATTCCAAGATATTAAAAAGATCGACTGTAGAATCATCAATCATTAAATCTTATACGAATAAAAATGCTACATTAAGCATACAAAAATACAAAAAAATTAAAATTGTAAAAATAAAAATTGAATTAGATATAGCTCTTAAAAACGTTTCTAAAGACACTTGTTTTCTCTTGATTAGAGCTTGTTTGTAATTACTACAAATTAAAAAAAATAAGCAAAAAAACTAAAAAATTATTATTTTACTATAAGAAAACATCTATTGTGGTTGAAATAAGGTAAAATGAATAAATGAAATATAATAATATCAAAGAGACTTAAAAGACACATCATTAAAGAATCAAAATTACATATAATGTAACAAAATTAGTTGAAAAAATTCACGAAAATGAGAAAACATACGCTGGTATGTTGCATTCCGATTTACAAAGGAGATTAAGTATAACGTCCATAATTGTTAAATCTAGTATGAATCAAAGTATCATATAAGATATGGGAAAAATTTATAAAATAAAATATTAAAAATAAAAAAATATATATTTAATTTGATAGGACTCATTGAGATGAATCCAACGATATGTCTTTCATCTTAATTAGATCTCATTTAAAATTGCTCTGAATTAACAAAGAAAATAAGTTAATAAAATAAAATACTATAATTTAATATTAAACAAACATACATTAAAGATTGAAAGCGATAAATTAAAGCAATGTAATATTAAAAAATCATGAAGATGTAAAGCTCATATATGTAAAGATTTAGAGTTACATTATAATATAACTAAATTATTTAAAAAAATTAAATTATATGAGATAAATTGTAAATGAATAATAGCTTCCAAATATTTAAGGAGATGAAGAATAACATCCTCAATTGGATATAAATAAAAAATATCCCATAATATATTCAAACCCTAATCAAATAAATTATTTAAACATATAAAAATGAATATTTAAATTGTGTGTTGTTTGAGATGAGTCTAATGATTTTGTTTCACATCCAAGAAGACCTCATTTAGAATTATTGTGGATCACAAAATTCAATAAGCATAATTAGCAATAAATTAATATTTTAATATAAAATAAATATGTAACAAAGCTAAAATGAGATAAATTGAAATAATTAAATATAACCAAATCAAAGTGATGCTAAGGTCCCACAAGATGAGAATTGGAATTTTATAGTAATATATGTAAATCTAAGATTTTTTTTTTAAAAATGAGATAAATTGTATTACAAGTTATATTCCAAGATACCAAGGAGTTCAAGTGTAACATCCTTAATCGACAATTTAGATACAAATCAAAATATCTCATAAGATAAGGATAAATTAAATAAACATATATGTTACAATATAAAAATAAATACTTAATTAGACATAACTCACACAGTTGAGTCCAACAACATTTATTTAATCATGATGATGCATTATCTAGAAATACTACAAATTACTAAAGTGAAGAAGCATTAATAATAATAAAATATTATTAAAAAATAATTAAGTTTTTATTAAAGCTGAAAATGAGATAAATTGTTGCAGATTATGTAACCTCACAAAAATGAAGTAAACATCACACAAGAAGAGATTTATGGTACTATAATAATATAACAAAATTGATGCAAAATGTTTTTCAAAATTAGATAAACTACATTGGAATGCTACAAATGTTGAATGAATAAAACTTCCATATAAAGATTACTAAAACAAAAATGAATAAAATGCTTTAAAAAAAGAAAAAAAAAATTAATTTGTGTGTGATTGTCAAGATGAGTCTAATGACTTTTGTTTTCTGTTTATTAAACATCATTTACAATAACTACTAATCACTAAACTAAATAATCATAAAAAATAATAACTTATTATTTCATTATTAGGAAAATATACATTAAATTGAATCGAGGCATTCGAAACAAATAAAATAATACCAAACCAAAGTTGTTTAAAGGTTACATCAGAAGAGATTTAGAGTTAAATTATATCATAAACTAATCAAAGAAAATAATTTCAAGAAATAATATAAATTATTCAAGAAAGTTTTAATTTGAGATATTAAGGAGATGGAGAATAACATGCTCATTCATGAGAAAAAGTATGATTCAAAATGTGTCCTAAAACATGCCAGAAGTGTAGGGAAGTTATATGATAACATAAAATTTAATATTAAATTTGATAGAACACGTCGAGATGAGTCTAACAATCTTCATTTTAACTACTTTATACCTCGTCAATAGTTATTATAAATTATCAAAGTAAAAAACATAAATTATAATACATTATTATTTTATTACTAATTAATAATATATCAAAGTTGAAATAAGAAAAATTAAAAAAAAAATGTAATTATCCAAGTCAAATAGTGTAATGTTCACACAAGAGGAGATCAATCATTAAATAAGATACGAATAAAAATTCCTCCTAAAGGGAGCAAAAACTCTAGGAAATAAAATTTTAGAAACAAAAAAATCACTATCTAATGGAATAAAAGAACTTCGAACATTTTAGATGTGGTTTGCTTCATCTCCGTGAGACATCAATCAGAATAACTATGAATTACTTTAGTAAATTAGCATATATAAGACTAAATTATTGTTTTAACATGAAGTAATTATATATTAAAACCAAAAGAAGATAAATTTAAGTAATAAAACATAATCAAATGAAAATAATGTAAAAGTCACTATTGAGAAGATTTCTTGTTACTTAATAGTATAAAAAAGTTAACGTAAAAATTTGAAGAAATTGGATGAATTGTGGGGGAATCTTTTACTCAAAGATACTAAGTTGATAAAGTATAACACCCTAGATAATCAAATAAAGTACAAATTAAACTATCTCATAAAATATACTAAAACCTTCAAAAATTAAGTTTTAAAAAATATAAATATTAACATTCGAATTGATAGAGCTCATTGAGACAAGTCCAACAATATTTTTTTTATCCATTGGGCTTCATTAAGGAATTTTTTTAATTACAAAATTAAATAAGTATATTTAATAAAAAAATTAAATTTTTAATATTAAGTAAGTATATACTAATGCTTAAATGAGATTAATTAAGACAATGTAATACAACAAAATTGAAGAAATATAAAGCTCTAAATGTAGGAAAATCATTGTTTCATGATAATATAATTAAACTTAAGGAAAACTTTTGAAATCATTATGTAACTTATATCAAAAAATTTACTTCTATGTTTCTTAAGGGATCATGTGTAATACTTTAATCATTAAATTAATTACAAATTGAAATGCCACGTAAAGCATACAAAAACTTTGGAAAATAAAATACTTAAAAAAGAATATAAAAAAGAATATTTATTGAGATAGATCTAATTGAAACATATCCAACTACGTTTGTTTCATCTCAAATCAAACCTCATCTCGAATTATACATATTTCCAAATAAATAAGAATAAAAATAGTAAATTATTACTTGGAAATAAAAAAATTATATGTTAAAGTTGAAATAAGATGAATTAATGTAACTTAACCAAATGAAAATGATATAGATGTCTCACAAGAGGAGATTTGACGTTGTATACTAATATAATAAAATAAAAAAAATGAAATAAAAATTATAGGAGAATTATATTCTATGTTACTCAGGCAATCAAATGTGAAATCTTGGATCTTCAAATCAGCTACAAATCAAAAGGAATCATCAAGTATTACAAAATTGTAGCAAAAAAATATTTGTTAATATAAAAATAAAGTTTTAATTAGATAGGGCTCATACAGATGAGTCCAATTACATCTATTTTGTCTCAAGAAAATATCATTTGGATTTACTATTAATTGTAAAAGTAAATAAATACAAATATTAATATATTTATTTTTTGTATTAAGAAAAAATATAAAAAAGTTCATAAAAGACATATTGATGAAAAGAAATATAACAAAATCTCCACAAGGTGTAGTTCATATTGGTAGAGAATTACAACTTCATAGAGACATACCCAAATCCAAGCAAAAGATTTTTAGAAATGAGAAAAACGACATACAAAAGTTACATTACAAGATACTAAGTAGATTGAGTATAATATTATTAATTGTTAAAACATGTACAAATAAAAATTTATCATAATTTATGAAGAAAACTTTGAAATCAAAATATTTAAAATAATAAAAAATAACATTTAATTGGGTTGACATTGTCCATAAGAGCCAACGATGATGGTTTTTCCTTAATCAAACCTCATTTGAAATTACAATGGTTTACCAAATTAAAAATGTAAAAATAATAATAAAATTTTTTTTATTAACAAGAAAATATATGTTAAAGTTCAAATAAAATAAATTAAAATAATGTATAATGACATAATCATTTCAATGTAAAGATCACAAGAATGGAGACTTGGAGTTTGATCATTACTAATCCAAATCATTGAGATCAATTCTTTGAAAAGTGAAAAATTGTAAAGAAAATTTACATTATATGATATAAAAAAAATTTAGCATAATATCCTCAATCTTAAAATATGGTATAAATGAAAATGCCATGCAAAGCAAGCCAAAACACCATAAATAAAAATCTTTAAAAAAAGAAATGTGAACATTTAATTGGATTGTGCTCATCAACATTAATTTAACAACTTTAGTTTCAACTAAATCTAACCTACTTTGAAATTACTAAGAAATAATAAATTAAATAAGAAAAAATAATAATATTAAATTATTTTAAAATTAGGAAATTTTATATTAATGGTAAAATAATTTAAATTGAAACAATGTAATTTGTCAAAACCCAAGTAATTTAAACGTCACTATAAAGGAGACTTAGAGTTACTTAGTAATATAACCAAATAAAAAAAAACTTTGATGAAATGAAATAAGTTGTGTAAAAAAGATGTATCCTCAGATACCAAAGTGATAGACTATAACATCCTTGATCATCAAATAAAAAATTAATATAAATAACTAAAAAGTTTTTGAAATCAGCATTAAAAATTTTTAAAAACAAATATTTAGTTTGGTAACACTCTTCGTGCTTAGCCGAATTAAGTTTTTTTTGTCTTCATTAAGTCACTATTGAAATTTTTGCAAATTACCAAAATAAATAATGAAAAATTAATATTTTAGTACTAAATATAATTTTTTAAAAAAATTAAAATTAAATAAATGGAAGTAATCTAATCTAGAAAAATTAGGGTGATGTAATCGACAGATGGGAGGCTAATTAGATTTCCGTAAATATGACCAAATCAAAAAAAACAATTGAAGACATGTCATTAATTGCATAGACAAGCTATGTTCCAAGGCAATAAGGTGACTATCTGTAACATCCTTAGTTATTAAATTAATTATGAACCAAATTACCTCATAAAAGATTTGAAAATAATACAAAATAAAATATTAAGAAATGTGAAAAGTAACATTAATTTTGACAGATCTCGTCATGTCATGTTCAATGACATTTACATCATCTTAATTAGACCTTATTTCGAATTGTTTTGAATCAAAGTAATATAAATTTAAACAATAGGACATTTAGAGTTTTGTAGTAATATAACCATGTTAAAGAGAACAAAATTAAAAGAATAGGATAAACTATTTTGACAAATTTGCATTCAAAGATACAAAAGACATGCAAATTAAATTGGCTCATAAAGGATGCCAAAATTAAAGAAAAGGAAATATTAAAATATAAAGATGAATATTTAATTGGATAGAGTTCATCATGATGAGTCCAATAACTTTAGTTTTCTTAAAACTAGCATTGTTTGGAATTTCTGTGAATTAACAAACTAAATTAGCCATGATAATAATAAATTATATTTTTTAGTTTGAAATAAATATATATATATAAGCCAAAATAGAAAAAAAAATAGAAATGTAATGTAATCAAATTATGGCATTGTAATTGTCAATTATGAAGAGCATAAGACTTTCATAACAATATAACAAAATCCTGACAATATTTTCGAAAATTAGATAAACTATGTAAAAAAAAATGTTATTTCTGAGATGCTAAGGAGTTCATTTCTAACATCCTCTATCATTAAATCATTTGTCAAACAAAATGCCTTGTAAAGCAGGCCAAACTATAAAAAACTAAAGCACTTAAAAATATAAAAATGAATTTTGCTATGTTTGTTTTGTCTCTATTTGACATTATTTTAAATTTCTATTATTGTCAAAGTAAAGAAATACAAATAATGAGAAATTATTATTTTAAAATTTAGAAAATAAATTTTAAAGCTAAAATAAGATAATTTAAGTATTGTATAAAATAAAATTAAAGTGATTTAAACATCTGTTGAGATAAGATTTATAGTTAAATAGTCATGTTAGCAAAATCGATGTAAACAATTTTAAAAAATGAGAAAAAATTTTTTAGAAAATTGCATTAAAAAATTCTAAGGAGCTTTAGTATATAAAAGTTGAAATGACTCATAAAACTTGCCTAAACCCAAGATGACACAATATTTATATATAGAAAAATTAATATTTGGTTGATAGAGCAAGTTGAACATGCTTGTTTCATTTTGATTGAGCCTCATTTAGAAATAATTTTAATTACTAAATATAAGAAATTAATCTAATGTTATATAAATTTAATAAACATAATATAATTAAATGAATAGGATGAAAATGTAAAATGATTAGAGAATTAGAAATTATATAATTGACAATCATTATATGGGAAGGTTGCATTCCAAGATGTTAGAGAGATTAAGTGCACCAACTTTGATCATCAAATTAAGTATGATTCAAAATATCACATAAAGCATGAAAAGAACAATTGATAATAACATATTTAAAATGATATAAATGAATACTTAAGTGGATTGAGGTAGTACATACGAGTCCAAAAATGTTCGTTTCAGCATGATCAGATGGCTTGTGAAATTAGTTAGAATCATCAAAGTAAAAAAAATAAAAAATAATAGTTATGCGTTTTTTCAATATTAAGAAAATATATGCTAAATCTAAAATATGATAACTCAAAGCGTTGTGGTATGATCAAAACAATCTCATGTGAAAGTCACATGAGAGGAGAATTAGAGCTTTATAGTAATAAAACTAAACAAAAGCAAAAATTTAAAAAATGCTTTAAATTGTGTAAGAAAGTGACATTCCAAGATGGTCAAAGTTTCGATGTAACATCCTCAATCCTAAAATAAAGTGCAAATTAAAATGCCACTCATTATATACATAAACTCTACAAAATTAAATATTTTCAAAAATAAAAATAAAAATTTCATTAGATTGTGCTCATCTAGTCTATTTTAATATTACTTTTTCCAGCTTGATCGGTTCTCATTTCACATTAGTAAGAATTTCAAAATTATATAAAAAAAATAAAATAGCATATTATTTTAATATTAAGGAAAAATATATTAACGCAAAAAATAAGAGAAATTAAAGCAATGTGATATGACTAAATAAAAACCATTTAAAGGTCACACAAGAGGAGATATAGAGTTATTGAGAAATATAACCAATTCGAGTTGAACAATTTGAAAAAATTAGATTAAATATATACGAAATTTGTGTTCCAAGGAATTAAGGAGATAGTGTGTAACATTCTCGATTGTCAATTTAGATCAAAATTAATGTCATGTACGGCATGCCAAACCATTAGATACAAAAAATTTCGAACTATAAAATGATTATTTAATTTAATAGAACACATTGACCAAAATCCAACAACATTTTTTATCTACATCAAACCTCCTTTGAAATTTTTGCAAATTATTAAAGAAAATAAACCTAAATAACAATAAATTATTTTTTTAATATCAAGTTAAATTGTATTAAAACAAAAACAAAATAAATTAAGAATTGTAACAAAAAAATTAAAGTGATGTAAAGGTCATATAATAGGAGAGTTAGAGCTTACACTAACCTAATTAATTTGATGGAAAGCTCTTTGAAAAAATGACTTAAATTGATTGGAAAAGTTAAATTCCAAGATACTACATAGATTATATTTAAAATGCTCAATTATTTTGTTAGTTAAGAATTAAATGTCTTTTAAAGCATACCAAAATCATTCAAAATAAAATGCCAAGAAATGTATAAATGAATATTTATTAAGATAAATCTTGTTTAATCGATTCCATTGACCATTATTATGATCTCGATTAAACCATTTTTGGAGTTACTATGATTTAAAAAAAATTAGATCTACAAAAATAATAATAAATTATTATTTTTTCATAAAAAGCAAATAAATATTAAAGCCAAAGTAAGAGAACTTGAAGTAACATAACATAACAAAATCAAAGTGATATAATTCTTACATGATAGAAGATTTTTGAGTTTCATGGAAAAATAACAAAGTGAGAGTAGAAAAAAATTAAAAAATGAGATAAATTATATGTGACAATTGCATTTGAATATAATAAAGTGATAGAATTTGACATCCTTAATTATCAAATCAAGTGTGAATAAAAATCTCTCATAAAAAAGTAAAAAAAAGCATGGCAAATAAAGTTTTAAAAAAATACAACAATGAATTCTTAATTTCATAGAGGTCATTGAGACAAGTTCAAAGATATTTTTTTTACTCCATAAAACCTTGTTTTCGTTTTATATGACCCTCAAATCTACATTGACTGGAAAACGGAGAAAACTAAAAAAGTATAGATAATATTAAAATATTATTTCAATATTAAGTAAATGTATGCTAAATAAAAAATAAGTTAAACTAAAATAATATAATATAAAAAATTAAAGCATTATAATGGTCAAATGAGAGGAGAATTAGTGTTTCAAATTAATTTAACAAATAATTACAAAAAATTTAAAAAATGTGATAATGTTTTGAGAAAGTTGATTTTCTTGGTAGTAAGGTGATTGTGTGTAACATCCTTAATCATTAAATCAGTTATGAATTTAAAATGACTTGAAGTGTTTCGTGCTAAGAAAATCCCACAAGAGGGGGGGTGAATTGTGTATTTAAAAATTTTATAACTTTCGAAATTAAAACTTAAAAGTTTTAAGCACGAATAAAGAAATTTGAACACAAAAGTTTTTAGGTGGTTCGACTCAAAACCGAGTCTACGTCCACCCCCAATCAGTGTTGGGAAAAATCCACTAAATGCACCAATTACAAGTGAGGTTTTTCGTACGGTTCACCTCAAACCTACTTGGGATTTTTACTACGGCTAATCCCAAACCTACTTGAGTTTTTCTCCGGGCTCAACTCAAACCCGGGGCTTTAGCACTACTGCCGGGATGCCCTTACCCCAAAACGAAAAATACAACGATTGGCAGAAAGAACTTAGGAGAAATCGAAAAAAAATGAGGCACACACAATTGAAAAATTAGAGGGATAGAAATGAGAAAAATTGAATCATGAACCTCTAATTTCAAGCGCCTTGTTGCAGTTTTCTTTGAGCTTGAAGGCACTGTTTTTGCTTGCGATTGCTCGAATTTGAGATCTGAAATCTTTGAAAGAATTTAGCAAAGGTAAACAAAATAAATCTTAATTCATCCCTATTTATAGAGCTTAAAATTGAGCTCAAAACAAACCTTCAACGGCTCCTAAAAAACAACTAGCCGTTTGGGCAACGGACGGAAAGCAGCCACCGTCCGATCCGGGGCCAAAATCGAACGGCTCTGATCAATTTACGAAACAACCGTTCGATTTTGATCTGGAGCGTTGGATCCGCGCGCTGAACGAACGGCGCCGATTGAACTCGCGAAACAGCCGTTTGATTTTGATCTGGAGCGTTGGATCTGCGCGCTGAACGAACGGCGCCGATTAAGCTCGCAAAACAGCCGTTCGATTTCGATCTCGCGCGTTGGATCTGGGCGGGATTGAGCTGCGCCTTTGGATCCTGCCGAAGTTATAAGGTGGGATTTTTAGTCCCACACTGCAGAACTAAAATCGGCGCAGCGCTTTATAAGGGATTTGCACTGTTAATTTCTCGAGCCTCTGTGGGGCTGGCTCCCCCCTTCCTTGACCGGGATTTCACCACCCGGTCGGGTTGACTTGACCATGCACTGTTCATTGACCGTTGACCGTCGCTGTAGTTTGACCTAGCCGAGCTCCTCTCTACGGGCTTTGGGCGGGCTTGGCTTGGCCAAGCACTGTTCATTTGACCGTTGACCACCGTTGTAGTTTGACCTCGCCGAGCTCCTCTCGGGGTGCTTGGGCGGTCTTTGCTCGCCCTTTTTGGGTCAACCAATTTTTTTTTTTAATTTCTAAAATACCTGGACGGGCTAATTGCGTGACGGGTCGGCCCGCCCAGTGCTACAGTGAATTTTCCCAAGACTTAAGCTGTTTTAAGGTTGATTGGAAGAATTTTTGTGCTAAAATTTTAAATATAAGTATACCAAAATAATTTTATATTATCATAGTATTATAAGTTTTCTAAATGACTATGAAAAGAAATTATGAAAAATAATTCCTAAATAATTTTAAAAAATCAAATACCAATGTCTATACTTTTTGTCAATAAAGTTTGGCCCAAAAATAAAAATTCAATAATTAT
Source organism: Vanilla planifolia (assembly GCA_023846275.1). Taxonomy (NCBI): domain Eukaryota; kingdom Viridiplantae; phylum Streptophyta; class Magnoliopsida; order Asparagales; family Orchidaceae; genus Vanilla; species Vanilla planifolia. Next base: position 251,148 of record JAIUJO010000218.1, on the reverse strand, counting down.
TAATTTTATAACATTTTTAAATATTAATACTACTAGTGTGCCTCATAATCTCAAAAATTGGATATCTCAATTTTAAGAAAAATTAATAGAAGCTCAAATATAAAAATTCTAGTACATATCTCAAATTTCCTTGAAGTATGTCATGGCTTCAAGGTCCTTAGAGACCACTATTTTAGACATGTGAAATACATAGCTTGATTTAATTAAATATTAACAATTTTACTTAAAATCAAGCCTAAATAAAATATAAACATTTATGCTTGACTCATCAAACACAAGGGTATAACATGACTCAAAAAACTTACTGCAACTAAAGAAAATAAAATATTTAAAATTATAAAAATGGATATTTAATTTGTCAAAGCGCCACGAGATGATTCCAACCTTGTTACTTCATTTCGATCTCACATTGTTTGTAATTACTGTGAATTGTCAAAGAAATTAATCATAAATAATGATAAGTTATTATTTTAATATTAAAAAAATATATATTAAACTTGAATTGAGAAAAAAAGTAACATTGAATTATAGCCATATGAAAGTGATGTACAAATCATTCAAGATGAGATTTTGAGTTATACAGTAATATAATAAAATATAAGTGAAACATTTGAAGAAATAAGACAAATTTTAGGATAAAGCTTAACCCTATGATACTATAGAGATTGATGGTGACATCATTAATCATCAAATTAAATAAAAATTTATGTGAATCATAATGCATGCAAAAACTTTAATAGGAGTTATTAATATAAAAATGGATATTTAATTAGATAGAGATAATGAAGTTGAGTAAATTGATATTTGTTTCATCTTGATTGAATTTCATAGAATTATAGTAGATTTCAAAATTAAATAAACATAAATAATGACAAATTATAATTTTTTAATAAGTAAAAAATAATAAAACTAATATGAGTAAAATTTATGCGAAGTAAGATAACTAAATTAATGTAATGTAATGTACATATGAGTCAAGAATTATAGTTTCATAATAAAATACCTTAATCCAAACAAAAAAAATTGAATAAATAAGAAAACATCTACGAGAAAGTTGCATTGAAGTATACTAAGGAGATCATGTGTAATATCCTTGATTCTCATATCAAGTAAGAATCAAAATGCCGTGGGAAACATGCCAATATCATTGAAAATAAAGTACTTTAAATAATAAAAAAGAACATTTAATTTGATTAAGGAGATCAAAACATGTTCTACATTTTTTGTCTTGTCTCGAATGGACCTTGATTAAAATTACTAGTAATAACCCAAATAAAAATGCAAACCTAATAAAAATTATTATTTTAATATCAAGAAAATATATATAAAAGTAAGAAAATTATAAATTAAACCAATATAATATGACAAAATCAACATAATGTAATGGTCACACTAGAGTAGAGTTAAAGTTTCAAGGCAAATAAACCAAATTATCTCAAAGAATTTCAAGAAAAATGATGAATTATAAAAAGGAAAGTTGAATTCCAAAAACCAAGAAGTTTATATGTAACTTATTTTATCATAAAATGAGGTACGAATCAAAATACCACATAAAAGCTAGATGAACCTAAAATAAAATATTTCAAAATATAAAAATAAATATTTAATTATCTTGTACTTGTTAACACTTGTTCAATGATGCTTGTTTCATCTCGATTGTATTTCATTTGAAATTACAAAGAAAGTTTTATGTAAATAAGCAAGAAATAGTACTACTTTTAATAATTAACAAATTATTGAAGTTGAAATAAGTTAAATTTTTTCAATGAAATTTGACCAAATCCAAGTAAAGTGGGCCACGTAAGAGGAGATTTAAACTTAAATAATAACATGACCAATTCAAAGTGACAAGTTTGAAAAACTAGATAAATTATATTTTAAAGATTAATTCCAAAATACTAAGAATATTTTATGTAACATCCGTAATCATTAAATCAGCAACAAATCAAAATATGATGTAAAATATAGAATACACATGGACATAAAATACCTAGAAATATTAAAACAAACATTTAATTTGATAGAACTCTTTGAGATGTGTCCAAGGAAGTTTATTTTGTCACCATGATACCTCATTTAAAACTTCTATTAATTTCCAAAGTAAATAGGCACAAATAATTAAAATTATTTTTTTAATTTTTTGTAAATATGTATTAAAAATAAAGTTATATAAACAAAAAAAAATTTAATAAAAAAATTAAGGCAATATAATGGTCACATTAGAGGACAATTAGAGTTTCATAATAATATAATGAAATCAAAGCAAAAGACATTTGAGGAAATGAGATAACTTGTCACATCCTCGATCATTAAATCATCTATGAATCAAAATGTCTCATAAAGTGCACCAAATAACTTAAAAATAAATTATTGCAAATATAAAAATAAATAAAATTAGATAGAGCTAGTTGAGTCGAGGGCAATGGTACTTGTTTAATCTCAATCAAACTTTATTTAAAATTTATGTGAGTTATCGATGTTTGTGAATATAAATATATATATCTTAAATATTTTTGTTTTTTTTTTTCAAAAAGTATATTTTCTCTATCCAACCCCAAGCCTAATGTACTGTTATAGAGGAATTTCTTGCAATAAGCCAAACTATTATTGGACAGCCACTTTGCCGACTATGAAGACTTTGATTTCCATCATCTTTTAAATAGAATAAAGGATTTCAGTTTATTGCACCATTAAAATAACCTTCTATAAGGCAAAAAATGCCAAAACCTAAAATGCTTTTTTTTATTTTCGAGTTTTAAATTTAGAATTCAAGAGATTCAAAGCTTTTATATGAGAACCAAATTAAATTTTTATGATGTTATAAGAAGATTTATGGAAAAACAAGGAATGGTTATGATCCATGAGTTCCTTAACCTACCAATTATACATATATTTGCTTATAGTTTCCTTAACATTTGGCAACACAAGCAAATATTTGGTTCTAATTTAGTTATTTTTTGCCATTGGGTTTATAATGTATAAAGTCCCTTGAGTTTTAGAAGTTAGGGTTATGCAAAAAAAGAAAAATCAAAAGAGCTAGCAAGAAAGAAGTAATTTTTCCAATTTACAAGTGAGTCATGCAATTCTACATTAATAGTATGATAATTTTTAGTTTTTGTATAAACTTGTAAATTTAGTATTGAAAATTACAACAAATAAGCCAAAATTGACAAAAAAAATGATTAGTTATAGAACTCACCAAAAAAATGAGGAAACTTATGAGGTAGGCACTTTGACATGAATATTGTTTTGTATGATTAATGTAATGTTGATTTGGTAAAATTAAGACTTTCCATGAGAAGTAGATTCACTAGCACAAGTAATATATGTGTATATTTGATGTAGTGTTGCTTTGTTGAAAATAAGACCTTGCATGTGAATTTTATTTCAAGCATGTGCTTTTATTCTACTTATGAGAAGCCAATATGTGTATCTATATTAAAATATGTACTTGTAGCTAGATGTATGCCTTTTATTTTTAATAATTGGTTGTGTAAAATTATTTAGCATGATTAATTGAATAAGCATGATAGTTTAGGAACAAAGACAAATACTTTGAAAAATGAGGACTTTATATGTGAGAAGAAATTAAAGGACTAATACTTGATGATATATATTAAATGACATGAATGTATGTGTTCTTACTTATTGTTAATAGCCATGGAAGAAACAAGAGATTACCACTATGAGGTGGCTATGATTATGAGGGTCATAATGTTGAGATATTACGATTGTGAAGTGGCTTGTCACCATGTATACCACAAGATTGAGATAATACCAGGGTGTGGTGGCCAGTGACATTTACGGATCACAAGATTAGGATATTATCACTATAAGAATATAAAAAGATAAATCAATAAAGGAGGTTTCAATTATAATTAAATTGAAACATGGTTAGCACATAAGGTTGCTTAGATAAGGGGGAAAATGCCCCAATAAGGATGATCATCTTAAGAAAAGAGAATTAAAAGTAGAATAAAAAATTCCATATGGTTGTAATTTATTTAGAGATCATAAAATTTTTTTCTTTGATAGCATAACATATTTTCTCTATAGATTCATGTTGACTTGCTTGCTTACAAGTTTAGTTGAGCTTGTGATTACACCTTAAATGTGATCGTCTCTAATTAATATTTATTTAATATTTTAAATATTTATTTTACTATTAGAGATAGCCTATTAAGCTAATGATGATTTGCTTAGCCATTTCCTTGGTACTAATATTTTTGATATAATGGAAACCTTTGAAAATGAGGATTGGCTAAAAGAATAGCTTATAGAAAATAGGGAATTCAAATTGCAAAATTTTTTGTAAGAGTTATTTTGAATTAATTATTAATCGTCTGATAAAGTTAATATTGTGTGTGTATATAGAAATAGATTATAGTATTGTAATAAATTATGGAAACTATGACAAGTGGATGGTGTAATAGTTTTGGTTATTTATAGTTATAATTGTGGATATAAACTACTTGGTTGTGTTATTATGGATATTACTATTGTATTGTTGTATTTGTAAATGGGAAAAATAAATAAAATTTAGGAGAGCTTCTATCCATCTGAAACCTAAATTTTGTAAAATTAATTAGACATATAAAAATAAAAAAAGAGATTCTATATTTGTAATATCATAGATTACATAATTAAAAAACAAATTAGGCATAATTTAATGAGATAGTACATCAACTTGAAATTTGGAAACTTGGAAAAGAGAGGTTGTCACAATGTTGGTATGAGAGCTATTCAAGCCCTAGGGGATTGATGTTTAATTGACATGATGCTTGAATATCATACAACATAATGCCACATTTGTATCATCACACAAGCAAAGGCTCTTGTATCACCTACTGTTATCACATGTACTCTTATGATATAAGATATACCTAAAGTAGTTTTACTTGATTAAGGTGCATCCCATTCTTTTATATCAACTTATTTAATTTCATGATTGAAAATTGTGATGCACATTTCAAAAACTTGTCTTTTAATAAAATTTCCTACAAGAGAGGAGGTGAATGTAGAAAAATATATTAAAATTAGATATGAAAATTAATGAGACAAATTTTAAATCCTTATTCTCTATTATAAAACTATCAAAATTTCAAGTTATCCTTAGGATAGATTGGTTAACATTCCATCAAGTAATTTTTAATTATTGGGAGAAGAATTAAAGATTAATATAATAGAAGGTACTAAATTTATTTTTTTTTTTGTAAGGGCCAAAAGGTACCCATAATATTTTCTCTAAAGACTTAAAGGCTGGTAAGAAAAGGATATGGACATTATCTGGAGACAACATAGGAACTAGAAAAGAAATAACTCTAATTGTAAGTTCTATTTGCTTGTGAATATCAAGATGTGTTTCTTAAAGCATTACCTCAAATGCCACATGAAGAGTGATTGAATTTATGATTGATCTCATTCTAGAAGTAAGACCAAACTCAAAAGCACCCTACAAAATGGTGCCACTTGAATTACCGAAACTAAAAACACAATTACTAAATCTTATTAACAAAGCTTTTATCAAACCTTGTGTATCCCTTTGGGGTGCATCTGTGTTATTTGTGGAGAAAATGATGGAAGCTTAAGAATATGTATTGATTATAGAGAATTAAACAAGATCACCATCAAGAACAAGTATCATTTAATAGGAAAAATATATGAATATTTGATTAATTATAAGGAGCTAAAGTATTTTCAAAATTTGACTTAACATCTGGTTACCATGAACTAAGCATTAGAAGAGAAGACATTCCAAAAATATCTTTTACAATATGATGGAATTATTTTTAATTTCTTATGTTAGCTTTTTTGTTTAAAGAATCCTCTAACAGCTTTCAAGAATTTGATTTGTTATTATTTTTATTCATGACATTTTAATTTATTCCAAAGATAAATTAGAATATAAAGATAATTAGATCTAGTGTTATAGAGGCTATCAGAGCACCAATTTCATGTAATATTTTTAAAATTCAATTTTTGGTTATCTAGTACATCAAACGGCCTAGGCCAAGCAATATAACTGAATATGAAGTTTTGTTTTGTTTTGTTGGGTATTATATAGAAATTGTAAAAGATGTTCTTAGATTGTGATATCATTAAAAAGATTAACTTAGAAGTCAATGATGTTTAAATGGAATTCAAATAGAGAAAGAAGTCTTTAAACTTTGAAAGATAGGCTAACTTCAACCACAAATTTAGCAATACTTGAGAGAAAAATTTAATTTTAGGTATGAACTGATGCATCATCTCAAGGACTTCGGTGTGTATTAATACAAAATGATATAGTTATAGCATATGTTTCTAAGAAACTACAAAATCATGAAATAAACTATTCTATACATGATCTTTGGCTTGTTGCAATTAAGTTTGCCCCAAGGATTTGCCAATACTTTCTATAGAAAGTTATCAATTTATTGATCATCAAAGTTTGAGGTATAGTTTCACACAAAGGAAATTAAATTTAGGACACTGAATATGGTTGAAAATGCTTAAAGATTATGTCATGACATTGTTTATTACCCAAGTAAACGTAATGTTGTAGCTGATTCTTTAACTCAAAAGATTAGTCTCCATAGCATCGTATGATGCTAGAAAGAATCACAAGTGATAGCTAAAATAAATTTTCTAAAATTAAATGCAATATCAATAGCTGTTAGAAGGAACTTGCCTTAATTAGTTATTTCAACATATTGGTTTGCTCAAGATATGGATGAAAAAATCTAACAAATCAAGGCAAACATTACTAAAGAAAAAGAAACAAATTTTAATTTAAATAAAGTAGTTTTTTATAAAAATAGAATACATATTTCTACAACAAATGCATGGAAACAAATTTTATTGAAAGAGACATATGAAAAAAGATACATAATACATCCAAGAGTTATAAAAATGTATCATGAGTTGAAAAGGAGATTTGGGTGAAATGGTATGAAGAAAAGTGTCTATGATTATATAAGCAACTACATGATACATTAATGGAAGAAAGGGGGAAATAGAGACCAAGTGGGTTATTATAATCTCTTTCAATTCCAATGTGGAAATAAAATAAATATCAATGGATTTTATAGTTGGGTTGCAAAAAACTAATCAAAGATATGATGCTATGTGGGTAATTATTGATAGATTAAAAAAATCAACCCATTTTCTACCCATTAGAATTGTTATTCAACTAAAAGGTTGGCACACATTTATATTGATCAAATTATAAAATTACATGGAGTACATAAAGGGAATTATATTCAATCAAGATTCTAATACCACCTAATTGTTGTAGAAAAAAGTACATGAAGCATTTCTGACTCAATCAAGGTTTAAAAAGCTTTTCAACTTTAAATAGATTAATAAACTAAAAAAACTATAATGTTATTGAAAAATATGTTGAAGTAAATATATTACTTTTTGGTGAATGTTTTGATACTCATTTGGTATTGATTGAATTCACTTACAACAAAAGTTATGAATGTGCCATCAAAATTACACCATTTGAGGCACAATGTGACCAAAATTGTTAGTAATCACTATAATGGTATGAAGTAGGTGACAATGTTTAGTTGGGTCTAGAACTTATAGATAGAATGACTCAAAAAATTCAATCATTCTTAAAGATCATAAAAAACACAAGATCATCAAAAGAAGTGCATACTTGTATGTGTGTGCATAGGTATGTGTTTATGCGCACGCGTGTGCATGAGTGTGCATGTGCGTGTGGGTAAGTGTGTGCATGTGTGTGTATGTGTGTGTGTACACATGCATATATGTCTGTCTATGTGTGCATGTATGCATATGTATGTGCTTGCATGTGTTTTTAAATGTGTGTATGTGTACATATGTGGGTGTGTGCATTTGTGTGTGTGTAATATGTGCATGTGTTTGTGTCTATGTGAGTATGCCAATGTGTGGGTGTGTGTCAGTGTGTGCATGTGTGTATGTATGTTCATGTATGCATTATGTGTGTGAGTGTGTGTGTGGGTTTTTAATTTGTGCTTGCATGCTTCTATACATGTGTATTACTATACATGCATTCATGTGCACGTGCATACATGTATATGCATGTGTGCATGTACATACATTTGTGAATGTGTGTGCATGCATGCATGCGTATGTTCATGTGTGTGAGTGTGCATGTTTGTTTATATGTTTGTGTGTGCATATGCATGTGGATGTGTGTGTGTACTTGTTTGTATGTGTGCATGCTTTTCTTTATGCATGTGTATATGTGTGGGCAAGTATGTGAGGGGGTGTGTGTGTGTATGATATTATGTGTGTGGGTATGCAAGTGTAGGTGTGTGTGCATGTGTTTGTGTATAGATGTGTGTGTGTGTGTGAGTGCATGCATGTATGCATGTGTACTTGCATTTGTGTGCATGTCTACATGTGCACTTAAACTCATGTGCATGAGTGGATGTCTACATGTGCATGTGTTTGTGTGTATGCATATGTATATATGTATTGTTAGGTGGTTGTACTTGCGAGTCTATGCATATGAAAATGCACGTATGTGTGTGTGTGTCCATGTGTGGATATTTATACGTGTACGTGTGTGTGTGTGCATGTGTGTCTTGTGCATGCATGTGTATGTGTGTGTTTACATGCATATGTGTGCATGCTCGTGTGAGTTTGCATGTGTGCATGAATGTGTTTGTCTATGTGTGTGCGTGTGCACATTCTTGCGTGTGTCTATATGTGTTAGTGCATGTTTGAACATGTTTATGTTGGTGCATGTCTACTCGTGGGTGTAATTGGGTGCTTATCTATGCGTGTGTGTGTGTGTGTGCATGTGTATATGAGGATGTACAAGTGTGTGCATGTATGTGTGTGTGTGTCAATGTGCATGTGTTTGTGAGCGTGTTTCTATGTGTGTACATGTGTGTGTGTGGGAGGGTGAATGTTGGGGGTGCATGCATGCAAGTTTGTGTGTGTGCATGTTAGTGTGTTGGGGGGAGGGAAGGAGGAGTGCATGTTGGTCTATGTGTATGTATGTGGGTGTGTGCATGCATGCATGTGTGTTTGTGCAAGTGTGTGTATGAGCACATTCTCATATGTGTTTGTGTCTATATGTGTGTGTTTGTATGTGTGCATGTGTGTGGATTTGTGTGTGCATGTGTGTGTGTCTACATACATTTTTTTGTGTGTGTCTTTGGAAGCATGCACATTTGCTTACATGTGTGTTTGTGTGTATTTGTGTGTGTTCATGAGTGTCTTCATATGTGTGTGTGCTTGTATGCATGTTTATCTATATGTGCAAGTGTATGGATGTGTATGAGTGTGGATGTGTGCGTGTATGCATGTGTGCATGTGCATGTATGTGTATATGTGTGTGTGTATGCATGTGTGCAAGTGCGTTTGCATGTATGTGCATATGTGTGTGTATATCTACATGTGTTTGTTTGTACATGCATGTATGGCTGTGAATGTGTGTGTGTGTGTGTGGGCGTGTACGTATGCATGTGTTTGAATGCATGTGTGTGTGTGTGTAAATGTGTATATATGCATGTGAGTGAGTGCGAATTTGTGTGTGTGTGCATATCAATGTATCTGTGTGTTGGTTTGCATGCATGTGCATGTGTTTTTGTGTATGTAAGTTTGTGTGTCTCTGCTTACGCATGTATGTGAAAGTGTGTGTGTATGTACTTGTGTGTGCATGTGCATGTGGGTACATGTGTGTGTTTGTGTGTTTAACATGTGTGTTGGTGCATACAAAAGTGTTTGTATGTTTATAAATGCATGTACATTTGTGTTCTTGTGTGTATGTCTGTGCAAGTTCAGTTTTGGTGTGTCCAAGTATTTGTGCTTATGAATGTGTGTGTTCTTATGTATGCGCACATGTGTATTTGTGTGTATGAATGTGTGTGTGCTCATGTATGAGTGCTTGTCTATGAGTGCACACACGTGTGTGTAAATGTGTGTGCGTGTGTGTGCATGTGTGTGCAGTACCCAAGCATGTATATTCATGTGTGTGTGAGTGTACATGCGTGTGTGTGTGCATGTGTATGTATGCATGTTTTTATGTGTGTGTAAACCTACACATATGTGTTTTGCATTCATGCAAGTATGCATACACGTGCACATCTGCATGTGCATATTTGTTTGTATGTGTGTATTTTTTTGTGTTCATGTGTGTGTGGGTGTCTGTGTGCGTGCTTGTGCCTGTATGCATGCTTGTGTGTGTGTTTGTGATTCTCTAACTGTGTGTGTTTTTATGCATGTATTTGCATACGTGTGAGTGTGTGTGTGTGCGTGCATATGTGTGTGTACATGTATATGCTTGTTTGTGATCCTATGTTTATATATGTGTATGTAGTTGTGCTTGTGCTTGTGCATGTGTGTGTATGTGTATTTGCATGTGTGTGTGCATACATGCTTGTGTGTACTTGCATATGTGTGTCCATTGGTCCATGTGTATTCTTCTATGCATGTATGGGTGCATTAATGTGTGCATGCCAGCATGTGTGAAAGCATACATGTCCATGTGTGCACGTGTGTGCATGTTCTTGTGTCGATTTGCATGTTTTCTCATGTGTGTGTGTATAGATATTTATGTGGGCGTTTCCTCATAAGTTTGTTTTAAGGTATTCTTTATAAAAGTAATTTTATGTTTTTAAAAAATTTTCATATTCAAATTAATTTATATATTTTAATTATTTTTAGAAATAATTTTCTATTTATGAAAAAACTAATTTATAAATATATTAATCTATAACATTTTATTAAAAAAATAAAAATAGAAATTAAAATGATGCAAAAAATTTTAGAAGGTTTTGTTCAAACTAAAACCTACTTCTATGTCAAATTAAGGTCAGGAAAAATCCATTTTTAAAATATTTATAACTTCAGATTTTTTCTAACAGATCATCTCCAACCTACTAGCTTTTGTAGGTTCAAGTATTTCATGGGCTTTTGCAAGCTCAACCCCAGCATGGTTTTTTTACGAGATCAAACTGAAGTCAAGCTTTCGCAAATGCCTCACTGGCCAACACAAAGGAAAAAAGAAAAATACAGTATGAAATAAATATCGGATAAAAACATACAAATTTTTCTATATTTGTTGATGAATATGAAAAGGCACAAAGAGTTGAAAATTATGAAGAAAATTGAGAAATTGAAAGCTTAGAAAATTTAAGCTTAATTGGAAGAATTTCAAATTTTATGTAGTAGTAAACCCTTGGCACAGTTACAAGAAATTTACACAAGTAGAATATGATGCAACACTTTGTTTATATCTCAAAGACTATTTTATGTTTATTAGTTAGTTCATTCATAATGATTAGGTTTTTATGGAAAAATTTTGATCAAGTCATTAGAAAGTAACGCAAAAGCTATTTAAAAAAGCTACTACCAAACTACTTAAAACATTTTTCCAAATGGCTTAAAAAGTATTCTGAGAGAGCTTGCTATAATGAGAAATATAATGGCTACTTAATTAGTGGTAGGATTGACTAGAGACCTTGAATCAAATCAGGGAAGTTATGGACTCTTAGATCAAAAAGAGTAAAAGTAGATGTGTTATGGATGATTGAATTAAGTAGAATTAGATCTGGGCCATTTGATTAAGTCAGATAAGATATGGATATTTTGATTACTCAACCATAAAATTGAGAATGACGATAGTTTGTAGGATTCAAAAATAGATAATTCTGAGCCACACAATTTGACGATAAATATTTCAAACGACAAATAATAAAGGTCGTTTGATTAAGTCAAATGTGATCTTTGATCATAATTCTGAAGCAAAGGAAACAAACAAAGGAGTTTGTAGTCGTGCAATCAATAATAGAATGATGAAAATTTGCCCATTCTTTAGATGGAGACTTTAGTCCCACATTACAAAAATTGAAAATATCGTGCATTTCATAATGTTTTATATGAGCATTATATGAGAGCCTAATTGGGGTTAGCTCCCCACTTATGCACTTTTGATTTCAACACCTTGGTGTACTCAATGCTTACAAGTTATTTTGTATTTAAGTCTGACCCAACCTATATGCATCCTTGGTTTGAGGGTTGCCCAATTTGATCCTTTGCCTTATCCCATCCAATTCAGGATTAGAACATCAGTAAAATCAGGATTGACCTGATTTTATTCCAACTATATTGTGACCCAAGGGTTATTAGTGCCAGCATAGTCTTGCTTGGCTCAAGAGTTTTGCACTTGGGTGTAAGAATTAGATGTGGTGGTAATATAATTTTTTATAATTATAAAAATTTAAATAGAATTTTATTTATTTATTTATTTTTAATTTAACAAAAATATAATAATTAACTTAATAAGGAATTTCGCAAAGATACATAAGAAGGATTTAACTAAGAAAAGGATTTGATTGATTGCAAAATGGAATCTTATTAGTTTACTACATCAAAGAGATGATTAAACAATTTAAGGCTTAAATAGAATTTAAAATTGATATAAATAGAGACTATCTTATAATTAATAAGTTAACTTTATATTACAAAATAAAAAAATAATATCAAAGCTAATTTACATGTTTTTAATCCTTGATGCTTACTGAATACTCTAAGATGCATTAAAGATCATTAATTCACCTTTTTCAAAGGTTCATGACTTGTTAATTAAAGTTAAATTTTATTCATAGTAAACAAGTACATTAGAATAAAATGTTAAACATTTATAACTTGACTCATCAAACATATGGGTGACCTAACATGCGCACTTATGCACATATGTGTGTTTAAGTTTTGATGTACATGACTCTACGTGTGTGTGCGTGTCCATGTGCGCATATGTGTGAGTGTCTACTTTTTGTGTGGTTGCATGCTTATGTGTGAGTATTTATCTATGATCATGCATGCATGCATATGTGTGTTTCTATATTTGTGTGTGCATGTTTGCGTGTGCATGTTTGCGTGTGCATGTTTGTATGTGTGTATGTGCATGTGGGTCGGTGGATGCATGCGAGTATGTATGTGCAAGCATCCAATTAAAGATTTTTGGCTTCTTGCTTCATGCTAATAGATAGATAGATAGATCCATCCATAAATCTAGATATAGAAAACCAATTCATGTTTATTCAAAGAACTATGCTAAGCCCCTACCACTCATGAAATAATTATGCTAAATTGATGGGAGAGGTTCCATAGTACTAGAAGCATTGGAGTGATCCGATCGCTAGAGAGTGGCATAGTAGTGCATACTACTACGCCACACTACCCTTATCTCTACACATAGACCTCTATTTAGCATCTGGCTAAATGTTGGAGACTTCAATCATATGACTCCTTATTTGCATCTCATCCCAAGCTAATGTAGCCTAACTTATTCAAGGGAGAGAGTGGGGCCTAAAGAAGTACTCTAAAGAGGAAGATCCTTTAGCCCCACTTCATTCTCTATAGGGGACTCTGACCACATAGAAGTAGGGTAGAGATGAAAAGATCAAGCATGGGAATCAAAGACAAGCTTACCTTTCTTTTTGATTATTTTGATAGAGGGTGATGGATAATATAGACAAAATAAACTTACATGTCTCAGTCCACTTCCCCCTTTTGTCTTTGAGAAGTTACCCAAAAGGGGCCCTAACTTGGGCCCTAGTTTCTTCTTGAGAAACCCAATCAATGTTCCCCAGAGAAGCCCCACCCCATCTTGAAAATGCTCCTAACCCTTCGTAGAGCCATTTATTGTCAGTGATCTTGATCTACCTAAAATGAGCCCCCTTGAGAAGCAAAATGAAGTTGGTGAGTCATATAATGGGCATCTATCTCTTATGGTTCTAAGAGGGCTCAACTTTGAGTTAGTACCTAATTAGTTTTGGGGATTGTCCCTTTCATTTGATTTTAGTTTACATGCTTAGTGAAAGATTGTTATTTGATAGACCTTGGACGTGGATTCTATATGACCAATGGATCATCAAAAGTTTTATTACTAACAATGGATTCCTCTTTCATTACTTCATCCATTCCATGTCCCTCTCCCTTTTTTGAACTTACTCATCAAATGACACTTAGTTCATTTCTTTCATTTTGATCATTAATAAGGTTCAAATAAAAGGCATTAACCATTAAGTCTAAAAACAAGCAATATAGGATTTATAGTACTACTTCCAAGAAACTTGGATGGAAGCATGAGTGCTTGAAACATCTTAAGGCTTGACTTCACTCCATTGTTTCAGAACACATGTATGCTACTAGCCCAACTTTACCTAAGAGAACTACCCTATTCCATATAGTAATGCCTCATAGAGATCACACATGAACACATGATCTTAGTTACCTTAATGGTTAGCTGGCTAGAGTAAAAAGAAGGGAACTATATTGGCTAAAAGAAATTGGATAAAGACTTAAACCATTATCTCTAAATATAATTCCTTATAGGTCATCCTTTGTGGGGACCTCCATTAGGGGAATTATAAAATCTTGTGCCCTAACCTCCCTTTGTTCTTTGAATAACCAAAACATTCCTCAATTGAGGAGTGATATTTAAGATGAAGATGAAGAAGTCATGGTATTCTAGCCTAAACATTAAGCAAAGACAAGCACCCAAAGTAAATATGATGAAGGAACTTGGCCCTATTGAGGATGGTGGCTCTAATGTGTTCTTTAGATTTTTCTCTCAGATGGTGTGCTCCACCTCAATGATTTCGAGGAGTCCCTCACAAGTAATGAAGGAAGCTCACTTAATCACAAAAGTCCTCAACAAGCATCTTAAGGCTTGCATCATGCATGAGTGCCTATGTGCATATGTGTATGTATGCATATGTGCATCCATGGGTGTGTTTGTACATGTCCATGTGTGTATGTGTGTGTGTGCATACATGTGTGAGCACATGTGTGGGTGTTTATTTGTGGGTGTGTGTAGGCATGCATGTGTGTGCATATTTGGGATTGTGCATGTGTATGGGCTATGCCTATGTGTGAACTTGCATGTACGTGAGTGCATGCATGTATGTGTGTGTGTACTTATGCATGTGTGTCTTTGTGTGTGAGTATGTGTGTGTATGTTTTCTTGTGTGCTTGTGTGTGATTATGTGTGTGTATACATGTGTGGAGGTATGCATGTGCATGTGTATACTACATATTTGTACATGTGTGTGCATGAATGTATGTGTGTGGGTTTGGATGTGCTTATATGTGTGTATGGGCATGCATGTGCATGGGTACATGTGTGTGCATATGTTGTTATGCAAGTGTGTCTGACTGTGCATGTGTGTTTGTGTATTTGTAAGTGCACAAATGTGTGTGCATGTTTGTGTTTATAAGAGATCACGATTGTGTTTATGCTTATGTGCATGTATGCATACATTTGTGTGTGTGTGCGTGTTTAGGCATGTGTGTGTGTGTTGTGTGTATCCATGCATGCATGTGTGTGCATTCCTGCATGTGTCTATGTAGGCTTGTTTGTGTGAGTTTGTAAATGTGTGTATGCTTCTGTGTGTTTGTTTGTTTATATGTGCATGTGTTGGGGAGTGTCTATCAGGATATGTGTGCATGTGTGTGTGTGTGTGCATGTATGCAAGTGAGTGGGTGTAGGTGCTCCAATGTGTCTTTGAGTGCATGCATGTTTACAAACACATGTTTTTGTATGCATGTGAATGTGTTTGTAGAAGTGTATGTTTGTTCAGGTGTGCATGCATTTGTGCACGTGTACATGCATATGTGTGTGTGCATTTGTGCATGTGTTCATGTGAGATCATGTGTGTGATTGTGAGCAAGTGCATGCATGAATGTGTGTGTGTGTGTGTGCATGTTTGTGTACTTGTCTACATGTGTGCCTGTGTCTATGTGTGTGTGTATGTGTGTGCGCATGCATGTTTGTGCATTTTTATACATGTGTATATATCTAGGTGTGCATGTTTTTGTGTGTGCATGTGTGTGTGCAAGTGTGTTTGTGTGTTTGTGTGCTTAACTTTATGCATGCTTGTGTGAATGTTTGTGTGCATGCACATGTGTATGAGTGTGTGTGCATGACCACCTACATGTATGTGTCTATTCTTGTGTGAGTGTGTTGGTGCATACGTGTGTGTGTGTGTGTTTGCATGCATTCGTATGCATATGTTAGTGGTGCGTATGTCGTATGTCTGAGCATATGTGTGTTCTTGTGCAAGTTTTTGTGTGTGAGTGCACATCTTTATGTTTTGATGTGTCTATGAGAATGTGTGCATGCGTATACGTGCATGTGTGTGAGTCTATGTGTATGTGTCTGTCTATATATGTGTTTGTGTTTGTGTGTGCAAAATTATGCTTAATAGTGTGTGCACATGCATCCATGTGTGTGCATATTGGCTTGCATGTCTATGTGTGCATGCATGTGCCTGTGTAATGGTAGGCACGTGTGTGTATGTGTTTTTGTGTATGTTCTCGTGCGTGTGATTATGTGTATGTATATGTGAATGTGCATGTGTGCCTATATGTACATATGTGTGTATGCATGTGTGTATGCATATGTATGTGTGTACATGTGTGTTTATATGGTTATGCACATGCATGTTTGTATGTGTCTATTTGTACATATGCATGTGTCTACATGCATGTGCATGTGTGTATGTATATGCATGTGTGTATGTGTATTTATCTGTACCTATATGGGTGTTGAAGTGTGTAGGTGTGCGTGTTCCTATGTGCATGTGTGTGTGTGTGCATGTGCATTCATGGAAATGTATATTGGCATGGATGCATGTGTGTGGGTGTGTTTATGTGTGTGAATGTGTGTGGGTGTGTTTGTGTTTGTTTAAATTGGAAAGTATTTATGTGTGTGTTCATGTGTGCACATGAGCACATGTCTGTTTTTAGCAAGTGTGCATATGTGCATGTGTGTGCATTTATGCATGTGAATGTGTTTATGCATTTGTGTGTCTGTGTGTGCATATGCATCTATGCGTGTGTGTACATTTCTTATGTTTGTGCATACATATGTGTACTTACTAATGCACACGTGCATGTGTTTGTGCATGCATGTATGTGTTTTATTTTGTGCATGTGCCTGTGTGTGTGCGTGTGTGTTTGTGTGTGCATCTGTGCATGAGTTTGTGTGCATGTGAGTGCATCCATGAGTGTGTGTATGTGTGTTTGTGTGAGTGCGTATGTGTTTTTATACAATTGTGTTTAAGTGTATGCATTTGTTTACATGTGTTTATGTGTGCCTACATACACTTGTGAGAATATATATGTGAGCATGTGCACATGTATGTTTGTGCATGTGCATGCATGTAAGTATGTGTGCATGTGTGTGTATGCACATGTTAGCATGAGTATGTATGTATGTGTGTGCTTGTTTGGGTGCATGCATCTTTGTGGGTGTGTGTGGGACCGGTTGTTCATGTGTGTGTTCAGGCATATGTGTTTTTGCCTATGTTTGTATGTGTATGAGCATGTGTGTATGTGTTAGTATACCTATATGTGGGTAGGTGTGTGTGTGCATTTGTTTGTGTAACCATATATTTGTGTGTTTTTGTGGATGTGTGTGTTTGTGTGGATGTGTGTGTAGTGTGCATGTGTGTGAGGCTATGTGTGTCCATGCAAGTGTGTGTGTGTGTGTGCTGGTGTGTGCACATGTCTATGTGAATGTGTGTGACTATTTGTGTGCCTATATGTGTTTTTGTGCATGTGTCTATGCATGCATGTATGTGTGTGTGTGTGCATATTTTTATATGTTTGTATGTTTATGTATACATGTGTGTCTGTGTGCATATGCATGTGTGTATTCATACACATGTGGCACAAGTGTGTGTGCATGCATATTTTTGTTTGTGCATGTGTGAGTGCTTACATATGTTTGTATATATGAGTATAAGTGCAAGTGTGTAGTGTTGTGAGAGTGTGCAGGCAAATGTGTGTGCATTCATAGATGTGTGTTTATGTGCATATCTACATATGGGTGTGTGTGTGTGTGTGTGTGTGTGTGTGTTTGGATGTGTGAGGGTGTGTGTGGGCATGTGTGTGCATAGGTGTGTGTGTGTGTGTGTGTGTGTGTGTGCACAAGTATGTACTTGTATGTGCATGCATGTGCATGTGTGTGTGCATGTGTGTTTATATGTGTGTGTATGTGTATGCATGTGTGTGGGTGTTTGCATGTGTCTATGTGCATGTGTGTGCATGAGCGCATGTGTGTGTGTTCACACATGTCTGTATGTTTCCATTTGTCTATGCATGTGTGTGAGCATGTGTATGTGCATTTGCAAGTGTGTAGTCATGCACATGTGTGTGTGTGTGTGTGTCTTTATATTGATGCATGTGTGTGTGTGAACGGATGTGTATGCTTGTATTTGTTCGATTGTTCTTATGTGCGACCATGTGCATGTCTGTATGTGTGTGTGTGTCGTGTATGTTTTTATGCAAGTGTGTGTGTGCTTTTGTGCAATTAGTGTGTGCTTATACATGTGCATGTGTGTGGGCATGTGCATGTGCATGTTCATTTGTGTGTATGTGTGTATGTGTGCATGCACATGCATGTACGTATTTGTGTTCATTAATGTGTGAGTGTGTGTGTGTGTGCGCATGGGTGGGTGTTTATGTGTGAACATGCATGTTTATCGACGTGTTTGAATGTATATGTATGTGTTTGCATGTTTGCATGTTCATGTGTGTGTGTATGCATGTCATTATGTATGTGTGAGCTTGTGTGTGTGTGCATTTGCAAAGGTGTGTGTATGTGTGTAAGTGCACGAGTTTTTTTGTTTTTGTGTGTGTGTGCTTCACGCAAGTTTGTATTTGTGTGTTTCTATATGTGTACGAGTGTGTGAGCAAGTGTGTTCATACATGTGTTTCTATGTGTACATATTTGCACAAATCTATGTGTACGTATATGTGCCTATGCTATTCATGTGAATGTCATGTGCATGTGTATTTGTGTGTATGTGTACGAATGTGCATCTATGTGTGTGTGCATTTACGTGTATAGGCATGGTCTCATGTTGTGTGTGCATATTTATGTTTTTGTGTGCAAGCAACCTTGTGTGAGTTGGTGTGGGTGTGTGTATGTGTGCATGTGTGTATGTACATGACTACATGTTTGTATATTTGTGTGTGTGTGTATGTATTTGTGCAAGTATGATTGTCTTTGTGTGTGTGTCTGTGTATGTATGTGTATGACAAGAAAGTTTATGGGTGCGCATGTGTGTATGTATGTGCATGATGAGTATGTCTGTGGATATGCATGTTTGTGTATGTGTATGTGTCTATGTGCATGTGTGTTCATGTATGTGTGTGTGGGTGTATATGTGTATATTTGTACAAGTGTGTGCATGTGTTCTTGTGTGTGTGTGTGTTTGGTTGCATGTGTTCTTCTATGTTTGTGTGTATATACATGTGAGTTTACATGTGCGTGTGTGTGTGTATTTGTTTATACATATGTATGTGTCTGAGTGTGTGTATACAAGCATGTCTATTTGTGTCAATCTATTTGCAAGTGTATGTGCACATGTGCATGTATGTGCATTCATGTGTGTGCATGTTTATATGTGTGAGTGTGTGAGTCTGTGTATGTGCAAGTGTGTATACATGCATGTGTGTGTGTGTGCGTTTGTAGATGTGTGCATGTATATGCTTGTGTATGTGTTCATGCATGTGTGTATGTGTTTGTCGATGTGTCTTTATGTGGTCTTGTGCATACAACTACATGTGATTTCTTGTGTGTTCATCTGTCTAAGTGTTTGTCTATGTGCATGTGTAATAGTTTATGTGCATGCATGCATTTGCACATGGTGTGCATGTGTGTGTATGTGCGAGTGTGTATTGGTATGCATACATGTTTGTGCAAGTGTGAATACCTATGGATGTGCATGTGTATGAATGCGTGTTTGTGATCATGTTTATGTGTGTACAAGTGCATGCATGTTCATGCTTGTGTAGGTACATGAGTCAACGTGGTTGCATGTATGTGAGTATTTGTGTGTGCATGAGAGCTTTTTCGTATATGTCGACATGTGCACAAGTGGTTATGTATGTTCGTGCGTATGCTAGCATGCGTGTATTAGTATGTATGCATGTGCGTGTGTTATGTGTATGTGCATGTGTATTCTTATGTGTTTGCATGTGTACAAGAATGTGTACATGTGTGCATACATGTGTGTGCATGTGTGTGCATGTATGTGCATGTGTGTTTCTATGTGTATGTATGTATTTGTATGTGTATGCTTGTTTCTATGTGTGTCTACATGTATGTCCATTTGTGTGTGTGTGTGTTTGCATGTATGTGCATTTCTATGAGCACATGAATATGTGTATGTGTATGTGTAGGTGTGCTTGTGTATGTGTGAGCATGGGCACATATTTGTGCATCTATTTTTTTGTATTTGCTTATGTCTGTGTGTACATGTGCATGCATGTGTATTTGTGTGCATGTGTATATGATTATGCATGTGCGTGTGTCTGTGGGTGTCATGTGTATGTAGGTGTGTGTGGGTGTATGTGGATGTGTGTGTGGTTGTACTTGTGTGTGTACCTTTGTATTTTTACATTCTTGTGTAGAGGGTGTGTACGTGTGTGCTATTGTATTTCTGTGTGAATGTGTGTACATGCATTTATGTGTGCATTTGCATGTTTGCAAGTGCATGTACAAGTGTTCATTCATGTTTGTGTTTGTGTTGAGTGTGCACTGTGTGTGCATGTGGGTGTGGGTGTGTGTGAGCAAGTCCTTTCATGTGCGTCTATATATATATGCATGTGCATGCTTATGTATATGTGTATGGATGTGTGTGTACATGTGTGCACTGGTCGTGTACATTTGGTTGCATGCTTATGTGCATGTGCACTTGAGTTCATGCATGCACACATGCTTGTTTGTGCATGTGTGCATGCATATGGATGTGTGTGTGTGTATGCATGCATATGCATGTGCATGGATGTGGGTGTGCGTGTGTTTGCCTGTGCATGTGCATATGTGCATATGTGCATATGTGTGTGCATGCTTTTTTTGTGTGTGTATATGTGTGTGTGTGTACATGTACATATGAGTGTACATATGTGTGTGTGAGTGTGCATGTGTGTCCATGTGTGTGTGTGTGTGTGTGATTTTGTTTGTGTTGGTGCATGCATGTGTACTTGTGCATGCATTCATGTGCATGAGTGCATGCTTGTATTTGTTTTGGTGTTTGCATGTGCATGTGTGTTTATTTGTGTTTGAATGTGGGTACGTGTGCGTATTTGCATGTGTGCACATTTGAGTGTATGTATGCATGCGTGCATGTATGTATGTGGGTGTGCATGTGTGTGCATGTTGTGCATGCGTATGGATGCATGAGTGGATGTATGTGTGGGTGTTTGCATGAACATGCATGTGTGAATGCACGTGTCTTGCTTGTATGTGTTTGCATGTGTGAGTGTGTGCTTATGTGTGGTGTGTGCATGGTTATTTGTTTATGTGTGGGTGCATATATATGCATGTGTATGTGTGGCTATGTGCGAGCATGCACGCACATGCATCTATTTGTGTGTCTACCTACATTTGTATGTGCTGATATGTGCATGTGCATGTGTGTTGGTCTATGTGTATTTGGGTGCATGCGTTTGTGTGTGCATGTGTGGGGTGTGTGTGTATTTGGGCATGTCTATGCGTGTGTATGTACACTTTTAAACACTTGTGTGTGTGTGTGTGTGAATGTGGGTGAATGTATGTGGGTGGATGCATGTGAGTGTATTTATGTGCATGTGTTTGATTCCATGTGCATATTCATATGTGTGAGTATGTTTCCTTACAAGCATCTGTGTGCTTTCTTATGTGTGTGTGTGTGCATGTGCTTGTGTGCATGTGTGTTTGTGTGCATAAGTGTTTGTGTACAAGTGGTTGGGCTTGTGCGTATATGTATTGGCATGTGTGTCTATGCTTTTGTGTGTGTGCTTGTGTGTGTGTGTGTGCAATTGGGCATACTTGTGTGTGAGTGCATGCATTGGTATAATTGTGTGCATGTGCATGTGTATGAGTGCACTTACATTAATGAGTGCTCATGTGCGTGCTTATTTGTGTGGACATGTGTATCTATGTGTGTGAACATGTGCACATGTGTTTGTGCTTTTATGCATGTCGGTGTTTGTGTGTATGTGTAAGTGTGTGTGATTTATTCACATGTGGGTGTTTGTTTTTGCATACAGAGATGCATGTGTTTGTGCATGTGTGTGTGCATGTATGTGTGCATGTGCGTGTCATTATGTGTGTGTTCATGTGCATTGTGTATGCACGTGTAAAGGTGCATATGTGCATGCATGCGTGTGTGCGTGTGTGCATTTGTTTGTCTACATTTGCATATGTGTGTTCGTGCATATAAATGCTTCTGCATGCGGGTTCTTGTATTTGTATTTTCATATCCACATGTGTATGATTGTCTGTATTTATGTTTGTGTGCATGTGTTTGTGCATGTGCTTGTGTGTATGAGTGTGCATGTGTGTGTCTGTGCATGCATGATCTTGCGTTTTGTGCGTTTATGTGTATGCAAGTGTATTGCTAAGTGTGTGAGCTTATTTTTGTGCATGTGTGTCTACATTTTTAGGTGCTTGTGCGAGTGTAAGCATGGGTGTGTACATGTGTATATGTCTATTTTTGCATACATGTCTGTATGTACATGTTGTGCATGCATGTTTGTGTGTTCTTGTGTGCATGTGCATGTGTGTATGTGTGTGTGCTCTTGTGTGTGTATATCTACTTGTGTGTATTGTGTGCATGTGTGTGTCTTTGTACATGTGTGGATTTGTACATGTGTGTGTGCGGGTGTGTTTGCTGGCATATGTGCATGTGTGTGCATGTTTGTATGCATGTGTGAGCATTTGCTTTTGTGTCTGTTTGCATATTCACATTTGTGCAATCATGTGTGTGCATGTGTGTACATCAGACTTTATATATGTGTGGATTTATGTAGGGTGGTGTGTGTGTTTACATAGTTATATGTGTTTGCATGCATGCATATTTGTATGTTTAGGTGTTTAGTTATTTGAGAGTTTGTGCATGTGTGCATGTGCATATGTCTATGTTCATACATGTGTGTGTACATGTGTGTGGGTGCATGTGTGTGTGCATGTGCATATGCATGCATGTATGTTTGCATTCTTGTGTGTAT
This sequence comes from Vanilla planifolia, assembly GCA_023846275.1. NCBI lineage: Eukaryota > Viridiplantae > Streptophyta > Magnoliopsida > Asparagales > Orchidaceae > Vanilla > Vanilla planifolia. Next base: position 228,153 of record JAIUJO010000218.1, on the reverse strand, counting down.
GTAATTATGTGCTTTCTTGTATGTGTATGCTTGCTTGCATTTAAATCCATGTGTGTATGAGTGTGTGCTTATGAATCTATATATGTGTGCATGTATGTTGGGGTGTGTGTGTGTTCCTACGCACCTATATGTGTTTGCATATTTGTATGTTTAGGAGTTTAGCTATTTGGGAGTTTGTGCATGTTTCCATGTGCATGTGTCTATGTTCATATGTGTGTGTGTGTGTACATGTGTGTGGGTACATGTGTGTGTGCATGTGTGTGTGTGTGCATGCTTGCATGTATGTACTTATGTGCTTGCTTGTGAATGTGTTTGTGTGTATATTTGTTTGATCATGAGTGTGCACATATGTGTGTGCATGCGTGTGCATCCTTGTGTGCATGTATCTGTGCTTATGTTTGTTCATGTGTGTGTGCCTATGCATATGTAAGTGTGGGTCTTAATGCATGTGCATGTTTATGCATTTGTTGGTTCATTTATCTGCCTTTTTGTAGTGTTTGTGTATTTGTGTGTGTGTTATTATGTTTGTGCATCTAAGTGTTTGTTCATATGTGTGGGCATGTGTATGTGTGTGTGTGTATGCATGCATGCTTTCATGTATGCATGTGTAGGCATGTCCCTATGCATGTTAATGTGTATGCATATGTCAAAGTGTGTGTGTGTGTGTGTCAATATATGTCTGTTTGTGCATGTATATGCTTCAGTATTTGTGTGTATGTATGCATTTTTGTGTGTTTGTAATTATGTATGCAAATGTGTACGTATGCATGTGCATGTGTGTGTCTTTATGTGTGTGCAGAAGCAAGTGTGTATGTGTGTGTGCATGAGTTTGTGTGTGTATGTGCATGTACTTACAAGTGCATGTGTTTGTGCACATGAATTAATGGTTGTGCATGCATGTTTGTGTATAGGTGTGTGTGGTTTTATGTGTGTGTATACTTGTATGTTTGTGTGTTCTTGTTTGTGGAGGGGGGTGAAAGTGCATGTACTTGCATGAATGGATATTTGTGTATGTGTGTGTGCATATGCATGCATTTATGCAAGTATGTGTATGTGTTTTTGTGCATCTATACAAGAATGCACAGGTGAATGCATGTGTACATGTGTGTGGGTAAGTTTGTTGTTGTATGTGTACGTGTGTGTGCTTATGTGTGCATGTATGTGTCTTTATGTCTACGTGAGTGTTTGTAAATGTGTGTATATGTGCATGCATGTGTGTGTGCATGTGTATGTGTGTACACTATATGTGCATGTGTTCATCTGCATGTGAGTATACTAGTGTGTGGGTGTAGTGTGTTTCAGTATTAGCATGCATGCTTGCACCTTTCTATGTATGTATGTGTAAGTATATGTGTGTGTGCATGTGCGTGTGTGTGTGTGTGTCTATGAGAATTTTTAATTTGTGCATGCAAACTTCTATCATTGGTTCAATTGCACATCTGTGCGTGCATATGTGCATACATGTACATGCACACAAGTGTGTCATACATTTATGCATGTTTGTGCATGCATATATGCACATTTTGGTCTGTGAGTGTGCATGTTTGTGTATTTGTTTACAATGTACATGTGCATGTGGATACATGCATGTACTTGTGTGTGTGTGCATGCACTCTTTTCATTGTGCATGTGTATGTTTGTGCACAACTATACAAGTGTGTGTATGTTTGTGTGTGATATTTTGTGTGTGGGTCTACATGTGTGAGTGTTGGTGTGTGTCTGTGTGTGTGTGTGTGCATGTCTACATGTGCACTTGAGTTTGTGTGTGCACGTGCATGTGTGTGCATGTGTGTAAGTGTGTGGTTGCATGTATGTTCGTGTGCGTATGTGTGTGTATGCATGTGTCCATATGTGTGTATTTGTGTGCACATGTGTGTGTGTATGTGTCTTTAATGTATGTCTATATGCATGGGTGCATCTCTATGTGTGTGTTCACATACATATGTGTATATTCATACATGTTTGCATGTGTGCATGTGTGCAAATATGCTTGAGTGTGTTTGTGCATGTATTTACATGTTCTTGTGTGTGTGTGTGAGTGCAGACATGTGTGTGTGTGTGTGTGGGTACATGTCTCTACATGTGTGTATGTGTGTATTCGAGCATGCAATTGTGAGCACATTTGTATGTATGCATATGTGTCTGTGTGCATGGGAGGGTGAATGTTGGTGTGTGTGTGTGTGTGCATGTGTGTGTAGGGGGGTGCATGTTAGTGTGTGTGTGTGTGTATATGTGTGTCTATGTGTGCATGCATGCATGTGTGTGTGTAAGTATGTGCATAGATGTGTTTGTGGGTATGTGTGTGTGTGTTTGTTTGTGTGGGTGTGTGTGGGTTTGTGTGTGCATGTGTGTGTGTCTACATGCTTGCTTTTGTGCATGTGTGTCTCTATAAGTGTGCACATTTGCTTACATGTGTGTGCATATTCTTATGTGTCCAAGCCTATGCATATGTGTGTTTGTGTGAGTGTGTGTGTTTGTATACACATCTATCTATGTGTGCTAGTGTATGCATGTGTGTGAGTGTACTTGTGTGTGCATGCATATGTGCATATCTATAAGTGCATGAGTGCATATGTGTACATGTGTGTGTGCATGTGTGCATACTTTCATGTGTGTTTATGCATGCATGTGCTCATGTGTGTGTGTTTCTACATATGCATGTGTGTTGGTATGTTTATGTGCATGTGTATGTGTGTGTGTTTATGCCTTCATGCTATGTTGGTATGTTTGTGCGTGTGTGTGTGTGTGCATACGTTTGTATGTGCATCTTTCTATGTGTGTGAGCCTGCATATGTGCATTTGGAATTTTAAGTAATAGTAAGTCATAAGTTGTGCTATGTGAATTTTATACTAGTAAAATATGATGCAACCTATTATTGAGATCTCAAAAACTATTTTATATTTATTAGTTATTTCATTCACAATGATTAGATATTTATACAAACATTTTGGTCATAGCTATTAGAAAGTGAAGCAAAAGCTGTTCAAAAAGCTACCAACAAACTACTTAAAATGCTTATCTAAATGGCTTAAAAATTGTTCTAAAATAACTGCCTATAATGACACATAATGGCTAATTGATTAACTATTAGGTAGGATCGATTGGAACTATTAAATCAAATTAAGGATGTTATGGAATGTTAGATAAAAAGAAGTAAAATTGGATGAGTTATGATGATTAGTTTAAGAAAAATAAGATCTGGGCTATATGATCAGGTTAGATGAGATATGGATCATTCGATTACTCAACCATAAAATTGAGAAAATCGTAGTCATAGGATTAAATACTGGATAATTTGTGGAAAAAAATTTAAGGATAAATATTTCAAAATAGAAATAATAATGGCTATTTGATTAAGTTAGATGTGATCTCCAATCATAATGTCGAAGCAAATGTAATAAATAGGCAAGTTTGTAGACATTCAATCAACAATAGAATGATTAAAATTTGCCAATTCTTTAAGTGGAGAGGTGGTGAAGACTTTAGTCTCACATTATAAGAATAGAAAAGATTGTACAATTTATAATGCTTTGTGCTAGTATTATATGCAAGCCTAATTAAGGTTAGCTCACCCTTTATGCACTTAAGATTTCATTACCTGGCTATACTAGATGCTTACAAGTTATTTCATGTATGATTCTGACCAAACCCATATGCATACTTGGTTTGAGTGCTGCTCAACTTGATCCCTTGCCTTACTTCATCCAATTCAAGATTACACCATCACCAAGATTAGGCTCAACCTAATTTATTTCCTACTTTCTCTTGACCCAAGAGTTGCGAATGTCTACTCAGGCTTGCTCATCTCGAGAGCTTTTCACTTGGGCATAAGCATGAGAGGTGGTGGTAATATATTTTTTATAATTATAAAATTTTTATCATAATTATTTTTATTATTTATTTATTTTTAATTTAATCAAAATTTAATAATTTACCTAATATGGAATTTGGCAAAGATACATAAGTAGGATTTAAACAAGAAAAGGATTTGATGGATTAAAAAATAGAATCCTATTGGCTTGCTAAATCAAGGAGATGATTGAAAAATTAAAGGGTTAAGTAGGATTTGAAATTGATACAAATGGAGAGTGTGATATAATCAATAAGCTAATTTTCTATTTCATAATAAAAAAACCTTATCAAAGCTAATATACATGTCTTTAATCCTTGATACTTACTAAATACTCTATAATAGTTTAAAGATCATTAATTCACCATCTTGAAAGGTTCATGGCTTGCTCATTAAAATTAAACTTGAATCATAATAAATAAATGCATTAGAATAAAATGTTAATCATTTATGATTTGACTCATCAAAGATAAGAATGACCTAACAGATGTGCTTATGAACACGTGTATGTGTGTGTGTATGTTTTTATGTATGTGTCTATGTTTGTGTATGTCCATGTTCATTTATTTGTGCATATGTGTGTGTACATATGTATATGTGCATGAGTGTGTGCGTGTATGTGCATGTTCATTTATTTGTGCATATGTGTGTGTACATATGTGCATGTGCATGAGTGTGTGCTTAAGTGTGTGTTTGCATGCTTTTGTGTCCACATTTATCTATGCGTGTGCATGCATGCATGTATGTGTGGGTGTTTGCTTATGTGTGCATGTTTATTTGTGTGTCTATGTACACATGTGATTTGTATGCGTGTGTGTGCAGATATGGGTGCATATAAGTTGTGTGTGTGTGTGTATAAGCATGCATGGTAGTTTATGTGTTAATGTGTGTATTTTACATGCATATATGCATGTGTGCATGCGTGTATGTGTATGAGTGCATGTGCTTGTGCACATGTGAGTATGCTTTTGTATGTTTGTATGTGTGCATGTTTCTTTGTGAGTGTTTGCGTACGTGCATATGTGTGTGTGGGTGCATGTGTGATCATTTGTTAGTGTGTGAGAGTGTTCGTTTGTGCATACATGTGTGGACATGTACATATGGGTGTGTTCATACATGTGTGTGCGTGTGCATATGTATGTTCTTGCAGATGTGTGTGCATGTGAATGTGTGCATGTGCATGCACATATATGTGTTGACATGTATTTGTATATATGTATTTGTATGGTGTGCATGTGCACCAGTATATGTGTATGGGTGTATATGCATGTGTGTGTGGATGTGCATGTGTGTGTGTGTGCATGAGTGTGTGTGCATGTGTGTGTGTATGTTTATATGTAAGTGTATGCATGCCCATGGGTGTGCATGCACTTGTGTATGAATATGTGCATACATGTGTAAGTGTGTGTGTCTATATGTGTATGTGCATATGTGTTTATGTCTGCATATGTGCTTGTGTGCATCCGTATGTGTGTGTGTGTGTGTGTTTATGCTTTCATGTGTGTGCATTTGAGTCTACTTGTGTGAATGTGTGCATGTGTACTTGTGTATGAGGGGTTGTGGGTGTGTGCATATGTGCTTACTGTGCATTGGCATGTACGTGTTCTCTTATATGTGTGCTCATGCTTGTGTGTTTGTACAAGTGTATGTTTGTATGTGTGTGTGTGCATGTGCATACTTTTGTTTGTATATGTGCATAGCTGTGTGCATGTGTCTGTGTATATGTGCATGTGTTTTTGTGTGTATGCACATGTGTATCTGTGTGTTTATGCACTTGCATGTCAGAGTGCTTTGTGTGTGCATGTGCCTATTTGCTTGCATATGTGTGCTTGTGTGCCTGTTCAGATGTGTGTGTGGGTGTGTGATTTCATGTATGTTCATGTGTGTGCATGTGTGTGCTTGTGTATGCATATGTGCTAGTGTGTGTGTTTGTGTGCATGTGTGTATGCATGAGTGTATGCATATGTATGTGTGTGTGTGTGCATATGTATGTGTGTGTGCATGTGTGTGTTGTGCGAGCACATGAGTTTGTGTGTTTGTGCTTATTGTACATGATTTCTTGTGTGTCTAGTTATCTATGAGCTCTTATGCATATCCCTAATTGTTGTAATTTATGTGTGTGTGTATTTGTGCATGTGAGTACATGCGTGCGTGTGTCTGCATGCATATGTTGTTATACACATACTTGTGTGTATGTGTGCTTGTTTGTGTCTATAAGCACGTGCTTGTGTGTACATGTGTATGTATGTTTGTGTGTTTATATATGTTTGTATAGGTTTGTATATGTGTGTATGTATGTGTTTGGTGGTGCGTGTGTGCCTGTGTATATGTGCCTATGTAATTTTATGCGTATATATGTGTATGTGTGTGGATGTACACACATGTATGTATATGTTGGTGCATGGGTGCATGTGTCTATTAGTTTGTTTGTGCGATGATTTGTACACGTGCATGTTTATAGGTGTTTATGTGCGTGTGTGCACATGGTTGCATGAATGTGTGGACATGGTTGAGTGTGTGTTCATGTGTGTTTTTGTGGTGCCTGTGAGAATGTGTGTGTGCGTACATTTTTTCTGGTGTGTGTCCTTGTGTATGTGTCCATGCATGTGTGTGCATGTGTGTGTGTACATGTGTGTGCGTGCATGTGCATGTGTGTGTTTGCATGCCTTTTTATGCATGTGTGTGTATGTGTGCGGGTATGAGTTTATGTAAATATAAGTGTGGGTATGCATTTGTGAGTTTGTGGGTGTGCGTGTGTGTATTCTTATGCATGTGTGTGTGTGCATTATTTGTGTGGTATGCATGTGTGTGTCTTTGTGCATGCATGCATGTGTGAATGTGTGTTTGCATGCACATAGACTGGGGTGTGTGTGTGCGTACGTGCTTGTGTGCATGTATGTATGTGTGCATGTTTGCATGCATGTGTGTGGATTTCTATGTTTGTGTGTGTGCCAATGCATGGTGTGTGTGTGTGTGTGTGTGCATGTATGTGTGCATATTTGTGCTTGTGTATAGATGTTTATGGCATGCTTGTGTTCAGGTGTGTGTGTACATGTGTGTGCATGCATGTGTGCCTTTTCTGTGTGTGGTGCATGCATATGCTTATCTTTTTGTGCATGTGTGAGTGTATGTATATGTGAACATATGCATCTATGTGTGTGTTTGTGAGTCTACATATGTGTGCATATATTTGTATGTGTTTGCATGTTTGTGTGTGTGTGCATTCATGTTTATCTATGTTTTTGTGTGTGCATGTTTGTGAGCAAGCATGCATTTGTGCACTTGTGCGTGCATCTGTAGGTGTGCATTTAAATATGTTTTTATTCAATTGTTCTTTGCTAGTGTGTGCTCATGTGGGTTCATTCATGCATGAATGTGTATATGTAGGTGCATTCAACTGAGTATGTGTGTGTGTGTGAATGTGTGTGCGTGTGTTTATGTGTGTGTGTGTGTGGGTGTTCATGTGTGCTCATACTTATGTTCATGTGTGCATCATTAAGTGTCAGTATGAGGGTGTGCATATGCATATGTGTGCATAGGTACACACGTGTTTGAGCATAAGCATGCATGTGTTTGCATCTAAGTGTGTGCGTGTGCATGTGTGCGAGTGTGCATGCGTGTGTGTAGGTGCATGTGTGTGGGTGCACATGTGTGTGTTCATGTGCATATACATGCATGATTGTGTGTTTGTGCCTATGGTCATGTGTGTGTATGTGTGTGAGCATGCATATGTCTATGCTTACATTAATGTGTCTATGCATGCATGAGTGTTTATTTGTTTGTGTGCATGTGTGTGTGTATGTGTGTCTGTGTCTTCATGTCTGGGTGTGTATGCATTTGTGATTATGCGTGTCTCTATGCATTGTTTTGTGATTGTATATGTGTGTGTGTCTATGCATTTGTGAATGGCTATATATGTGTGTTTACTTACATTTATGTGTGCATGTGTGTGTTTGTTTGTTTGTGTGTGTGTCTATATGTATGTATATGAGCAAGAATGCTTCTCTTTGTGTGGATGTGTGTGTATGTGTATGTGTGTGTATGTGTATGTGTGTGTTTTTAGCTTTATGTGTGTGTGCGTGTGCATGCTTGTGCAAGTGTATGCTTATGTGTGCATGTGTCTACATGCATGATTGTTCATATATTTGTGTGTGTGTGATTGTGTGTGTATGCATGCAAGTGCTTTTTATGTGCAAGTCCATGAGCCTATTTGTGTGCTCATGTGTGTGGCAGTGCATGTGTGTGTGCATCCATGTTTTTTATGTGTGTGAGCGAGCATGTTTGCAAGCCTATGTGTGTGTGTATTTTTTGATGTGTGTGTGCATGCATGTTTGTTCTTATGCACATGCATGTCTCTATGTGTATGTATGTGTATTTTTGTATGACTTGCATACATGCATGTGTGTTTTTGTGTGTGCATGAGCTCATAAGTATAGGTGTATATGCGTGCACGCGCGCACGTGTGTGTGTATTTGTGTGTGTGAGTGTGCATGCATATGTGTGTGGGTGTAAGCATATGTGTGTCTGCATGTGCATGTATGTGCATGCATGCATGCATATGTGTGGATGCATCTGCAAGTGTTTATATGTGTGTGTGCATGTACTTATGTCCACTTATGTTTGTGTGCATATGCATATATATGTTGGCATGCACATCCACGCACTTGTGTACATGTATGTGTTTGTTCGAGTGCAGGTACGAGTGCATGTGATCATCTGCATGCACGAGTGCATGTGTTCATGTGCATGCATGAGAGCATGCGTGTGCATTTGCATGTGTCTGTGATTGTGTGCATATGTTTGTGCATGTATTTTTATGGTTGTGTGGGTGTATGCTAGTGTGCGTGTTTGTGAGTGCATGTGCATTTGTGTGTGCATTTCTATTTTAGTGTGTGTGTGCATATATTTTATGTGTATATGTGTGTGCATTTGTGTGTGTATTCGATGCGCACATGTGTGTGTGCATGTCTTTTGGGTGTCCATATGTGTAGTCTTGCATTTGTTGGTGTGTGTGCATAGGTGAATGCACATGTACTTGTGTGCTTACATTCATATACACGTGTGTGTGTGTGTGTATGAGTGTGTAGTTGAGTTTTGGTGTGTCTAGTTGTGTGTGGATGTGCATGTGTGTGAATGTGCATGTGTACATTCTGGCACATGTTTGTGCCTAATTATGTGTGCATGCATGCATGTGTGTGCAAGTGCATGTGTTTGTGTATGTGTGTGTGTACACAGACACGTTTTTGCTTGTGTGCATGCATGTGTAATTTGTCTGTGTATGCAAGTGTAGTTGTGTGTGTCTATAGGTGTGTCTACATGCATGTGCTTGTTTGCAAGTACATGTGTATGGGTTTGCACATATGAGTGTGCATGTGTGTGTACATTTGTGTGTGCAAGTGTGGGTGTTGGAGTGTGTGTATATGTCTATGTGTGTCTCTGTATGTGCATGTGCATGCACAGAGATGTATATAGGCATGGGTGCTTATGGGCATGTGTCTTTGAGTGTGTGGGTGTTTGTGTTTGTGTTCATGCATGTTTGAGTGAATGAGTGTATGTGTGCTTGTGTGCACATGGGTACATGTGTGTGCGTGCATGCATGTGTGCGTGTTTGTGTGTTTGTCTGAGTGTGCGTGTATGCATGTGCATGTGTGTGATTGTGCATATGTGCGTATGTACATTTATGCTTGTGCATGTATTTATGCATTTCTAAGCATGTTTGTGTGTGTGCATTCTCTTTTGTGTGTCCATGCACATGTGTGCTAACTAATATGCATGTTCATGTGTCTGTGCAAGCATGTGTGTCTGTCCATACCTGTGTGCATGTGTATATACATGTGGATTATTTTGTGCATATGTGTGTGCACGTGCATGTGTCTATGTGTGTATGTACTTGTGTGTGCATTTGTGCTTGAGTTTGTGTGCATGTGAGTTCATGTATTAGTGTGTATGTGTGCATGTCTGAGTGCATATGTGTGCATCTACATCTGTGTGTGTGTGTGTGTGTATACTTGCATGTGTGAGTGTGTCTACATGTGCTCGTGTGAATGTGTGTGTAAGCATGCATGTGTGCTTGTTTGTGTATGTTTGTGTGTGTGTGTGTTTGCATGTGTGTGCACATGTCTGCATGAGCACATGTATAAGTATGTCTATGTGCATATGTATGCAAGTATGTGTGTGCATGCATCTTTGTGGGTGTGGTTGCGCATGTGTGTGTTCAAGTATGTGTGTTTATACTTTTGTTTTTGTGTATGTAAGTATGTGTGTACATGTCTATATACCTACATGAGTTGTGGGTATGTGTGTGTGGGTTTGTGCATTCATATGTGTGTATATGTGTGTGAATGTGTGTGCATGCATTGTGTGTGCTAATGCACTTGTGTGTGCTTGTGTGTGTTGGTGTGTGCACATGTCTGTATGATTGTGTGTGAGTGTATGTATGCATATGTATGTGTTTGTGCATGTGTGTGTGTATGCTTGTGTATGTGCATCTATTTATGTGTGCATATGTGCATTCAGAAGCACACATGGGCACAAGTGGTTGTTCATGCATCTTTTTGTTTGTACATGTGTGAGTGCTTATTCATGTGTGTGTATATATGTATGTGTGCATGTGTAAGTGTGTTTGTACATATGTGTACTTCTGTATGGGTAAACATGCACTTGTGTGTGCATTGATAGATGTGTGTTTGTGTTTTGTTTGTGTATAGGTGTGTGTGTGTGTGTGTGTTCATGGGCATGTGCATAAGTGTGCATTCATGTGTGTGCATATGTGTGCTCGAGTGTGTGTGTGTGTGTGTGCGTATGTGTCTCCACGTGTTTGTTCATGTGTGTGAGCAAGAGCATGTGCATGTGCATGTGTGCAATCATGTACGTGTGTGTGTGTGTGTGTTAGTGTGAGACTTTGTGTTAGTGCATGTGTGTGTGCATGCATGCATGTGTGTATTATTGTGTTTGTTCAATTATTCTTACGTGCGAGCATGCAGACATGTGTGTGTTTATGTGTGTGTGTTGTGCATGTGTTTATGCAAGTGTTCAAGTGCTTATGTGTGTATTTGTGTGGGTGTGTTCTTGTGCATATGCATTTTCATTTATGTGCCTTGTTATGCTTGTGTGTGTTCATGTGCATAGGCATGTGTTTATGCATGTGTATGCATCAATATATGTGAGTGTGTGTGCATGCAAGTGTTGGCGTTTGTGTGTATGTGTGTGAGCATGCATATTTATAGGTGAGTCTACACATGTATGTACGTGTTTCAGTGTGTGCATGTTTCTATATGCATGTGTGTGCTTCTACATGTGCATGTGCATGTGTGCATTTGTATACATGTATGTATGTGTGTATATGCATGAATCTTTATGTTTGTGCAAATGTGTGTGTGTTTTCATGCATGTGTGTATTTGTGTGTGTTTGTGTGTTTCTATAAATGTACGAGTGTGTGACCAAGTGTGCACAAACATATGTGTTTGAATGTATTTGTGCTAGCTTGTGTGTGCATGTGTTTGCCTATGCTTATGCATGTGTGTCTTTATGTGCATATGCATGATTGTGTGTCTATGTGTGCATGTGCATTTTTGTGTGTAGGCATGGTTCCATGTTGTATGTGTATGTGTTTGTGTGTGTGTAGCCATGTGTGAGTTGGTGTGGGTGAGGGTGAGGGTGAGGGTGTGCATGTGGGTGTGTGTATGGCTACATGTGTGTATGTTTGTGCATGTGTGTGCATATGTATGTATGTCAATGTGAATGTCTGTGGGTGTGTGTGTGTATGTATCTATATGCATGTGTGTTTGTTATGTGTGTTTGGTGCATATATGTGTTTGTACATTCATGTTCGTGTGTTCGTTTTTTCTTATGTGTGTGTGTGTTTGGGTGCATGTGTTCTATGTTTGTGTTTATATGCATGTGTGTTTGCTTGTGTGAGTATATATTTGTGTGTGTGTGTATGTGTGTGTGCATGTGCTTGTGCATATATGTGTGTTTAAGTGTGTGCATGTGCGTGTATGCATGTTTATGTGTCAATGTGTTTACAAGTGTATGCACACTTGTGTGCACGTGTGCACGTGTGTATGTGTGGACATTATTATGTGTGTGTGTGTATGTGCATGAGTGCATGACTTTGTTTGTTTATGTGTGTGTGTGTGTGTATGCATGCATGTAGCTGTGTATGCACAAGTGTGCATGCTTGCATGTGTGTGTTTGTATATTTAGGCATTTGAATGCTTGTGTGTGTGTTTATGGATGTGTGTATGCATCTATATATTTGTTTGTTTGTGAGCTTGTCCATATAAGTGCATGTGTTTGTTTCTATCCCTATGTGTTTTAGTGTGTGTTTATGTCCTTGCATGTGCATGTGTGCAAGTGTAAGAGTGTATGTGCATGTATGTGTTTGTGTGTGGTGTGCACGTATATGTGCTTGTAAATGTGTGTATGGGCATGCATTTATGTGTGTACATGTGTGAATAGTTTTGCATGTGTATGAACATGTGTATGTATTTGCATGCATGTGTGTGTTCTTCTGTGTGGGTGTGTGTGCATGTGCATGCATGTTCATGCATGTGTAGGCACATGAGTTTATGTGGTGACACATATGTGAGTTTGTGTGTCTTAGACCATGTTTGTATATATGAGTGTGTTCACAAGTACATGTGTATGTGCAAGTAAGCATGTATGGGTGTGTTTTCATGAGTGTGTGCATATGTGTTGGTAGGTTTATTTATGCTTGTGTACATCTGTGTGTGTGTGCTATATATATATATATATATATATATATATATATATATATATATATATATATATATATATATCTGTGTGTGTGTGTGTGTGTGTGTGTGAATGTGTATTCCTATGTATTTGTATTTGAACAAGTGTGTGCATGTATGTGTGTGTGTGTTTGTGTGTGTATGTATGCATTGCAAGTGTGTGCACATGCATGCTTTTGTGTCTGTGTACATGTGCACATGTGTCCATTTGTGTGTGTGTGTCTGTGTGTTTTCTTGTATGCTCATTTTTGTGTGCATATGCATGTTCGTATGTGCATGTATGCATGTGTGAATGTATGTGTGTGAGCATGTGCATTAATGTTTTTGTGTTTGTTTGTGTGTGTGTTTGTGCTTGTCTATGCATGTGTGCATGCACGAGTATTTTTGTGCAAGTGTGTGTGTGTCTATCAGTGTGCATGTGTATGTGGGTAAGTGTGGTTGTACTTATGTGTGTACCTTTGTGGTTTTGTCTTTTTTCATTCTTGTTTTAGAGGGGTGAGTGCGTGTGTGCATGCAATCAAGCATGTGTACAAACATGCATGGATGTGTGCATGCATATGTGTCCATATGCTCTACATGTGTTTATGTGATTGTGTTGTGCATGAATGTGTGTACATGCATGCCAATGTGTGTGTGTGCATGTTTGCACATGTGTGTACATGTGCACATCTAGGTGTGTATGTGTGCATGAACATGTGTGTGTGTTCTGTGCATGTGCTGTGTGTGCATGTGGGTGTGGTTGTGTATATGTGTGCAAGTATATGCATGTGTGTATGGATGTGTCTATTTCGATGCATGCTTACGTGTATGTGTGCTTGAGTTTGTTCATGCATATGTGCATTTGTGTACATGTGTGCTTTCGTGTGGGTGTGTGCATGTATTTGCATGTGTGTATTTTTGCATGTGCATGTTTTTCTTTGTGTTTGTGTACATTTACCAATGAGTATGCGTGTGTGCCTGTGTGTATGCATGTGTGTCCATGTGTGTGTGTGCGTGCCAGTATGCATGTGTGTCTGTGTGTGTGGGTGTGTGCATACTTTTGTTTGTATGTAGGTGCTTGTGTGTGCATTCATTCAGATGAGCGCATGTGTGCGTGCCTATATATGTTTCAATGTGTGCATGTGTATTTGTGTAATTATGTGGGTGCATGTGCATGTTTACATGTGTGCACATTTGAGTTTGCACATGTGAGTGTGCATGTGTATTTGTGTGTTTATGTGGGTGCATATACACATGCATGTCTGTTTCATGTGTGTGTTTGCATGTTGAGTGTGAGCTTGTATGAGTGTGTGTGTGTGTGCATTCATGCTTGTGCACAGTTGCAAATGTATGTATGTGTGTATGCATGTGTATGTGTTGCTATATGGGAGGGTGCATATATGTGCATCTACTTATGTCTCTACCTGGATGTGTATGTGTGGCTGTGTGCGTGTGCTTGTCTTTGGGTTTGTGTTTATTTGGGTGCATATGTGTATGTGTATGTATGGGGTATGTGTTGGTGTGTGTGAGTGTGATCACGTGTGCACACACGTGTGTGTGTGTGTGTGCGTGTCAGTGTGTGTGTGGATTAATGTGTTTATGCATGCATATAAGTTTTTCTACAAGCATTTCTATGTGTGTGTTTGTGTACTAATACACATGTGTGTATGTGGGAATGTGTGTATATGTAGTCTTCTATGTGTGTGCATGCATGTGCTTAGGCACATGTGTGTGGGTGCATGTATATTTCTCTATTTAAGTGTGTATGCACACATGAGTGTGTGTATGAGTGTGCATTTGTGTGCCTTTTACTATGTTTTTACATGTGTGTGTACTTCTCCATGCTTTTATGGGTGTGTGTGTGAATGTGCATGGATTTATGCATGTGTATATGCATGTGCATTTGTTGATAAGTGAGTGTGCCTGTCTGAACATGTGAGTGTGACTGCATGTGTGAGTGTCTATGTCTATGTCTCTATGTGTGTACAAGTGCATGCTTGTGCAAGTGTCTGTGTTTTTATGCATGTTTGTGTGCTTGTGTGTGTGTGCGCCCATGCAAACATGTGTTAATGTGTGTGTGTGTGTGCGTGTGTGCTAGCATCTGTTTGTGCGTGTTCATGCATGCATGCGTGCGCATGTGTGTGGGTGCATATATAAGTGTGGAGTGTGTGTGCATGCATGTGTGTGTAGGCGTGTATATTCAACTATGTGTGTGCATGTATAGGAGCACAAGCATGCATGTATGTGTCAACATACTTGTGCATTCATTTGAGTGTGTGTATGCATATCTGTGCATGCTTGTGTATGTACATGCATGCTTCTGTGTGTATATGTGTGGGTGTGCATTCGTCTACGTATGCATTTGTGTTTGTGTGTATATGAGTGTGTGTGCCATGTGCTCCTATTTGTATGTGTGTGTGTACATTTGTTTTCCATGTGTATGTGTATGTGCATGTTTTATGTTTATATGACTTTTTGTGTGTGTGCCTATGGTTGTGCATATGCATTGCTTATGCATGTATGAATGCATGTGTGCATGTGTGTCTACGTGTGTGTGCATAGGCATTTATGTGTGTATACATGCATGTTTGTGTGTGTGTGTGCATGTATGTGCCTATGCATATGTGTGTGTGTGTGTGCATGTGTATGTGTAGCATACATATGCATGCATGTACATGTGTTTGTTTGTGTCTACATGATTGTGCATGCATGTTTGTTTAAGTGTGCAAGTGTAGGTTTGTGTGTTTGTATGGGTGCATGTGTGTGCATGTGGGGAGGGAGTGTTTATGTTAGTGTGTGTGTGTTTGTGCACATCCACACATGTATGGGTTTTGGTAGCCCATGTGTGTGCTCATGTGCAAGAATTTATGAGATTTTAGTGTTCGTGTTTGCATGTGTATGTGTCTGCATGCATGGCTATGGGTGTGTGTGTATGTGGGTGTGTGTGCATGTGCATGTGCATGCAAGGGAATGTTTGTGTATGTGTGTATGTGCATACATCTATGTGTGTGTGTCTCCATATGTGTATTGTTTCTATGTGGGCATGCACATGTGATTTGTGTATATGTATTGCTTGTCCATGTTGCTGTGCATGTGTGTGTGAGTGTGGGTGTGTGTGTGTGTATATCTGCTTGTGTGATTGTGCATGCATATGTGTGTGTGTTTGTGCATGTGTATGTGTGTGTGTTTGTGCATGCGTGTGCATGTGTGTGTATATGTGTATGCATGTCTACATGTGTGAGTGTGTGTGCATGTGCATGTGTGTATATTTGCATGTACTTGTGTGTGTGCATGCGTGTGTGCATGTGTTTGAGTTCTTTTACATTTTTATGTGTTTGTATGCATGCATGCACACTTGTGTGAATGTGTGTGTGTGTGAATGCAAGAATGTGCATCCATGTGTGTGCATGTGTGTTGGTTCGTGTGTGTATGTGTGCTGTATGTTTGTGAGTACTTGTAGGGTTGTGGGTGTGTGTGAGCAAACATGTGTGGGCATGGGTGTATGTGTGTGCAAATGTTTGTGTGGGTGTGTTTGTAAGCATTTGTGTCCATATGCCTGTGCTTGTGCATGCATGTACATGTGCTTTTATGTGTGTGAGCATTAGTACAAGGATGTGTGTAGGAGTGGGTGCACATACACTTGCATACATATGTGTATAGGTGTGCATGTGTGTTTGTGTTTGGGTATGTGTGTGCATATGTATATATGTGTGGGTGTGCATAAGTATGTGTCTACATGCATGCTTGTACATGTGTGTGTATTTTCTTGTGTGTTCGCATATGTGTGGGTGCATATGCTTGTGTGTGCATCTGCATCTATGTGTCTATGTATCGATGTATATGTGTATGTGTATATGCATGCTTATGTGTGTGTGTGTGCATTCTTATGCATATATTTGCATTTATGTACCTTTTTGCATGTGTGCTCTTGTGTGTGTGGGTGGGTGCATGCATGTGTGCATGTCGCACATGTGTGCAAGCATTTGTGTGCATATGTGTGAGTGTATATCTCTGCACTCATGTGTGTATGCACGTGCACGTATGTGTGTGTATGTATGCGTGCATATCCATGTGTGTGCATGCGTGTGTGTGTATATGCACATAGGTGTGTGCTTGTTTGTGTGTTATGTTTGTCATGTGTGCATGTCTCTACATGTATATGTTTATTGTGTTTGGGTGTGTATTTTTACATGTGTTTGTGTGCACAAGTGTGTGTACGTGTTTATATTTTTGTTTTTGTGTGCTTGTACATGTGTATTTGTTAGCAAGTGCATTTGTGTCCATGTTTACATGTGGAGAGGTGCTTGCATTTATGCATGTGTGTGTTATTGTGTACACACAAGAGTGTGTGTGTGTGTGTGTGTGTGCTTAAGTGTGCCTATGCATCAATGTGCGTCTTTGTTTGCAAGTGTGTGTGCATGTATGTGTGTATGCTTACGAATGCATATATGTTTTTGTGAGCATGTGAGTATATGTTCATTTCTATCCAAACACATGTGTGTTTCCATTTATATTATGTGTGTGTATGTATGTGTGAGCTTGTCTATGCATATGTGTGTGCACAAGTGTGTGTGTGCAGACATGTGTGTATGTGTGTGAGCATATGTGTGGTTATGTGTGTGGGTTCTTATGTATGCATATGCATGCTTATGTGCATGTATTTGTGTGCTTATGTAGGTTTTGTGAGTGTGCTTGTACATATGTGAATGTGTGTGTGTGTGAGTGCATGCTTATGTGCGTGTTTCTGTGTGTTGTTTGTGTGCATGTATGTTTGTGTTTGTGCATGCATGTGTATGTGAGCTTATGTGTATGTGTGTACATCTATAGTTGTTGGTGTGTATGTGTGTGTGTGTGCATTCCTTTATGCATGCATGTGTGTGCATGCCTCTGTGAGTGTGTGCATGTGTTTGTAATTTTATGTGTGGTTTTGTGCATGTGCTTATTTGTGTGTCTACATGTGTGTGTGTGTGTATTTGAGCAAGTGTGTTCACGTGTGTGGGCACACTTGCACACATTTGTGGGTGCTTATCTGTGTGCATGTGTGCATGTGCTTGGTCATGTTTGTGCATATGTGTGTGTATGTGCATTCATGTGTCTATATATATGCATGTGTGTGCGTGCATGCATGTGCTCTTATGTGTATGTGTGTATTCGTGTTTGTATATGTGTGTGCACATTTGCATATGTTTGTGTATATCTATGTGTCTGTCTTTGACTATGTGTATTAATGCTTACATGTGTGCTTGTGTATGCATGTCTGTGCATGTGCATTTGCATATGCCTATTCCTGTATTGGTGTGGGTGTGTGTGTGTGTGTATGTGCATGTATGTGTGTGCATGGTTGTGTGTGTTTATGCATTTGTGTGTATTTGTGAGTGTCCACATGTGTGCATGTCTATCCTTGTATTTTTGTGTGTTTGTGTGTGTGTGCATGTGTGTATGTGTGCTTGTGTGCATGTGTACTCTTGTGTGCATGTGTGGGCGTGTGACTACATGTGCAAGCATGCAGACGTGTGCTCACATTTGTATGCATGTGTGTGTGTATGTTTGTGTGTATGCATGGATGAGTGTATGTTCTATGAGTGCGATTGTCTACATGTATTTTTGTTTGTGGCGGTTCATTTTTCTATGTGCATGTGTATGTATTCATGTATGTGTGTCTAGGCATGCATGTGTACATACTTGTGTGTGCATGTTTGTGTGTCTGAGCGTGCATGCATGTGTGTAGAGGCACTTGCATGTGTGCATGTGTTAATGTGCACATGAGTGTGTGTGTGTGTGTGTGTTGGTTTGTGTGCGCCTTTAAATATGTGTGTGTTGGTGTGCTTGTATCAGCAAGTGTGCATGTGTGTGTGTTTGTGGATACATGTACATGTATGTGGCTACATGTGAAGGTCGTGGGTGCATGTGTAATTTTGCAAGCATGTGAGTAAGTGTTAACATCTCTCCATTTGCATGTGTGTGTTCATTTGTTTTATGCATGCATGTGTGTATATGTGTGCATGGTCATGTATTTGTGCATGTCAATGCATATGTGTGTGTCTGTGAGCATGTTTGAGTGCTTGTGGATGTTTGTGTATATGTATCTGTATGTGTATGTGCATGAGCATGTTTGTGAATGTGTGCATGTGCATACGCATGAGTGTGTGTGTATGTTCATGTTTGCTTGTGTTTGTGCATGCATGTGCATGTGTGTGTGTAAGCACATGTATGTGTGTACATATGTGTATGTTTGCTTGTGTATCTGTATGTGTATGACTGTTTATTTGTGTGAGTGCGTGGATGCATGTGTGTGTGCATGTGTCAATGGGTGAATGAGTGCATATGTGCAAGCATGCATGTGTGTGCAAGTGTGCAAGCATGTGTGGATGTATGTGTGTGTGAGCAAGTGCATGTACAAGTATGTATGTTTATGTGCATATCTATACATTTGTGTCTGGATTTAAGTGTGTATGTATGCACAAGAGGATGTGTGCATGAGTGATGTGAGTGCATTTGTCTACATGTATATGAGTTTGTGGGTGTGTGTGTGCATTCAAGTGTCTGAGCATGTGTGTGGGTCTATGTGTGCGTATGTACATGTGTGCAAAGCTGCTCACAGGTGTGCATATATGTGTGTTTGTGTGTGTGTGCACGTGTAGGTGCACGTGTGCTTGTGTACACGGATGCATGTGTGTGTGTGTAGGAATGTGTGTGCTTTTGTATTCTTGTGTGTATATGTGTGTTTTTTTGTGCACATGTGTGCAAGTGTATGCATTCATGCATTTGTGCGTATGTTTGTGCATGCATGTATATGCATGTGTGGGCATGCAACTATCTGTGGTTGTTCATGTGTTTGTGTGAGCATGTGAGTATGTGTTCATGTCTATCCATATGTGTGTTTGTTCATTAGGTTTATGTGTGTGGGGTGTGTGTGCATGGGTGTGCATGTGCATGTGTGTGTGTGAATGTGTATGCATATGTGTTTGTGTGAGTGTGCATAAGCATGTGTGTGCATGTGTGTCCTTGTGTGTGTGTTTGTATGCAAGTTTGTATGCATGTTTGTGTGTGCTATACATGAATTTTTGTATGTGTCTAGTTGTGTGTGCATGTGCCATTGTGTGTGTTTTTGCATGATTGGGTGTGCATGCATTTGTGTACATGTGTATATTGATGTGTGTGTGTATATGTGTATAAGAATGTGTGAATCTATGATTATGTGTCAGTGTCTATGTCTATGCATGCATCTATGCATGTGTGTGCATGTTAATAAAAGTTTGTGCATGTGTGTGTGTATGTATGTGTGTATTCGTACATATTTATGGGTGTATGTGCATCTTTATGTGAGTCTATGTGTGTATGTTTGTGTGCCTATGTGTGCGACTGTATGTGGGTAAGTGTGCATGTGCTTGCATGCATGTGTGTTTGTTCTTTTGTATGTGTGAGTGATTGAGTACATGCATGTGCATTCAAGGATGTGTGCGTATGTGTGTTCGTAAGTGTTTATGTATCGATATCTAGATGCATTTTTGTATGTGTGCTTTTGGGTGCATGTGTGTGTGCATGCATACATTTTGTGTGGGTGTGCATGTGTGCACCAGTGTGTGCATGCCAGTGTGTGCAAGTGCAAGTTCAAGCATCTACAACTGCTTGTCTGTGCAAGCACGAATGTAAGTGCATGTGTGTGCATAAGAGTTTGTGTTGCATGTATGTGTGCGTGTGTGTGAGTGGCACATGTCTTTTCGCATATGTGAGTGCTTATGATGTGCATAGTGAATGTGTGTGCATTTGCATGTGTGCGTGCATGTGTGTATTTGCCTTTAGGCATGTGTGTGCTCATATGCATGTGTGTCTACGTGTGTATGCATGTATTTGTGTTTATGTGTGTGTATTTTTGTGCATGCATGTTTGTGCATGTATGTTTGTGTGTGCTTGTGTGTGAATGTGTGTGTGTGCTGGCATGTATGCTCATGTGTTTATGCATGCACGTATGTATGTGTGAGCATGTGTGCATGTGCATGTACCAGTATGTGTGTGTTTGCACATTTGTGTGTGTGTACATGTGTTGGTGTGTGTATGTATGTGAGCATGTTTGTGTGGGTTTGTGTATGTGTGTGTGTGTGTGTGTGCACGTGTGTGTGCATATGTGTGTGTGTGAGTGGGTGTGTGAGTTTGTCTTTGCCTATGCACAATTTGTGATTTTGTACATGCATGTGTGTGCATGAGTATGCATGTTCGTGTATATGTGTGTGCATCTATATGTGTGCGTATCCATGCACACGAATGCATGTTTTGTGAATGTGTGTGAGTGCTTATTTGTGTTCGTATAGTTGTCTATATGTGTTCATGTTTGTGCATGTATATGAGCATGTGCATATGCTTTTGTAAGTGTGTGCATGTGTGCGTGTGTGCGAGAATGTCTATGTCTTTACATGGACATCTACATGCATGTGGAAACATGTCTATATTTGTATGTGTGTGTTTGTTTATGTTTTTATGTGTGCATGTGTTTATGTGAATGGGCATGTGTTTTTATGGGTTCATGCTTATGTGTATAAGTGTGTATACATGCATGTGTTTTTGTGTATATGTGTATGTGTGTGTGCATGTGTATGTATAGTTTTGTGTGTGTGTGTGTGTGCGTGCATGTGTGTAAGCGTAAGTGATTGTGGGTTTGTGTACACGTGTGTGTGTATATGCGTGTGTACATAGGTGTGCTTGTGAGTTTGCAAGCATGTGCATGTGTCTGCATCTTTGTACATGTGGAGGTGCGTGTGAGCATGCATGTGTGCGTATGTGTATATGTGCATGTGTTGTTGTATATGTCTATGTGTCTATGTTTGTGCATCAGTGCATCCGTGTTTGTACATGTGCATGTGTACATTTGTATGCATGTGTGTGCATGTTTTTTCACTTGTAGCCTTTCATGCATTTGTGTACATTTGCATGTGTATGCACAAGTGCATATGTGTTCATAGGTGTGTGCATATGTGTGCCTCTGTGTTTACATGTATTTGTGCTTGTGTGTGTGTGCCTTTTCATGTGCATGCATGTGCATGTGTGTGTGTGTGTGCATATTTGCATGTGTGTACATGGGAGCATATGTCTATATATTATTGTGCATGGGCATGTTTGCATGTGTACATACACATATGTGTGCTTACATGTATGTATGTGTCTGTGTGAACACATATGTTTGTATTTGCATATTTATGTGTGCATGTAAGTGGGTGGGTGTGCACATACCTACATGTGTGTCCGTATTTGTGTGTGTGTGTATGTGCATGAAAGCATTCCCTCCAAGGAGTAGACCCCAACGCCTATTTATTGAACTGCTCCAAAGTGTCATGTGGGTGTATATGCTTGTTTATTTATTTGTGCATTCGCTTATGTTTATGTGTATGCATTTGTGTGCATGTCTACGTGTTCACGTGTTGTTGTGAGTGTGTGTGCATGCACATGGGCATGTGTGTGCATGAATGTCTACTATGCATGCCTGTGTGTATGTGAGTGGGTGTGGTTGTCGGTGTGTGCTATGTGTGCATGTCTGCATGTGTGCATATGAGTGGATGTGGTTGAGTGTATGTGTGTGCCAACGTGTATATGCACATACATATGTGTGTATACTTGTGTGTGCTTGTATGTGTGCTTGTTAGTGTGTGTTCCTATGTCTATGTGTGCACGTGTATGAAGCTATATGCATGCAAGTGTATACATGTGCACACATTTATCTTTTTATGTGCATCTTATGTGTGTGTATATGACTATTTGTGGATTTGTGTGTGTGCATGTGCATGCATGCAATGTGGGTGTGTGTAATAGGTATGGTGTTCGCATCTCTATGTGTGCATGCATGACTACTTATGTGTCTATGTGTCTGTGCATCTTTGTGTGTGCTCGCACACATGTGTGTCTAAGTGAGTGCATGTGTGTGTGTGTTTTTTCATGTGTGTGAGAATGTGTGTGCGTGTGTTGTGTTGTGCATCCATGCTTGTGTGTTTATGTTTTTCTACATTTATGCAAGCATGTGTGTGGGTGCATATATGGGTGTTTAGGTGTGTATTGTGTGCAAGTGCATGTGCTTGTGTAGATTTTTGGATGTGTACATGCATTTGTGTATGTGTGTACATGTTTGTGTGTGTAAGGGTGTTTTCATGTGCTTACGTGTGTGTGCATGCGTGACATATGTGTACGTGTACATGTGTGTGTATATGTTTGTGTATCTGTGTGCATGTGAATGTGTGTTCATCTTTACATATATATTTGTGTGTGCATGTGTTTGTGTACACTTCCATATGTATACAAGCATGTGCAAGCATGCGTGTGTGAATGTGTGTGTGCATGCATGTAATTGTTGATCTTGCATGTGTGTTTGTTTGTATGTATGCATCCATGTGTGTACATGTGTATGTGATTATGGGTGATTTTGTGTATCATTGCATGTCTAAAAGTGTGTGTGTGGGTGTGGATGTGTGTGTGCATGTGTATGTGTGTGTGTGCAAGTGTGCATGTGTGTGTGTGTGTTCACATATGTTGGAGTGTTAATACGCACATGTGTCTACATGTGTGGTACAACACAAGTGCATAAGTGTGCATTTGCACATAAGTGTGTGTGCAAACATGTGTGTATATATTCAGATGTGTGTGTGTGTATGTGCTTATATGTGTATGTAGGTGTTATTGTTTATCTATATTTGTATGTATGTATGTGTATGTATGTGCATGTGTCTGTGTATCAACTTATATGACTGTATGTGTGTGTGTGTGTGCATGTTTGTTTGTAAGTATGCTTGTATGAAAGTGTGTGCATGAGTTCATATGTAGTTTTATGAATGCATGTGTGTTTGTGTGAGTTATGGGTTTGTGTGTGTATGCATGTGTGTTTATGAGTGTGTGTTCATGTGCTTGTGTGCATATGCATGTGTGTGTGTGTGTGCAAGCATGCATGTTTGCCAATGTATTTGCACGTGTGTCTGCTTGTGCATGCACATCTGTGGGTGTGCATGTGTATGTGTGGATGTGCATATAAGTGTATGTGTATTTGCACGTGAGTGGTTGTGTGTGTGTGCTTATTTGTGCATGTGTCTATGCATAAGCGTGTGTTTGCTTTCCTTTCTATGTGTGTGTGCATGTGTATAAGAGTTTGTGTGCATGCATATGTGACTATTTGTGGGTATGTGTGTGTGTGCATGTGTATGTACGCATGTCCATGTCAATCCATGTGTGTGGATGTATGTGTGTGTGCAAGCATGTTTGTGTGCATGTAGGGAGGTGTGTGTGACTTTTTGTGCATGTGTGTGAGTGTTTTTGAACATGTGTGAGCATGTGTCAACAGATGTTGGTGGGTGTGCATGCATCTATATGTGCATGTGCATGTGTGTCTGCTTGTGTGTGACTTGTGTGTAAATGTGTGTGTTTGTATGCACGTGCATGTGTGTGTGTAAGTGAGTGTATTCATTTATGTGATTATGAGTATGTGTACATGTGTGACCTTATGCACATGTAGGCATATTCATGCATGTGTGTATGTCTATGTGTATGTATGTGGGTGCATAGCTGTTTGCAATTTCATATGCCTGTATGTGTTTGTGTGCATGTGTGCTTGCTTGTGCATGTGTATATATGTGTGTCTCTACCTATGCATATGCATGTGAGTGTAATTGTGCACATGTGTGTGTGATTGTGAGTGCTTATCTGGACATCTATGTGTGCATCTCTGTGTGAGTGTTTATGTGTATGTGCTTGTGGATGTATGTATGAATGTGTGTATGTGTGTGTTTTTAGGTGTGTGTGTGTGTGTGTGTTTGTGTGCATGTGTGTGCCTATTTGTTTGTGTGCATGTGCATACGTGCATGTGTGTGTGTCTACATATGGGTATGCGTGTGTATGCATACGCTTATATGGTTATGCATGTGAGCCTATGTTTATTTTTGTGTATGTGCAAGGGCATGAGTGTGTGAGTGTGTGTGTGCATGTGTGTGAGAGTGTATGTGTGTGCATGAATGTTCATGTGTGTGTATGTGTTCATGTAAGCATGTATTTGTGCATGTTTGTGTGCATGTATGAGTGCATGTGTATGTGTGTGTATGTGTATATATGTGCTATTGCATGTTCACATGTATATGCATGTGTATGATTCAATTTCTGTAGATGCGTGCAAGTGTGTGCGCTTATGTTTGTGTGAGTGCTAGTGTGTGTGTGCATGTGTATTGTTGTGTGAGTGCTAGTGTGCATGTATCTATTGTTGTGCATCAGTATGTGTGTGCATAGGTGTGCTTGTGCATGTGTGCTTATGTGCATAATGTGCTTGGGTGTGTATGTGTGTGCATATGTGAGTTTGTTCATGTGCATGCACATGTGCCTCTCTGTGCACGTGTGTGTCTATGTGGTTATGCTTGTGCATGTGAGTGTGTGTAAGGGTATGTTTGTGTGTGTGGTTGCTTATATATGTTTGCATTCACAAGTGTGTGTAATTGTGTCTATATGTGTGTTTGTGCTTGTGTTTAAGTGCATGTGTTTATGTATGCATGCTTTTATGTGTGTGTGCATACATTTGAGTGCATTTGTCTATCTATGTGCATCTTATGTGAGTGCTATTGTGTATGTGTGTTTGCATACGACTATTTATGGATTTGTGTGTGCATGTGCATGCGTGCATATGTGGGTGTGTGTAATGGGTATGGTGTTGGTGTCCTTATGTCTACATGCATGACTGCTTGCATGTCTATGTGTGTGTGCATGTCTATGTGTGCTCACACACATGTGCATTTAGGTGAGTACATATGTGTTTGTGTTTGTTCATGCCTGTAAGAATGTGTGTGCTTGTCTGTGTGTTGTGCATGCATGCTTGTGTGTTTGTGTTTGTCTACATGTGTGCATGCATGTGTGCGTGTTAGTGCATATGTGGGTGCTTGGGTGTGTACACAAGTGTGTGCAAGTGCATGTGCTTGTGTAGTTTTTTGGATGTGTACATGAATTTGTGTAAGTTTGTGCATGTTTGTGTGTGTAAGTGTGTTTTTGTGTGCTTACATTTGTGTGCTTACGTGACATATGTGTAGGTGCACATGTGCTTGTATATGTTTGTGTATATATGTGCATGTGAATATGTGTTTATGTGTAGATGTATATCTATGTGTGCATGTGTGCAAGTGTTTGTGTACACATCCATATGTATATATGTGTGTGCAAACATGCATGTGTGAATGTGTGTGTGCATTTGTTGATTTGTGTATGTGTGTTTATTTGTATATATGTGTCCATGTGTGTGTACATGTGCTTGTGATTGTGGGTGATTGTGTGTATTGTTGTGTGTGCAAGTGTGTGTGTGGGGGTGTACTTGTGTGCCTATGTGTGTGTGAATTTGTGTATGTGTGTATAAGTGTGTATGTGTGCATGTGTGTATATGTGTGTGTGTGTGCACATATGTGGGAGTGTTAATACACACACGTGTCTACATTTGTTGTACTACACAAGTGCATAAGTGTGTTTGCACGTGTGTGTGTGTGTGTATGCATACATGTGTGTGTATGTGATTATATGTGTATGCATGTGTTATTGTTTGTTGTGTTTTGATTATGTGTGTGTAAGTGTGTGTATGTATGTGCATATGTGAGTGTGTGTGCAAGTGAGTGTGTATGTGCTTATATGAGTGTATGTCTGTGTGTGTGTGTGTGTGCATATTTTGGTATGCATGTGCATGTTTATGTGTAAGTATGCATGTATGAATGTGTGTGCATGAGTTCATATCTAGTTGTGTGTATGCATGTGTGTTTCTGTGAGTCTTTGTGTTCGTGTGTGCATGCATGTGCGTTTATGTGTGTATGTTCATGTGTTTGTGTGCTTGCACGTGTGTGTAGGCATGCATGTTTACCCACGTATGTGCACGTGTGTTTGCTTGTGCGTGCACATATGTGGGTGTACATGTGTGTGTGGATGTGCATATGAATGCATGTGTGTTTGCACGTGAGTGGTTGTGTGTGTGTGCTTATGTGTGTGTGCATAAGTGTGTGTTTGCTTTCCATTCTATGTGTGTGTGTGCATGTGTATAGGAGTTTGTGTGCATGCATATGTGATTATTTGTGGGTGTGTCTGTGCACATGTGTGTGTGCATGCATGTCCATGTCTATGCATGTATGTGGATGTATTTGTTTGTTTGCATGCATGTTTGTGTGCATGTGGGGAGGTGTGCATCTCTTTGTGCATGTGTGTGAGTGTTTTTGCACATATGTGTGCATGTGTTAGCAAATGTTTGTATGTGAGTGCATGCATCTATATGTGCATGTGTGTGTGTGTATATGTGAGTGTGTGTTTGCTTGTGTGTGCATGTGGGAAAATGTGTGTGTTTGTATGCAAGTGTGTATGTGTGTGTGTGTATGTGAGTGTGTATTCCTTTGTGTGATTGTGAGTTTATGTATGTGTGTGATCTTATGCACATGTAGGCTGATTCATGTATGTGTGTATGTCTTTGTGTATGTATGCGGGTGCATAGCTTTTTGCAATTTCATATGCATGTATGTGTTTGTGTGCATGTGTGTGAACGTGTGCCCCTACCTATGCATGTGCATGTGAGTGTGTTTATGCACATGTGTGTGTGTGTGTGCTTATGAGTGCTTATGTGTGCATCTAGGTGTGTGCATGTGTATGTAATTGCATATGCATGTGTGTTTGTGTGGTTATGCTTGTGGGTTTGTTTGAGTGCATATGTGTGTTCATGTATGTGTGTTTGTGTACAAGCACATGTGTGTGCATTTGCATGCATTCATGCAAGTGTGTATGTTTGTATTTTTGTGTGCATACTTGCATACCTACCATTTATTCATGTGTTTCTGTGCATGTGTGCTTTTGTGCTTGTGTACATGTGTGTGAGTGTGTGTGCATGTGCATGCATGTGTCTTCATGTGTGTGTATATATGATCATATTTATTGATCTTTGTATGTGTATTTATACATGTGTGTGAGTGTTTATGTGTATGTGCTTGTGGATTTATGCATGCATGTGTGTATGTGTGTGTTTGTAAGTGTGTGTGTTTGTGTGCATGTGTGTTCCTATGTGCTTGTATGGATGTGTATATGTGCATGTGTGTATGTCTGCATATGCGTATTTGTGTGTATGCACATGGTTGTTTGGTTACGCATGTGTACTTGTGTTTATGTTTGTGTATGTGTATGAGCATGAGTGCGTATGTGTGTGTGCATGTGTGTGAGAGTGTGTGTGTGTGCACGAATTTTCATGTGTGTGTATGCATTCATTTAAGCATGTATGTGTGCATGTATGTGTGCATGTGCATGTGTACATATGTGTATATATGTGATAATGCATGTTCACATGTATATGTATGTGTATGATTAAGTTTCTATAGATGCATGCATGTGTGTGTGCTTATATTTGTGTGAGAGCTAATGTGTGTCTGCATGTGCATTTTTGTGCATGTGTTAATGCTTGTTTATTGATATGTGTGCACATAGGTATGCATGTGCATGTGAGTTTATGTGCATGATGTGCTTGGGTGTCCATGTCTATGCTTATGTGAGTTTGTTCATCTGCATGTGCATGTGCCTCTCTGTGTACATGTATGTCTACATGCTTATGCTTGTGCATGTTAGAGTGTGTGCGAGTAAGGGTGTGTTTATGTGTGTGGTTACCTATATATGTGTGCATTCACAAGTGTGTGTAATTGTGTGTGTGTGTGTGTGCATGCTTGTGTTTAAGTGCATGTGTTTGTTTAAGCATGTTTTTGCGTATATGTGTGCATGCAAGAGTTTGCATGTGTGTGCATGGCTATAGGTCTTTACTGGTTCACTTGTGTGTCAGTGTGTGTGTGTTTGTCTGTGTGTTCATGTTTTCATCTGGACATGCATGTGTGCATGTTTGCATGTATGTGTGTGCATCCATGCACATCCACACATGCATGTGTGTGTGTTTTTGTATATTTTTGTTTGTATATGCATGTATTTTTGGTTGTAAACATGTTCTCTTGTACTCATATATTCATGTGTGTGTATTCTTACGTGCATATATGCGTATGAGGGTGTGTGTGTATGGATGTGTTGGTATTTGTGCATATGTGCACATATAAGTGGTTGCATGTGCATGCTCGCTCCCATGTGTGTATGCACATCTACGTCTATGTGGTTGCATGTATGTGTGTGTGTGTGTTTATGTGTATGTCTATGCTTGTGTGTGTTTGCATATGTGTTCTTGTGCATGTGTGTGTGTTTATGTGTGTGCGTGTATTTGTGTTTATGCATGTGTTTGTGCATTTGTCCACGTATGTGCATGTGTGTGTGTTGTTGTGCATGGGCATGCATGTACCTTTTCGTGTATGTGTGGATGTGCAATTGGATATGTGTGTGTGTATATGTGTGTGTGTTAAAGTGCATGTGTGTAGGTTTTAGTGTGAGTGTGTGTGCATGTGCATTTGTTGAGGTTTGGTGTGGCGTGCATGTGTGTGGATGTGTGTATGCATATGTGTGTGCAACTATGTATGTATTTGTGCGTGGGTGTGCATGTGCACTTATGCACATGTGTGTGTGGGGGGTGGGGGAGGGGGTGCTCGTGTGTGTAGGTGTTTGTGTGTATCCTTGTGTGTGAGTGCTCACAGACACACATGTGTGTGCCTGTGTGTTCGTGTCTAATTGTATGCATGCTTATGCATGTTTATGATCTAGTGTGTACGTGCGTGTGTGTGTGCATGTGAGAGTGTGCATGTGTGGTTAAGTGTACATGCATGTATATGTGCATGTATGTGTGTGCTTATGTGATTATGTCAGCACATCCATGTGTGCTTCTTTGTGATTTGTTTGTATATGTGTTCTTATGAGTGTGTATGTTTTTATGTTTATGCATATGCACATGTTTGAAAATGTGTGTGTGCTTGTGCATGCATGTTTGTATGTACATATATTTGCACATGTGTGTATGTGTGCTTGTGTACATACGAGTGCATGCACATTTGTAATAGTGTGGATGTGTGTGCATATGTCTTTCATGCATATGTGTGTGTGTGTTTGAACATGTGTGTGAACATATATTTATGTGTATGTGGGTGTGTGCAAGTGTATGTGGGTGTGCATGTGTTTGCATGTGCATGTGTATTTGTGCACTTGTGCATGCGTTTTATTTGTGTTTTTGTGCATATGCATATGTCTAATTGTGTGTGGGTGCGTGTGCATTTCTGTATGCATGTGTGCATGAGTATATGGGTGTGTGCATAAATGTGTGTGTGAGTGTGTGATTGTATGTGAGCATGAGTGCATGTGTATGTGCATGTGAGTGTGTGTATGTGGGTGTATGCGCACATGTGTGTTTGTCTATGTGCATGTGTACATGTCTACATGTGTGCATGAGTGTACATGTGTGTGCATGTTCACACGTGCTTAACTTTGTGTTTGAGCATGTATTTGTGTGTTTGTGTTTGTGTATGCTATGTCCATGCATGTTTGTCCTTCAGTGCATGCGGGTATGTCTATGTGCATGACTGTGCACACATGCATCTATGTATGCATGTGTGTGTGTTTGTTTGTATGTGTGTTCCTATACATACATGTGTGTGCTTGTTTGTGTGTGTGTTTTTGGGTGTGTGTATGAGTTTGTACATTTGTGTTTGTGTTTGAGTGCATGTGCATATGTGCATGCATGCGTATTTGTGTGAGTGTGTACCTCTGAATAGGTTTAAGAGTGTTTGCATGTGCATGTGTGTGCATGTTGATGTGTGTGTATGTTCATGCGTATGCACCTACATACGTGTGTGTGTGGGTGCATGTATCTATGTGTGTGTATTTGTGTGTGTGGGCTTATATGTATATATGTTTATTTGTGTGTGAGTGCATGTGTGTGTGTGTGCACATGGGCATATGTGTGTATATAGGTGTATGTATGCATTTTTATGTGTGTTCATGTGCATGCAGGCCAAGGGGCATATTTCTCCATATCTATGTGTGTGTCTCTATATAAATGTATGTATGCATGTGCATGTGTTTCTTTGTTTCATGTGTGTGTGCATGTATGCATGTATGCATGTGTGTGTGTGAGCATATATGTGTTAGTGTTTATGCACAAATGTCTCTACATGTGCAGTACTATATGAGTGCATAAATATGTGTTTGCACATGTGTGTGTGCGCATTTGTTTGTGTTTTTGTTTGCATGTATTGGTGCGTAAGTGTGTGTGTACGTGCTTATGTGAGTTTCTGTGCATGTAGTGTGTATGTGCTTATATGAGTGTATGTGTGTGTGTGTGTGCATGTTTTGGTGTACATGTGCATATGTGTGTGCAAGCATCCTTGTGTGAATGTGTGTGCATAAGTGCATGTGTGGTTGTTTACGTGTGGTTGTGTTTGTGCATGTGTGCTTGTGTTAATTTGTGGGTGTGTGTGTATGCATGTGTGTTTGTGTGTGTGTATATGTGTTTGTGTGCTTTTGTATGTGTGTACAGGCACATGTGTGTGCCTATGTATGTGCAAGCGTGTCTATTTGTGCATGCTTTTTATGCATTTGTGCATGCCAGTGCATGTGTGCTTGCATGTGAGTGGTTGTGTGTGTGTGTGTGCATATGTGTGTGCATGCGTGTGTGTGTCTGCATAAGCATGTGTGTGCTTTCCATTCTATGTGCAAGTGCATGTCTATAAGAGTTTGTGTAAGAGCATGTGTGAGTGTTTGTGGGTGTCTATGTGTATGTGCCCATGTGTATGCATGTGTGTGCATGCATGTTTATCTGTGTGGGGAGGTGTGTGTGAGTCTTTGTGCATGTGTGTATGCATGTGTCTTTGCATGTGGGGTGTACGTGTGCATGCATCTATGTCTGTAAGAGTTTATGAGCATGCAAGTGTGAGTATTTATGAGTGTGTGTGTGTGTGTGTGCATGTATGTGTATGCATCCATGTGTATGCATCCATGTGTATGCATGATTATATGTGTATGTGTGAGTGTGTGAATGTATGTTTGTGTGTGTGGGAAGGTGTGTGAATCTTTGTACATGTGTGTAAGTGAGTTGGCACATTTGTGTGCACGTGTGTGTGCATATGCCAGTGCATGTTGGTGTGTGTATGTGCATGCATTATTATGTGCATGTGTGCATGTGTACATACGTGCGTGTGACTGCTAGTGTGTGCTTGTGTGTGTACATGATTGTTAGTGTTTGTGAATGTGTTTGTATTTGTGTGCATGTGTGTAAGTGTGTGTGTGTGTGTGTGTATGCATGCATCATTATGTTTGTGTGCACATTTGTGTATATGTGTGTGTGCATTCATTTTTGTGTTTATGAGTTTGTGTATGTGTATGATCTTTTGCACATTTGGGCTTATTTGTGAATGTGTGTGTGTCTATGTCCAAGTATGTGGGTGCATGTTTATTTGCAATTGCGCATGCTTGCATGTGTTTTTGTGCATGTGCATGTGCTTGTGTCTACGTGTGTGTGCATGTGTCTCTACATATCCGTGTGCTTGTGAATGTTTTA
Source organism: Vanilla planifolia (assembly GCA_023846275.1). Lineage (NCBI taxonomy): Eukaryota > Viridiplantae > Streptophyta > Magnoliopsida > Asparagales > Orchidaceae > Vanilla > Vanilla planifolia. Next base: position 196,134 of record JAIUJO010000218.1, on the reverse strand, counting down.
ATGCATATGTTTGTGTGCTTGTGAGTGCTTATGTGTGCATCTACATGTGTGTGTAATTGCATATTCATGTCCATTTACGTGGTTAGGCTTTGTGGACATGTGTGAGTGCATGTGTGCATGCTTGTGTGTGTGTTTGTGTATAGACATATTTGTGTATATTTGTGTGCATGCATGCAAGTGTGTGTGTGTTCATTTGTGCTTGTCTATTTGTGTATGTGCATGTGAATGAATGTGTGCATCCACGTGCATGGTCATGTATGTGTGTGTGTGTGTATATTTATATGTGTATTTGTGCATGCCTAGTATTTGTGTGTGTGCTTTTGTTCTTATGTACATGTGTGAAAGTGTTTGTGCATATGAGTGTGCACATGTGTGTGCATGTGCATGCGCACATGCATGTGCATGTGTGCATATGTATGTCTGTGTGTGTTGATGTCTATATTTGTATTTATGCTTGTGTGCAAGTGTTTATGTTTATGTATATGTGGATGTGTTAATGCATGTGTGTATGTGTGTGGTTTTATGCATGTGTGTGTGTTTGTGTGTATGTGTGGGTATATGTGTATGTGTGTATGTATGTGTGTGTTAATGAATATGTGTGTGTGTGTGTGCATGTGTGTATGTGTGTGTGTGTACATGCTTGTATGGTTATGTGCGTGTTCCAGTGTGTGTGCATAGGCATGTGTGTGGGTGTGTCTGTGCATGTGTGTAAAATTGAGTGTGCATGTGTGCGTGTGTGTGTGTGTTTATATGAGCATGTGTGTCACCATGTGTGATTGTGGATGTATGTGTGCATGTGTGTGTATACATGTGCTAATGCATGATCACATGTATATGTGTTTGTATGCTTCAATTTGTGTGAGTGCATGCATGTGTGTGTGTCTCCATGCACTTATGTGTGCTTATGTTTGTGTGAGCACTTGTGTGTGTGTTCATGTGCATTTTTGTGCATGTGTGTATGCTTATGTGTTAGTATGTGTGCACATAGGTGTGTATGTGCATGTGTGGTTATGTGCATGAGTATGCTTGTGTGTCTTTATGTGTGTATGTCTGTGCATGCCTATGCTTGTGTGAGTTCGTGCATGTGCATGTGTGTGTGCGCATGTTCGTGTGTCTCTCTATGCACTTGTGTGTTTGTGTGCTTATGTGTGGTCATGTGGAAGTGTGAGCAAGTAAAGTTGTGTGTGTGGTTACGCGTATATGCATGGGTTGGAAGTGTGTGTAAATGCATCTTTGTGTGTGTGTGCATACTTGTGTGTATGTCCATGTGTGTGTGTATGCATGTTTATATGTGTGAGTGTGCATATGTGTATGCATGTGTGTGTGCATAGCTATGAGTGTTTGCTAGTTCACTTATGTGTAAGTTTGTGTCTTTGCATTCATATTTTCATGTGTGCATGCATGTGTACACAAGCATGTGTATGTGTATTTTTGCATGTTTGTTTTTTATATATGCATGTATGTTTGGGTGCATACATGTTGTCTTGTATTCATGCATTCATGTGTGTTAGTGTATTTTTACGTGCATATACGTGTGTGAGGGTGTGTGTATGCATGTTTGTGTATATGTGTTTATTCATGTGTGCACATGTGAGTGGGTACGTGTGCATGCTTGCTCTCATGTGTGTGTGTGTGTGCATGTGCATCTGTGTTTGGGTGCCTGCATGTGTGTTTATGTCTGATTGCATTTGTGCACGTGCATGTTTGTGATTGTGCATGTGTGTTTATGTGTGTGTGTGTGAGCATGTGTGCTTGACTATATGTGCATGTGTGTATGCATACACGTGTGTGTACTTGTGTGCATGTGAAAGTGTGTGTGTGTGTACTATAGCATGCATGTGTGGGTAAGAGTACATGTGTGCATATGTGTGTATGTGAGCTTGTGTGATAGTGCAGGTACATGCATGTGTGCTTCTTCATGCATTAATTTGTGTATATGTGTTTTGTACATGTATATGTTTGTGTGTGTATGCATATGTGTATTTGTGAAAGAGTGTGTGCGCACATTTGTGTGTGTGTGTGCATATGTTTGAACATGCATACACATGCACATAAATAGACACATGCTCAGATAAACACACTAATGTAAATACAAGGGCACACACACTCATGCACATACACAAACACACATAGACACACAGACACATGCATGCATGCACTAACACAAGCACGCACGCAAAGACATACACATGAACAAGCACATAGACTTGCATGCATATGCATATGCACCAACACACATGCACTCACACACAAACAAGTGCTCATACATGCACACACACATGCACTCACACACATACACACATGCACACACTTATACACACATGCTCACACACATACACACTTGTATGCACACACACAAACTCACGCACACACACACACACATGCATGTGCACACAAGCACATGCAAGCATACAAACATGCATAAGCACATGAGCCCACATTCACACATGTGCATGTGCACACACACTCATGTGCACACGCATGCATCACACATGCACACACTCAAGCAAGCACACACTCACACACATGAACACACACATGCACCCACGTACATAACCACGAACACATGTGTACATATGCAAGCACGCACACCCCTAAACACGTATGCACACATAGACACACATACATGCTTGCATATTCACACACACATACATAGACTCAAAAGCACATAAGACACTCATAAAGACTCATATGCACACTCATGAAGACACAAGAATGTGCACAACCACAAAGAAACTTGTGCACTCACATGCCCACACATACACACATGCAACAACACACACACAAGTGCATTGGCATGCACACAAAAAAGAACCCACATGCACATGTAGACACACATCCACACATGTACATAGAAGCACACATGCATGCATATAAACATACACAAGCACATACACTTGCAACACACACATGCATACACACACAGCAATACACATGTTCACATGCATGCATAGCACACACACACACACACTTATGTGCATACACACACACGCACGCTCACATGCACATATGGACACTCATGCACACAAACACACACATACACTCATATTGGCACATATGCAGACACACATACATACACACATACACAAAGACACATTCACACATGCATACATGCACACATGCACACATAAACACACACGAATGCATGGACATAAGCACACATGCATGCACCTACACACACATGCACAAACACACACCTACACCCACACTCTCACATGTTCCTGCACACCTACAAACACATGTGCACAATCATAAACACATATAGGATACACATAAACACTCATGAAAAAGTAGACGCACATGCACCCAGACACTAAAAGGAGTACACACACATGCACTCACATGCACACACGCACTCACGTGCACTCACATGCACATGCAGACACATGCACAAATACTCATACATGCATGAGTGCACACTTGCACCAAAGCACATGCACATACATATGTACACCTTTAAACAAACACATGAACATGCACGCATGCACACAGATAGGCACCAATACACAACCACATGCACAAAAACATGCACAAACACTTGAAAATTCATTCTCACACACACAGATACACATGCACGAGTATACAATTACATGCATATGCACGCACCCAGCCGCACACACACATGCACGAACATACACACATACATGTGCCTCCATGATCTCACAAATGTACACACGAATACACACATGCATGCATGCACAAACACATGAATATGCATAAACATGCATATGCACATGAATTTGCATATACACACCCACACACTCATTCACTCATCCACACACATGCACACATGAACATATGCATAAATTGACAAATTTAGAAACATACACATAAACTAACACACAAACCCCTACACAAGTGGACATGCACGAATACACACACACATGTTGACACACAGATACTCACATCCAGAAACAAGCACACAAAGATGCACCAACACACACATAAAGAGATACACACATGTCATGCGCACACACACTAGCAAACAAACGCATAAGCATAGATGCACTCATGCACACACCTGGACACAAATATACATGCACACATGTGCACAACACACACAAACACTTGTTCACGAATTCACACATCTACACATGAACAAAATGAACACACGTACAAGAACAAACATGCATGTAAATACACAGACACTTAAATGCATGCACATGCACCCATAGACACCTCCACACATAGAGACATGAATGCACATACACATGTATTTGAGAGCATGAACACAAGCACCCAACATACACATAAGCACAAATACACACATCCATACACACTCACGTATACACAAAGAAAAATAGACACATAGCCACACACATGCATACAAATGCACACATACATGTACACAAATACAAGCACATACATGAATATGCACACACACATACATGCACACACAAACTTAAAACACATGGACTCATGCACACGGATAGTCATGTGGACATACATACAAGGACACACAAACAAACACACTCTTATGCACCCTCACATGCACCCACATCCACAAACGAGCATGCACAAATAGATGCACACATGCTTAGGTAGACACACATACACACAATGACACACATGCATGCATAAGCAGACTCACTTCCTGTCATACAAGAACACACATACACAAGCACACACACACTTACACCCATACATGCACATACACGTATACACACACAAGCATGCACATGCACACAAATAGAAAAATGCACACTTACACTCACACACACAGATATAAGCACACACAACACGCACATGCATATACCTACACACATACACATTCACATATACAAAACAAATATGCACATACAAGTACACATTGGCACGAACACATACATGCACATACACACACACACACATCCATAAACACACATGCATGAGCATGCATGCTTAAACACATGGACAACATGCATACGTGCCCATACACACACACAAGATCACACAAGCATACACATAGATACTTGCCCATAAATAAACACACATATATGCACATGTACACAATTACATGGGCACAAACTCACAATTAAACATACATCCACACACACACATCTACATGCACATGAAAACACACACATGTAAGCAAAAAATACATGGACATGCATAGTCATAAGCACACAAATGCACACACAAAGACTCATAAACTTATGCACTCATGCACACACATATGCATAGAGACATGCATGCACACACACATACACACATTTGAAAATGCTCACACAAAAGCACAAACACACAAACATGCATGCACAATCATGCACACACACAAACACATATACACATACACATCCTTAAGCACGTACACACTCACATGTGCACACACAAACACACACATAAACACACACACACACATGCACTCATGCACACAGAAAGACACGCGCACAAACACATGCATGCACACACACACGTGCACACACACACATAATCTCACATGAATGAGCACACAAGAACACACATAGAAACATGAATGCACACACATGCACACAAACAAAGATACATGCAAAAACAGACATTAACAAACACATGATCACGTATGCATGCACACACACATTCAAACATGTGCCATGAAAACATGCACATGCACAAACATGGACACACTAAAAAATGAACACACACACACATAAGAAGATGCACACATACTCACACATGTAGATACTCACACACATACACACATGTGAGCATGTAAAGACAAATGCACACACATATACAAGCACAAAATCATCCACACACACACAAATACACACTCACACATATGCATGGACTCATGCATACACACACATGAATGCCCACAAACACAAGCATAAGTACACATTCAAGCACAAACATGCAGAGATGCACACATACACGTGGAAACACACATGCACAAGCACTCACACACACACCAACACATGCACACACACACACACACACATCCATATGTACACACACTCACACATGAACACACACAGAAATACACATGCATATACACATGTGCACAACTACACATGCACACATGTAAACACACACACCCATATGCAAACACACAAGCCTACACACCTACATTATTGAACATACTCATACATCGATGCACCCATGCATTCACACAAATACTTGCACACACACACATATGAATGAATGCATGCATGCAAACATGCATGCACAAACATTCACCACAACATGCACAAGCACACACACACATGCATGCATGTGCACATAAATATAAACCAACACACGCATACATGCACAAAACATACACAGATATACACATGCAAGTAGACATAATTACACACACACACGAACATACGTATGCACATGCACGTACCTATCTTCACATACACATGTATACACACATGCACACTAAGACAAGCACATACACATACCCCCATGCACACACATGCATGCACAAATACAAAACCTATACACATGCAAATACAAACAACCACACATACACACACATGCACATGCATACAAATGCACACACACACACACAATGACACACACCCACATAGGTACATACATGCTCGTACAATACACACACATGTGCACAAATGTGTGCATACACACATATGTATGCTCTCACTCCTACACTCTTACACACACATAAACACATGCACTGACACAAACACACCACACTCTCATGAACTCATGCTTGCACACATGTACATGAATACATGCAAACACCCACACATGCATGCACACTCACATACACACACATATGCATACACACACATGCACATATAGATGTAAACACACACCTACATTCACATAATCAAACCCACACACACATACCCATGCACAAACATACACAAGCACTCACACATGCACACACACATACCCACATGCAAATGTACACACATATGCACACAAATACAAATGAAAACATAGACACACACATACACACAAATAAACACATGTAAACACACACACACCAACAAAATATGCACCCACACAAAAATGCATAAGTACATGCATGCACATACATGCACACACAGCACCCATAGGAACACAAGTCTACAAGAATGCACTCAAATACGTATAACCTTCTGGTACACGTGCACAACCTGCTCACACATATAGACACATGCACTCACACACATGTGCATGCTAACACACACCCACACTTATACATATGCATATCAACATACACACACATTACACACAAACATGCACACACTTGCACGTGTCACGTCAACACTTGCATGTGTGCACACACACACACAAATACACACTAGCACATACACGCATGCAAACTTGCACATACATAATCATAGATGCATATCCACATGCGCATGTATGCACATGCACATTCCCACACACACTCATGCACAAGCATGCATATGCATGCATGGATGGATGCATGCACACAAGGATGCACATATGAATAAGAGAATGAATACATACATGCATGCACCCATGCACACACACAAAAAAACATGAACAAATATATATACACACATGTACAACCACACACACACACACAACCACACAAAAACACCCATGCAAACCCACACCGAAACACATGCATAAGCACACACACACACACAGACACACTAATTCATTCACACACACAAGCACAAACATGCACACACATGCACACACATGTATACAAACATGCACACACACAAATGCACATACATGCACACACATGCATGCACACACACACACACACATGTGCACAAATAAGCACACACATGCACATATGCATACACACACAAACATGCACACACCCAAATACCTACATGCCTACACAAGCACACATGCATGCACACATACACACATGCATTCATATTCACATGTAAACATAGATAGATGTGCACATACACACATACATGAGCACAAACATACACACACATATGCGTGCAAACATTCATATACACACAAAGCATACACACACACATGGACGCAGATACATAAGCCCATAGGCATAGACACAAAAACATGCACTCATATGCATATGCCAACAAACAAAGACACCCATGCACATGCACACACATGCATAATCACACATGCACATGTAAAAACACATACACAAAACATGCAAAAGAATATGCACACACAAAAATGTACACATTTGCACAAACACACAAATGCATGCATACACTTACATGCACACACACACACACACACACGCATAAACACATGAATACACACACATGCACACACCCACCCACAAACATCCACATAGAGTGGTGCAAATACCCACATAAACACACATGAAATAACACACAAATATACAAGTGCACACAGACTCACACACACTTGTGCACACATGCACACAAACCTATGTACACTCATGTACACACCACACACATGCATGCAAGCAAACATGAACACACAAGCACACACAAAAATATGCCCACGTGCACACACTCACATGCACACACAGACACAAAACCACACACATGCTCAAACATACATGCATGCACAAACACACACATAACTATGCACATACACAACACATTCACACATGCTTACATGCACACACACATAAAAGCATAAGCACACAAAGATATGCAAACACACATTCACTCACTCATTCAAGTACACATACACAAACACTGACATGCACATAAAATCATACACACACACCCACAAACATAGACATTCACATGTGCATACATGCACACAAATACAACCACACACACACACATATGGACTAGCATGCACACACACATGCACATAAATAAACACAAGCATGCACACACACATGCACAGATGTACATAGCTACACACGTACCCACTTGCACACACACAAAGACATATATAAACAATCACACACACGCGCACATGTTCCCACACATACACATCTATGCTCATGGGCATAAACATAGATGCACACCATGCATATGCATATACTCATACACATATACTTGAATCACCCACACATACCAAAATACTCACTCACACAAACACACAGTCATGCAGTCACACAAACACACACTCGTGCACTCACACAAACACACAAATGCACGTGTGCACTTTCACGCACACATGCACACTTATATAAGAGCACAAACACATGCATACACCCCCACCCAACACACACCCACAAAAAACACATGCATGCAAGCACAGATAACCCACACTTGCACACACACACACACACTCACATACATATTCATTAACATATAGACAAGCACACATACCCAAGCATATAGAGGTGCATAAACACACATATAGAATAACAGAAAAACACACACAAAAGAATACACATGCATAGGCATAGCCACACACAAGCAAACACAGACACAAGAATATACATAAGCATAGGTATAAACATGTACCACTATGGATACAAATGTAGACACATATTCAACACCCAAACATGCACACATATTAGAGCATAAACACACAACAATATGCATATATGCTCTCACCATGAGCACACATGTACATATAGACATGTCTACAAATGCACACATGCACATGCACACACACTCATGTACCCATGACTGCATATACACAAGCACTCATGCATGCACGCACATACACAAACACACATACATACACATATGCACACACCTACACATACATACCAAAGCATACACCAACACAAGCATACACAAGCACACACATGCACATAAACACACATGCACACACATAGTTACACACCCATGCGTGCCCATGTACACTCACAGTCACCCATACTCGCACACACACGCACACACACACACAAATGTACAAACATATACACATTGACACAAAGAGGCACACACGTATGCAAACACATGAAACTTGCGCATGCATGCACACACATAGACATGTAAAAGCATATGCACACACACATAAGTACACATAAACACGTGCACAATCACACCCATACACAATGACATGCATACTAGCACTCACACACACACATGAACACACGTGCATGCACATACACAAACATACTTAAATGAACACATACCGTCACCCACTCACATGCACACACATATGCACACACAAATACACACACACACACACCAAGCACACACATAGACACCAACACACAAATGCGTACACCCACGCCCACACGAATGCATGCACATAAGCACACTGGCATGCATGCACACACTAAGAAGAATGCATATTATGTAACATGCAAACATTCAAATTGACACTCCCACCCACACACACACATGCACACACATGCATGCATCTACACACATAAATAGATATATGAACACACATGTTTACACACATGCATGTAGCCATAAACAAAAACTCTCACACATGCAGACACAAATGCAAAAGTCTAGCACACACATAGAATCACAAACACATTTGCACATACATGTATACACACATGCAACCACCTATACATGCATGCACATGAATGCAGACATACACACACATTTACAAGAACACTCATACAGAAACACACTCGTGTGAACACATAGACACACACATAAGTATGCACACACTCAAGCAAACGCATGCATAAATATGCACACACACGCACACATAAACATTTACTCACACGACACACATAAGCAAACACACCACAACATAAATGTACAAACAAATATGCACAGACTAACGCATACAAATGCATGCATACAGGCACACATGCACACAACCCCACACACAAGCACACCTATACATTTGTGTGTACACATACACAAACACACATATGCATACAAATAACCACACACATATACAAACATGCACACACACACACAAATGCACATTCAAACACATGTAGACCAACACTCACATGCACAAAAAAGTAGAAATATGCATGCACACATGCACTCACACGCACGTACATATATGCATGCAAATGAACACTTACACACACTAAAACACACATGCACACAAACACAAACATATACACATGCACACATGAACACAAGTGCAAACACACTGATACAAGCAAAAACATAAACACTCATACACATGAGCAAATACACACACACACATACACACATTTAGACACATGTGCCTACATATGCATGCATGTACACACCCACATGGGCACAGACATACATACGCACACATGTAAATGCACACATGCACATCAACAAGTAGACACACTTGCACTCATAGCTACACACACATTCCTACAAACACATGCACACACACTTACACACAGACTTGTACTAATACACACATGTGCTTGTTTGCACGCACACACAGATGCACACACACTTGCATGCTCACCCTCACATACATACACACATCATTAAACACATCACCATGCACATATACACACATAGACACACATATTTCCACACAAATCAAAAACATAGATACACACACACACATGCATGTAGGAGCACACAAACACATGCACACACAGTAAGCATGCATACACAAATGCACACATATACACCTACCAAACACAATCACCCATACACACATGCAAGCACATACACAAGCACACTTATGCACTCACGCACACAAACACAAGCACACATGCCCATGCACTTATGCACACACACACACACCCACATGTACACACACAAAAATATAGATATGCACATGCACACACACAAAAACATAGATATGCACATGCACACACACACACATGGACAAGTACAAAAAGACATGCATGCACACGCACACATACAAGCACAAACACACACACACACATGCATGCACATGCACATATAAACATAGACACATGCAAAAATGCACACATGTGCACAAACATACATACACACACATAGATGCTTATGTATGTAAGAATGTAGATGCACACATGAACACACATACAAGCCTATAGCAAAAAACATAGAAACATGCATGTATAAACACATACACACAAACAAACACACAGACATCTGCACACATAGACATATGCACATATACATGTACACACATAAACATGTATATGCTTGCATGTAAACACATACACAGACACATGCACACACACACACACACATACACACATGTACATAGAGTCGTACAAACATGCACATAAATACATATGAACTCGCACACACACACACGCATGCACACACTCATGCACATTCCCATGCACACTCATTGACATGCACCCATACACATGCATGCATGCAAACATGTACATACAAGCATACATAAACACATCCCCAAATGCCACACAAACATCTACACACACGTAAGAACACAAAGACAATAACCACACACATGCACACAAACTCACATAAACATGCATGCATAAACACACACACAAATGTGCACATACACACTCATGCATTCACGCACACATATATGCATACAAACACATGCATACACACACACACCCACATATATACAAATTTTCACATGCACACATATGCACAAACACATGCACACACACACATCCACATGCACATGGACTAACAAACACACCTGTGCATGCACAATACACACACACACACATGCACACAACCACACACACACGTACACACACATGCACTCATACACACACACTCAGACACACCATGCACACGCAAAGATGCACACGCACACATGTATGCAGACGTACACACACATGCAAACACCATCACCCCACACAGATGCAAACATGTTTACACAAACATGCACATGAGAACACAACCTACACATGTGCATACATGCACACATTCACATGCATTCACATATGCACATGCATGCAAACACAAGCATATAGTGGCTCACAAATGCATGTGCAAAAAACATACAAACACAAATATAAATAAACATGCACAAGTACACACATGCAAAGATAGACACAAACATATGCACACACATATAGGTACAGACATACCCATGCACCAACACCTACAAACATGCATACATGCATACATGCATGTGACACAAACACAAACACACTCTCACACACACACACATGCACTTGTGCATAAACACACACCTATATGTGGATATGCACCCACTTACATGGGTGCATATGCACATACACACACAAAAAACATGGACACACAAACAGACATGCACACACATGATTACATACACACAAGCACACACAAATGCACCCACACACACAAACACACATACATAGACATATGAACACACATGCACACCGACTCACATTTACATGCATACTCAAACATACACATGCACATGCACACAAATGCACATAAAAATGAATGCAAACGCACACTTACACACCTATATGCACCCATGCCTGCACACACACACACCTACCCATACTTGCACACACATGCATAGACACTTGGACATGCACATACACATATATACATAGAGGTAAACACACATGTCCACACACATGTACACACACATGTACACACACATGTGCATACACAAATGCATACAAACACACACACATACACACACATGCATAAGCATGCACACATGCACACACAATGAAATAAGCACACTCATCTACATTCACACATGCACACTCAAACCTCAGACACATACACATCTACAAACATGCAAAAGCAAATGTAGACATAGGCATGCATATACATTTACATACACATATGCACACATAATAGCACACACATACACATACACATATGCACATATAATAGCACACACACACACATAGAAGAACGCACAAGAGCAAGCACATGAACACACATGCATACATATGTATGCACACATGAACAAATGCACGACCATGTAAACACACGCACACATGCATGTACAATCATTTATACATCTAAATATGCTCACAAATACAAACAGATGTACACAGACATACACTTACATACTCACAAGTAGATATGCACACACACATATGTGCATGCACACATGTGCATGCATACACACACACGTGCACACTTGCACAAATGCATACACATATGCACTCACAAGCACACAAAATCGTACATGCACACATGCACATAAACTTACACATACACATATTAGCGTGCACACACACACAAACAAACACACATATACACACAAACACACACACAAGCACATATATGAATACATGTCTACAAATAAACACCAACATGTACTCACACATAGACACAAGCATATACAAAAATGTGACACACAAGTACATATGCATGCAAACACACATGCACACACATGCACATAGACACTCAATCATGAGCACACACACAAACACAAACACAAAAATGCTTGCATAATCTTACACGTAAACACACACACACACAAATAATCACACAGATGTGCTCACACTCACAAACCCACACACACACACCCACACACACACACACATACACTCACATACACATACATATGCTCACATATGCAACCACACACACGCACACATAGACATGTAAAGCTTATTCACATACACACACACACAAACATGGAAGAGCACACACACGCACTGCCAAACACTTGCTACACATACACATGCATGCACATTCATTGACAAATGCACAAATGCACACACATGTACACCAGCACAAAGACACATGTGTGCACATGCATGAACACACCTATACATAAAAATGCAATCATGAATTCACATACCTACAATCATGCATGCTAAAACATTCATATACACACACATGCATACACATCTGCAAACACATACAAACAAACATGCACAAGGGAATGCACAAATGCATACACTCATGTAAGAACACACATAAACACACATGCACCCAAGCAATACACCAACACAAACACATGCACATACACAAAAAATGCACACAAACTCACACAAACATGCACAAGCATTTGCACAAGTATACACGAACAAACATAAAGGCACACACATGCACACACACAAGCACACTCATGCACATACATGCATGTACACACATGTGCACACATGCACATGCCCACATGCACACACCCCCTCACTGAGAAGTAGACAAGTGCATGCACGTACAAATATGCACATGAATACACACACATACATACTTGCATAAGAAAATGCACACACGCACATGTGTCTGCAGACATGTACTCATGCACAAACGTTCAAACACGCACATGCACAGTTGAAGAAGCACACAAATACACACACTGACATGCATGTACATATGCACATGCATACACACACACACATCCACTCATACACTCATGCATGTGCACAAACACACACACACACACACATAGACTCACACACTAACATACTTACACACGCACACAAATGCATACTCACGAAAATGCTTACACACATACACACACTTGCATACACATTGACACACACTCATGCCCACACATGCACACACACCCACATGTACACATGCACACACACCCACATGAATGCATACACACTCACATACACACACATGCACACAAATACATGCATGCATGCAAAATATACATAAACACACATGTAAAGCACACTCTCATGAATATATCCATGCACACACATAGATACAGACTGGCGATTGTGTATGCACACACCATATAAATATGCATACATGCACACAAAGACACAAACGTACAAATACACATGTAAACCACGTGTATGCTTACCCAAACTCGCATGCATGTACATGCACGCACATGTATGAATAGAAATGCACCCTAACATGCACAAACGCAAACACATACACATACATAGACACACATTAGCATGCACACACACACACCCACATACACATCAACTAAAATGCTCACACACAAACATGTATAGAAATACAACTCATATATGAACATGCACATTCTCACACAACCACATGCACACATTCACACACAAACACATGCACCAAAAACACACAAAAATATGCACACACACACACATTGATGTGCATATGCAAACACATGCAAACATACAGACACATCCACTCATACACTCATGCATACGCACCAACATACACACACATGGACACACACATAGACTCACACACAAACATACTTACACATGCACACACATGCACACAAACTCACTTGAGCATATACACACACATAAATGAAAACAAACACATGTACATACACTTGCATGCACATTGATACACAACCATGCCCATATATGCACACTCACACCCACATATAGACATGCACACACACACCAACACAAATGCATACACACTCACATACACACACAAATGCACACAAATACATGCATGCATGCACAATATACACAGCACACACACATGTAGATGCATGCACTCTCGTGAACATGTCCAATCACACACAAAGATATAAACTCATAAAAGCATATGCAAACACCACAAAAAGGTGCACACATACCCACACAGACACGAAAACACACATACACACACACGCCCATACGCATCCATGCGCACCCAAACTCGCACACATGTACATGCACACACATGTATGCATCAAAGTACACACTAATAGGTACAAACACAAACATACACATGAACACACACACATTGACACATGGTGGCATGCACACACACGCACACCCACATGCACACACATACATGCATAGGAACACAACTCACACATGCACAAGTGCATACTCACACACAATCACATGCACACACAAACACACACACATGCACACAAATACACACACACACATTGATGTGCATGCACACACAAACATGCATACACACACACATGCACTCATGCATATGCATCAACACACACACATACACACATATGCATATACACATGCACATACACAAAAACACACACACACATACACTCACTTGCATGCACATGGAAATACACTTATGCCCACAATTGCACACTCACACCCACATGTACACAGACACAAATACATCAACAAGAATGCATACACACTCACTTACAGACACGCATGCACCTAAATACATGCATGCATGCACAATAAACACAAGCATATATTCACATGCATGAAAACACATATATCTAGATGCATACTCTCATGGACATGTCCATGCACACACAAAGATATAGACTCACGATTGCATATGCACACACCATAAAAATATGTGCACATACTTACAAAGACACGAACAAATACATACAAATGCATGCCCATACACATGCATGCACACCCAAACTCGCACACACGTAAATGCACAAACATGTATGCATAGAAGTGCGCACTGACATGTACAAACACACACATACACTGACAAATCATGGCATTCACACACACACACCTACATATACATAAACAAACATGGTCACACACATACATGCATAAAACCACAACTCACACATGGACAAGAACATACTCACTAACAACCACATGCACCCACAAATGCGTGCACACACAAACATATATAGACATGTACACACACATATATGTGCAGTATGCAAGCACACTCAAACAAACGCACAGACACACACTCATACATACACACATACACTTACGAACACATATAGACATATACACACATACAAGTACCCATATGCTTAAACACACATGTAAAAACACACATGCACAGACACAAACATGCATAATTTCATAGACACAAGCATAGTCACATGTAAACACAGACATGATACAAGCACACTTACAAACATAGAGGAGGGCACACATACACAAACACATGTACACATAGACAAATGCACATGCACACAAACACATGCATATGCATACACATAAACATGTTCACATGCACCTGCACATTCACACATGCTCACGGATGCACATGACCATGCATACACAAGCATGAAAATAAGAGCACACATATATACACAAACGTGCTCATACACACATACACATACAAAAGCATAAGAACACTAGCATATGAACACACACACACATGCAAGCATACCCAAAAACATGTATACACGCATGCACACACATAGGCACACATGCACAGGTACACACACTTGCACGTGTGCTCACATGCTCATGCACATGCATATACATATGCACACATGTACACACATGAATACATACACATATGCATGTGCATATGCACATGCAAGCACACATGCATGCCTATGCCAATACACACACATATACAGACACACACACACACACACGTGCGAACACACACACACATGCACATGAACCCTTATATACACATGTGTGTGAGTACACACAAAAGCATAGACACATATAGGCATGCATGAACTCAATCAAAAGAGCACACAGATGCCCACACACGTGAAACACAAACATACCTATGCACTCACCTATGCAAACATGTGTGTGCATTTTCACACACATGCATGCACACAAGCACACACACACATGCATGCAAGCACGTGTACACACAAATGCATGCACATATATGTGTACACACACACTCACATACACATGCAAGCACACATGACGCTCACATACTCAAACACGCACACACCGACATACATGCATACATGCACACACACACACACATGAACCCATAAACACACACACGCAAGCACACAGAAACACAAAAATAGATACACACATGCAAATACAGACATATACACACACATAAGCAAATGCATACACATACAAACACACGCATAAGAATCCACACAACGTACGTGCACACACAGATAACCACATGTATATACACACACACACACACCTGCACATACACATAACACACATGCTCACACATTCTTACGCACACAAATACACATGTTGTCACATGCACACACTAACACATACATGTGCACTCTCACACACACACACTTACACTTACATCTGTATGCACATACACATAGACACATGTAGAAGTAAACACACACACACACACATCAACACTCATGCATGGACCCATGCATATCAATGAATGCACTCTAGTAGACATGTATTTACCCACTCACACAAGCACACACAAATACATACACATGCACACACACATACACACACCCATCCACACACATACACACACACCCACATATACATGCACATACACACACATATGCACACACACAAACAAAAACATGCACATAAAAATTAACAAGAACATGCACATGCATGCACACATATGCACACAAAATACCATGCTTCTACACACACACATCCACATGCCTGATCACACACAAATGTAAAAATGCATGGACATGCATGGAGACATGGACATATACACACACATGCCCATGCACTCATGCACAAACACATGCACACATGCATATGCATACACACACAAATGTGAACACGCACATGTGCATGCATGCATGTACACACACACACACTTGCACACAAAAATTCAAACACATGCACACGCTCACCCCTACAAACTTACACATGCTTATGCATACCTACTCACATGCATGCATGTACACACATACACATATGCACACCCATGCATACACATTCACACAAAAATGCACATATGCACATCCAAGAACACGTGCTAAGATAAACACACTAATGAAAATACATGGGCATACACACACATGCACATGCACAAACACACATAAACACACGCACATACACACATGCATACATGCACTAACACAAGTACACACACAAAGACATACACATGTATAAGCATGCACATATTCATGCATATACATATGCACCCATGCACATGCACTCACACACAGACAAGTGCTCACGCATGCACACATATGCATATGCAAACACATAAACACATAGACACACACACACATGCTCTTGCACACACACATACAACACATGCATGCATACATACAAACACATGTACACACACATGCACATGCATGCACACACACACATGCACACAAGCATATGAACAAACATGCTCAAGCAAACAGTCCCACATTAACAGATGTGCATATGTACAAACACCCATGTGCACATGCAAGCAAGCACATAAGCACACACTCAAGCAGGCACATACCCATAAACGCAAACACACACATGCATCCATGCACTCAACCATGCCCATATGTGTGCATGTGCACACACACACCTGTCAGTATGTATGCACAGATACATATACACACACAAGTATGAACAAGCACACACGCATAAACCCACACAAACGAGCACACACATAGACTCACAAGCACATAAGACACATATGCATACTCATATGCATAAACATGGAAACACAAGCACCTGCATAGCCACATAAAAACCTATGCTCTCACATGCCCGCACATAAACACAAAAGAACCAACATGCACACGTAGACACACATGCACACAAGCACACATGCACACATGCACATATGCAACCACACACAAGTACGTGCACTTGCACACACACAAATGCATAAACATACACACAGAAATATACATGTACACATGCATGCATAGCACACATAAACACACTTACGTGCATACACACACACACTCACTTGCACATATAGACACTTATGCACACAGACACGCACATACACTCAAATTTGCACATATGCACACATACATACACAAACACACACACAAAGACACATGCATGCATGCACACACTCACATGAATGAATGGACATAAGCATACATGCATGCATCCACACACATACATGCACACACACACCTACACCTACACCCACACTCCATCATGTGCTTTCACACCCACACACATGCATGTACACAATCACAAACATATACAAAAACACACACACTCATGAACAAGCATAAACATGCACCCAGACATAAAAAAGTACTCCCACACTCACTTGCACTCACATGCACTCGCAAGCACATGCACAAATAGTCACATATGCATGGGTGCACACATGCACCCAAGCACACACACATGCATATGTACACCTATACATAAACACATGCACACACACACACAAGCACTAATACACAACCACATGCACATAGAGATGCACACACATACATGCACAACTTTACAATGATATGCATACACATGAATACATGTGTACACACACAAGCATGAAAACACACACACATCTACCCACTCGCACATGCACACAGATGAATACACACATGCATGCATGGTAACAACTTGAATGTTTGCACACGCATATGCACATGAATGCGCATACACAAACCCACACACACAGTCACTCATACACACATATACATGCATAAACACATGAACAAACACACACATTTACATACACATGCATTTACATGCACACACATGATCGCACACACACACACCCCAACACATGTGCACAAGCACGAATACACACACACATGTTGATGCACCAACACTCATATCCACACACAAGTACACACAGATGCACCAACATGCACACACACATCATGCACAAACACACACATTAATAAACACATGCACAAGTATAGTTGTACTCATACACACATAGATACAAATACACATATGCACACATATGTGTATAGCACACACAAATACACACATACATATCTACATATGTTCACAAATTCACACACCAACAAATGGACACACTTGCACAAACGTACATGCACAAACATTCAAGCAAATGCACACAATCAAATGCACACATATGCACACATACACACCTACACACACAGAGACATGCATGCACATACACTCTTGTTTGAAAGCATGCACACAAGCACCCATCATACATATAAGCATACATACACAAACATGTACACACAACCATGTATGCACAAACACTCATAGACACACAACCACAAACTTGCATACAAATGCACACATACATACACACAAATACATGCACACACACATACATGCACATGCAAACTTAAAACATGTGGACTCACGCACACAGATAGTCATAGGCACATACATACAAGGACAAGCAAATAATCGCACTATTATGCACCCACATGCATAGATATGCATGCACATAAAGACACACATGCTTAAGTTGACCAACTCACACTCATAACTCATGCATGCATAGACACATTCACTGATTGTCACACAATAACACACATACAAAAGCATACACATGCTACCATACACACATGCACACACATACATAGACAAATTCATATGCACCCAAATAGAAATATGCACAACTACATTTAGACACACGCATACACAAGAATATAGGCACACATAGCATATACACACATACACCAACACATGACATTCACACACACAAACACAAATATGCACACACATGCACATGTGGATAAGAACAGATACACATGCATACATACATGCACATACCCACACACACACACATATGAGCACACACACACACATCCACACCCATAAACACACACGCATGTGCATGCATGCCTAAACACATGCACAACATGCACAAATACATGTGCCCACGCACACACAAGAGCACACATACATACACATAGACACTTGCCCAAAAATGCACATACACACATGCACACACATGTGCATAATTATATAGGCATAAACACATAGACAAACATTAACCCACACACACACACATTTACATGCACATGGACACATGCACACACATGCAAGAAAATACACACGCACACATGGACATGCATAGTAATAAGCATACACATGCACACATAAAGGCTCATCAACTTTGACACCCATGCACAGACACATGCATAGAGACATGCACACACCACACACATGCACACGTATGAAAATGCTCACACAAAAATCTAAACACACACACATGCATGCACAATCACATATGCACACAAACACATACACACATGCATTTGTATAAGCATGCACACACTCATATGCAACACATACAAACACACACACAATCACACACACACATATGCTCATGCACAAAAAATGATACAAGCACACAAACACATGATCGCACATGCACATGATCACACACACATAATCTTACATGAATGCACACACAAGCACAGAGATAGTAACATTAATGCACAAAAAGCACCCACACATACACACAAAGATGCATGCACAAAAAGACATTCCTAAAAACACACACACATGTATGCATGCACGCATGGGCATATGCACACAGACTCACAAATACATGCACACACATGCACATTATAACATGTGCCCATGAAAACATGCACATGCACACACATGTAGGTGCATGCACTCACACTCACACTTGTAGACACTAACACACATGCACACATGCACACACATATGCAAGCAACAAAACATGCACACACACACACAAATGTACATCCACACATGCACATGCACTCACGCATACACACACAAACATGCCCACAAACACAAGCATAAGCACACACACATGGATGCACACACAAATACACATGCACACATAAATAAGCACTCACACGCACACCAACACAAAAACACACACACCCAAGCATACATGCACACACACACACACAAAGAGTCATAGAAACACACACCTACATATGCACATGTGCACACCTAAGCATGCACACATGTAGACACAGACACCCCCACATGCAAACACACAAGCTTACACACCCACATAATTGAACACACACATACATCCAGGTGCCCATTCATCCACACACGCCTGTACACACTCATATGCAAAAGTGCATGCACACACACACTCAAATACTCATATGCACACACACACATGCACATATGTGTACACACATGTAAACCAACACACACATACATGCACAAACACACACATACACATGCACACATGCACATTCAAGTGCATAGCTTCACATATGCATGCATACACCTATGCACACTCATGCATGCACACACATAGGCACCTATGCACATACAAACACACACAACCACACATACACACACATGCATATGCACAAACATGCACACACACACACACGCAGCCACTCACACACACAGACATGTGCATGCCCATACAACACATGTGCACAAACATGTACACAGACACACGTGCAAACACACACACACACATGTTCTCACTCAGACACTCATACACACACATCTACATGCATAGACACACTCACTCACACTCTCATTAACTCATGCTTGCACACATGTGCATGAATACATGCGAAGACCAACACATACATGCACACTCACTTACAAACACACATGGGCACACACATAAGTGAATACACACATACACATACGCCAACAAACACACACTCACATTCACATAATTAGAACCACACACACATACTCATGCACAAACATACACAAGCACCCACACATGTAACATACATACCCACACACATATGTACACACATATGCACACACGTACAAATAAAAACACATGCAAACACATGAAAACAAGCACATGTACACAAACATATGCATACAACAACAAAAATATGTACACACATACACACACATACACATAAGCACACACAAGCACACGTATGCACATGAACATGTAAACACATGCACATATACTCATGCACACACATGCATGATGCATACACACCCACACACCTACATATACAAAGATGCATAGGAACACAAGTACACAAGAATGCATGCACATGCACATTACCTCCATGAGCACAACCACCTTACACAAGTACACACACATGTATACACATTCACATGCATGCATACATGCACACCCATATAGACACATTCACTCTCACACATGTGTCATTGACACACACACCCACACTTATACACATGTGTATCGATACACGCACATACAATGCACACAAACATGCACATACTTGCACATGTGCACACACACACACACACACAAATACACACTAGCATACACATGCATGCGAACTTGCAAACACAGATGGACAAACATACATGCATATCCACATTACCACACACACTCATACACAAGCATGCATATGCACACATGGATGGATGCATGCACAAAAGGATGCATGTATAAGCAAAGGAACAAATACACACACATATGCATGTACCCATGCACACACACAAGAAGAAATGAACACATATATACACATACACATGTACAACCACACCCACCCACACCCAGACACAACCATACACACACCCATGCACACCTACACCAAAACATATGCACAAGCGCACACTCATGCACACACATGCAAATACATATACATACACACACATGTATGCCCACACACATGCACACACAGGCACATGCACAAAAATAGGCACACACATGCACATATGCATACACACACAAACATGCAAACACACAAATAGATACTACATGCACACACACACACATGCATACACAACCATACATGCATTCACACATACAAACATGCATGCACAAACACTTGCTCACATGCAGCACATACAATTACACTTGTACACACAAAGATTTATGCACATGCACAACCACTTTGATACATGGACCAACACATGCACACATGTACACAAACAGGCATACACATACCAAAAAACATGGGTTCACACAAATATATATGGACACACACACACAACGACACATGCACACACACATTGGCACATATGTGCCTACCTATAAAGACACATGCACACTCGCACGCATGCACTTGCATACAAACACATGCATGCACCCCACAAAGGTACATATCCATGCACACATATAGTCTCCCAAACATCCATATGCACACGATCACGTATGCACACATGAACACAAACACGTGTACAGATAGACATGTACATAAGCACACACTTATCTACACATGCTCATACATATAGACATGCACATGTAGTAGCATGCACACATTCACATACACATACGCATACACACACATGTAATTAAATACATATATGCAAAAAAACAAAAACATACATATACACACACATATACATACACTTATGCACATAAGCGCACATGCACACATGGATGTACACACACTCGCACACACACTCACACACACACATTCACTCACATATAGATGCACTTACACATACATTAATATGCAAATGCACACATAGATATGCATCTACATATGCTAATGCACACACACATACAAATGCATGCAAGTACTCACACATGAACACACAAGAAAATGCAACCACAAGCACACATGCACCCATGCATGCACATAAACAAGCACACACACACACACACACATAAGCACTTTTTCACATGAACACATGCACATATGCAGTTATGCATGCATGCATTCATAGACAGCATAGACACACACAAGCACACACATACATACACACATGCATGCATATGCATATAGATATGCATAAACCCATGAACATAAACCCACACAAGCACACATATAGACACCCATTCTCTCACACACATTACACAAATAAAGGCACAAACACTCACGCCTATCCACAAACACGCACATGTTATTGTGTGCATAAACACACATACCACACACATACACACTCACACAAATACACATGCATGCACAGACACAAGTAAACATACACACACATAGCCACACATTCACTGACACACACATGCAACCCTACATAAACATGCACAAGCACACAAACACATGCACACAAACACATGAACATACAAACATACAGAAATGCAAACACAAACATGTGCACAAACAAGCACAAGCAAACACACACAAATGCATAGAACGCATGCATGAAGACACACACACTTGCTTGTACCCACACATATGTTCACATGTGCACACACACACACACAGATAAACATGCATGCATGAACACATACACACACACATGTGCACACTTGCACAAACACATAGACATCCTTGCACACATGTGAACACAAACAAGCACATACACACCTTCGCACACCCTCACCCACATGGACACACACATGCATGCACAAGCACACATGAACACAATCACACACATGTACACACATGAACACAATCACACACATGTACACACATGCATAGATGCACAAACCAAAAGACACGAGCACATCTACACACATGCACATGCATTGCCACTCACACACACTCGTACACGCATGAAACCACACACGTGCATGCACCCACAAACATATGCACTCATGTTCAAGCACACACACATGCACATGAACATGCATACACATGCACAAGCACACACATGCATAAACATAAGCAAGCACCAATGCACACGTGCACACAATTGTAAGCACACACAAACATGCATGTACATGCACATAAGAACTCACAAACACAAATGCATGCACAACACACACATGCACTCACAAAAATACACATACACACAAAAACATTCACACATGCACATGCATGCACAAAAACACACTCACAAAGAATAACGCACACATGCGCAATTACACATACACAAATAAGAATGCACTTACACACCCACATGAAAATAAACAAATGTGCTCATATGAATATATGCCAACATGCACACATTCACACACACACACATGCACACACATGCATACATGAATATACACACACACATGCACATACTTGAATACTTATTGACATGCACACATGCATACGTGCACACGTGCACACATACACACCTACACATACACATGCCCTACTACACTGCACACACATGAACACACATGCACAACTAACCACAATACCACAAAAACATAAACAAAAATTCACACACACATGAACTCAAATGCTCACATGCACACATAAACACCTATGCTCATAGGCACACACATGCACATATACATGCAAGCACACCCACAAACACACTCACACACAAAAATGTATGCAAAAGCACTTGAAATAAATGCACACACAAAAGCACACACACACACATGCAGTGCACAAACACACACACATAAATGTGCACACATACACACACACATGCTGACATGCACTCACATGTAGAAATAAGCATGAACACTTGCACATGCTTGAACGCATGCAAATGCATGCACATATACACACAAAGACACCTACACATAGACACGTGCATGCTTGCAAGTACAAACACATGCACACACTTAGACACACACATGCATACACAAGAACACACATACACACATGAGCACTCACACAGACACAACCACACAACAACACATACACATGCACATATGCTCATGAACACATTTATACACATACACAACCACAAATGCAAACATGCATGCTCATACACACAGGTACACACGTGCACACCCAGGCACCCACACGGACTTGCATATGCACACATATGTACACACATGCACTATCATGTACTTACACAAGTTCACACAAACCCATGCACAATGGCTCACACATTTGCACACACAAATGCACGTAAGTGCATGAACACGCATAGACACACTTATATATATAGGCACACATGCACAAGCATGCACACAAATGCACATATACGATCAAGCACATGCAAATGAACAGACACATGCACACATGTGTACGTGCACATGCTGCACACACAAATGCTCAACCAAACACACACTCATACACACACATACACTCACTTGTGCATGCAATATGTACACCCACACACACATGCACCCACACACAAAACTACACTCACATGTACACATACACATTCACATCAATGCACACACATAGACTCATATGCACATGCAAATGCATGCACACATGCATGTGCACACGATACATGAACATGCACACATGCATGCACACACATGCATACACATATACGTAATAGATGAACATGTGTATGCACATGCACACCCAAATGCCCGAAACCACCACATGCACACACATGCCCACACATGCACATACACAGACACGGTTACAAGCATAGACATGGACAAACACTCATATGCATACACAAGAGCATAGCCATACACATAGACACATACTGTCACATGCACATCCATAAAAAAGTACATACATAAGCACACACATATGTACGCCTTTGCACACATGCATACACACACACACACCACATAACATATGCACTCATAAACGCATGTACACACACACATACACACCACAGACACACATATACACACACATACACACACATATACACAAACGTGCATAAACATGTAAACATAGATTCATAAAAGCATGCGTAAACACATACACATGCATGCACAAGCACACAAACACATGCACATAGGACAAAAGCATATGCAAAAATGCACACACACATGCAAACGTGCACAAACTCATGCACACACGCATACACACAAACACGTATGCACATGCATGCACACATATTCACAAAAATATGAAGTCATGCACACACAAAAAAATGCAACATAAACATGCACAAACAATAAAACACACACGTATGCACATGCACACATAAGCATATACATATGCACTCACACAAACACATGCAGATTGACACACACACACACGTGCATGCACATATCTAAAAACACATACACTTACACACAAGAGCACACATAATCCCCACACAAACTAATATGCAGTCATTCAAACACACACAAGCACACATGAGCACACACAGCCACACACACACACACACATGCTTGCACAAGCAGACACACACACATGCACAAACATATGCACACATGCACACATATCAACACACATGAATACACACATGCACAAAGGCACAAATGCATATTCTCATGCATACACACATGCATATACACACATAACCACACATGTGCACATGCCCACACCTTCACACAAGCAAACAAACACAAACAATCACACACACAAACATAAACTCACTCATGCAAAACATTGCAGACACACATAGACACACACACATAAGTGGGTGTAACTACACATACATACATGCTCACAAATGCAAGCACACATGTTGGCACACATGCATAATCATATATATGTATGCACACACAAGCATACACAAGCAAACTCACACACAGACATGCACACTCAAGTACACATAGTCACACATACACACATGTAGGCACATACAAACACTTTCACCCTCCCACACTAAAAAACATACACGTGAATATGTGCGCATGCGCACACACATTTGCAGGTGCACACACATCCAAACATGCACACCCCAATATATGCATACCCATGCATATGTACACACATGCAAACCTACACACACAATACACATACAAGCATAGATGTAGATGCACATGAGAAAACAAACAAATGCACATGTACACCCATGCACATGCACAACAACATAAAAAACATGCACGCATACACACACACACACTCATATTCATACACTTGTACAAACACACACATATAGACACACATGCAAAGGAACACATATGCACATGCTTTAGCAAACACAACAAATTTAAGCACAACAAAAAATGTACAAAAGGAAATACACACACATATGCATAAAAACACATGCATACACACACACACACCAAGCGAGTGCTAGCATTGGAACACACACACACACATGCAAATGCACACACACATGCAAGCATAGACATCCACACACACATAACCCACATATACAACCACACACTCATGCACACACACAAGCATGCACCCTCACACACACCCAAAGCTCAAAAACACACATGCACATGCACACATGCCCACACACATGCACAATCACAAACATGCTCATATAAACACACATATGCACACATAGATGCATGCATGGACACATACACATACAAACATGCGTGCACACAAAAACACAAACAGAGACTCATATGTACCCGTGTAGAGACAAGCTTGTGCACACACAACAAGATGCATGCATATGCATACACACAAACATATCAAAAGATTCCCAGCTAAAGCACATGCCAATAAACGAAGTACGATCTACAGTGAACAGTACAATGAATAGTGTATGATCTACAGTGAACAATGTACAATGAACAGTAACGTGTAACAGTGCTGAGCAATTATCAAAAGCAATATCTACAGGTAATGGTACTTTCTTTTGCTTCCAACAGAAGCAAGCCTAGCCTATAAATTCAAATGCTCTCCAGAACTAAGGCAATGAAAGAACTTGAGCTTTCTGCTTTCTACTTCTTGTTTTCTTGCCTCCACTATTGTAATCTTCCACTCTTGTAAAATTTGTGAGTGCATATTGTAAATTACTTATGAGAAAGTGTGCATGCTGTAAACTGGTATTAGAGTCTTGTGCTCACGTTGTCCTATAATTTTTTTTAATGAAATAAACTTTATGTTTACTTCTTATATTATGTCTAAGTAAACTTTTGTTTATGTTTTCTTATTAAAAGATTCTTTATACAATGAGTTAGTTTGTTTTAAGATTCTTCTTCTTCTTTGTATTTTATTTCTTTATGCTATGGAGTAGGAAATGAATCATAGCTTTGCTCCTATTTTATGTAACAGTCTACTAAGGATGGTGGTCTTTATAAAAATCCCTAACTTTCCCCAAAAAGTCACGGGAATCTTGTGATTTTGGAAGGGTAGATGTAGCCATAAAATAGAGTGTCAAAACAGAAATACAATACAAAAGAAGAACAAGCCTCTCAAAAAAATCAAAACTTATTTTACAAACTTATCTAGTAATAAGAAAACATAAATATCTACTCATAATCTATGAAAAACATTCTGATTCCTGATGACACTTATAGATGTCAAATTACTAAAAACATCCAAGATTATGAACATATAATCCACATACCTACCACAGTAGGAAATGACCCCACCATAGTAGGAATACTGAATTACATCATTGATCTATTAAAAGAGATCAAAGATAAAATTCAGAATTTAAAACAAAAAAATAATAATACATCAAAGTTCTATTATGTTGGAACAAAACTAACCAAACAATAATGGTTAAATTAAAATCCACAGACTTTATTATGGATTTACAAAAATTATATAAATCCTTTTTCTTGGAGTTCCTAGAACTTCAACAAAAAGAACTCATTGGAGAAATTTCTAGTGAAACAATTTATAACTTCTATGACAAAATCATTAAGTTATAGATTTTTATAGAAACCAATTAGAAAATGATTATAACATTAGGATGGAAAGATGAGAAAGTAGTAGAAGTACTCTCCATCTCCTTGGTCCTCATGGTTATGTTCCACAAACACCTTTACCTGAAGTTAACATGCAAGAATCACAAGGAGATAATATGGAACAAGTTCATACTACTCCTTCATATTCATCTATGTTAAATTATGATAAATGCTCAGATTGATGTACATAACATGAAAATAAAAATTGTCATTTAGAAGAAAAGAGAGACTGCTCAACTTGGGGACTCGCTTTAAACATAGATAATATACCATATAAAAGAGTCAAAGACTATTGCATAGAGTAGACTCAAAAAATAAAAGAAATTATATTTATGCTTCCTCCTATTATGAATGTTTCAGAATACATACAATTCTCTACATCATACTGGGAAGGAAATGCACTATCTTGGCTGACAAATTTTGAAAGAATTGATAAAGATGAATGTCAAAAAATCTCACAACAAACAGATAAACAAATTGAAACTAAAATGTTGGTTTCACTGTTAGTTACTATTTTTACTGGATCAGAATGGAGTGAAAACCTAAACAATGAAGAAAAACTTCATAAAATGAAATTATGTGACATATGTATGTTAGATGAATCTGTTTCTACAAACATAGGATATTTTTATCATCTAAATGAAACTCCTCAATAAGAGTTTTAGACACAAGGGTTTTTTTCTAAAATACCCTTCCTTTGGAGCAATATACTATCCACAAAATTCCAAGAGTTACTTACATCTAGAGGAACTCTTAGGAAACATAATACAAGAATACTTAGAAGAGCATACATATAATCTATGAAAAAGATCTATGAAAATACTTCTGTTAAAAAAGAAATGAGTAGAAACTTAAAATCTTCTAGAATGGGCTACAACTATTGCTCAAAATTCTCAGAAGATTTAAATTATATTTATGGTTTTCCACCTGTTTATGACTAGAGGACGTATGCTTCTAAATCATATTATGCTAAAAACAAAATTAATCTAAGATATAAAATTTCTAAAAGAAAATGAAAACACAAATTTATAAAAGAACAAAGATTTAAGAATAAAAAGTTTATCAAAAAATATAATAAAAAGAAAGGTAAAAAACATTGTAGATGTTTTAAATGTAACAAAGGGGGATATTATGCTAATGAATGCCCAGTTAACATCAAAATAGTTATTATTCCTAATATAGAGGAATATTCCTTCAATATTGGAATAGTTGATGAAATTTCTGATGACAATAATTTTGTCTATGAAATTACATCTTATTATGACTCCACAAAGTTTGAATCTGAACAACCTTTAGATAAACAATTAAACGTTTTGACAAACTCAAAATCAATATGATTACAATAAACAAAACGTTGACACAAATAAAGGTTATTCCTTTATTACCATCGCTAAAACTTTCAAAAAAGGAAAGAATATCCTCACTAGGATATACAATCTACATGGGAAAAATGTTTAGACTTAAACATTATAGAACTACAGAGGTAATGTTAGATTTAATTATTTTAATACCATTTGGCTACTATGGGATAATACATAATATCCTATATCATGCCAAAGAAAGTATCTTCATTACCTATGGGATAATTGAACCAATGACATATCAAGCACCAATAGTCTTGATTAAAAATACCAGTCTAGAAGATTGAGATTATTTAATTAGACCAAATGATGCTATAGGAACACTTGTTATCCACAAATATGAGGACTTTCCCATCATAACATCTAAAACAGCTATAGATGATTCAGAGAATTCCGAAAAATATCGAGAATTTCGAATCAATATGAATACACTTACTTTTGAAGAAGTAAATACAATAGAACTACATGATAATGTAGGAGAACAATTTGGAATCTCAGATGAAGACTTAGAAAAACTAAAAGAAGTAATACCTCATGGAGAAAAAAATGAGATTTATAAAGCCCCTTCTTTTAAATCTCACTTTGTCAATAAATACACTTATATTTTTGAGCGTATGCAAGGAAATATAAAACTAAAAGGATATGATTATTTAACATCCATCACTCTTCTTAACAAAAACAAAATAGAAAAATTAAAAAAGAAAATATCCAAAAATGAAATACCTACATATGGGTATGATAGAATTAAAAATAACTGCTCTATTCCGTAGTGGAATAGATACACCAATAATGAACGAACGAATCATTAAAAAGCCACTCAGTAGCATAATTGGAGAAGCTAATCCAATCTTGCTAATAGACTATTTGGAATAAACATTCACCCTTATTTTTGTATAAGTCTAGACTACCAAAACATTGAAAAGACTTGTACATTATCAATAAGCCTTAAAAGGAATACAATTACTATATAGATAAAAAATCCTAGGTATACAATGGGAACACTGTGTGGCTCTAAATGATACGTCAACATTTAGATCCATCACTAAAAACAATTTCGTAAAATATTCAATGTTGGGATTATAAAAACAATCCAACCAAAAGTCATGGACATACGACATCTTAAGCTAGATAATAATGTTCAACTTTTTGTAAAAAAACTTGAAACCAAAGGTTCAAATACCAGTAGAATATTTTATTACATATGGCAATACAATTTCCACGTTTACAAAAAATCCTATCAATCGTACCTCTTCTTCGATGAGTCTTCCACGATATTATGAAGAAGGACAAACATCTAAATCTTTAAAAGTTAGACCAAGCATTCATCTTCCTGTACATGATCCAGTCAAAGGTTGTACCTTCCAACTTCTTGAAAATAAAAAAAACTATTACTCCTCCCTAAATGGATTTAAAGAAGAAAGTTCAATTACATATTTATCTTCCTATTACTATACATCTTCCTGATTATGAGGATATAACATTTCATGCTTTAGTCGACACTAGTGCTGAAGCTAGTTTACTTTAGCAAATCTTCATTCCTAAAAAATTTTGGCTTACTTTAGAAACCAAAACAACACTAACCAATTTTATGGGAAAACAAGTCCCTATCACTCATAAAATAGCAAATCTCAAAATCTCCATACCTGATATTTTAAAACTCATTTTACAAACTTATCTAATAATAAGAAAACATAAACAAAAGTTTACTTAGACATAATATAAGAAGCAAACATAAAGTTTATTTCATAAAAAAACTTGCAAGAACAACGTAAGCACAAGGCTCTGATACAAGTTTGCAGTGAACACACTTTTTAACAAGTACTTTACAATAAGCACTCACTGATTTAGAAGAGTGGAGGTTTGCAATAGTAGAGGCAAGAAAATAGGAAGCAGAAAGCAGAAAGCTCAAGTTCTTCCATTAACTTAGTTCTAGAGAGCGTCTGAATTTATACGCCAGACTTGCTTCTGTTGGAAGCAAAAGAAAGTATTGTTACCTGTAGATATTGCTTTTGATAATTGCTCAGCACTGTTGCACGTACTGTTCATCGTGCACTGTTCATTGTTCATCATACATTGTTCACTGTAGATCGTACTATGTTCACTGTACTATTCACTGTATATCGTACTTTGTTTATTGGCTTGTGCTGCAGCTGGGAATCCTTTGAATGCTTCTAAAGGTGTTGAAAAGTGTTTGTAAAGTGATTTTTATGGTCCCACTATGCTTCAATCTGTGAGGGCAAAAGCTTTCATAGATTCCTCAACCAATTCATTGTTCTCTAAATTGAATTCTATGCAAGTAGCAAAGAACTCTCCTTTAACAACTTGTCTTATTTTTCCCAATTTAATCTTTCTCAAAAATATTTATTCTATTTCTTTATGCTATGGAGTAGGAAACAAACCATAGCTGTGCTCCTATTTTATGTAGCTGTCTATTAGGGATGGTGGTTTTTGTAAGAATCCCTAACTTCACCTGCAAAGTCACGGGAACCTTGCGGTTTTGGAAGGGTAGATGTAGCCATAAAATAGAGGGTCAAAACAGAAATACAATACAAAAGAAGAACAAGCCTCTTAAAACCACTCTCATCGATACCAATACCTTCATCAATACCAATACCTACATTCATGCAATTTATACATATAACCTTTCAAGTGCAATCCCTTTTGATGAAACCATTAACAAACTTTTAGAATCTCTATATTCTATTGACCCTCTAAAATGGTTCGAAAAATCTCCTCGCTATTGTTCTATAGAACTCTTATAACAATATCAGAATACCAATATACGAATCAATAGTGTAATGGTATCTCTAATAGATAAACAAGAATTTAACAGTCAAATACAGGAACTGTTAAATTTAAAGCTAATATAAAAGAGTCACAGCTCACATTCTTCTTCGGCATTTATAGTACGGAATCAAGCATAAATAAAATGTGGTAAGGCCTGAATAGTCATCAATTATCGTAAGTTAACTCTTGCACAAAATTTGACTGTTATTTTATACCAACAACGAAGCACCTAATCAAACAAATCTGAGGTGCTAAATACAATAGCAAATTTGATGCCAAATCAGGATTTGGCAAATAAAACTTGCAAACCAAATATCAATAGAATTAACAGCTTTTAGCTGTCCACAAGGACATTTTGAATGGCTAGTCATGTAATTTGGATTAAAAAATGCACCTCAAATATACCAGAAATGGATTAATTCAATTTTTAGACATTTACCTTATGTCGTCGCTCACATAGACGATATACTTGTTTTTTCTCAAACAGAGGAAGAGCATAAAGATCACCTTTTACATGTTATCAAAATAATGATAAACCATGGTATTATTTTGATTCCAAAGAAAATTGAATTATTAAAAACTAAAAATCGATTTTCTAAGAAAGCAAATAAAAAAAGGTTAAGTACAATTATAAGACCACATATATACAAAAGTTAAAGAGTTTCCTGAAAACTTTACCAATTTAAAACAACTGTAAAGTTTTTCAGGACTCTTAAACTATGGACAAAATTTCTTACCTTAACTTTCTTCAAAAATTAAAGCCTTACAGAACTAATTGGCTACTGAACAAGCCGAATACAAAATGACTAACGACGAACAACTTTGTCATTGA